>JBBCBC010000035.1:14433718-14656572 GCA_037126765.1 Stenogyne calaminthoides
TAAGAATTGCATTATTCTCACTTTTTTTTAATAAACACACGAATTTTAGATTACACGAGATCATGAAATACACACAAAAATAATGCACTTACTATTAAAACATACAATCAAACTACGTGTTGACACAGACTCAATTAACGTCTATTTAAATCTTATTTTATTAGTGCATGGTACAGGAAAAGAATAAATAATAAACAACTAATATTATTCGGTGAAAATAATTTATATTATTTAGTGAAAACAATTAATATGTTGACCAACTAATATTGTTTAATAAAAATAGCTAATATTATTCAGTGAAAACACCAAATGTCTTTCAAAAAATACAAGTAAGTTCACGGTACACCTGATGAATATATTTACAAACCCGCTGATAAGCACTTGTCTTTGTCATTGAGGTTATTTAGTACAATTATATGATAAAAATTTGTGTGAACCCGAATTTACGGTGAATTCTTTTTTTTTTTTTTTGTTGTTATGTATAAAAATTATCACTAAAAAATTATCACTTATGTATAAAATCTACCACTGTTTCAAAAATAACGCATATTTTACACAATGATAATTTTTTGTACATAAATATGATAGAGTTCATGCATAAATTTAATTCACAATAGCGTTACTGAATTATATATACATGTACTCCCGAACTAACTGATTAATTTTACGTGTTATTTAACCATCATACCATAACATAGCTTTTGTATAACTGGAAATCTAAGTCCATGATAATAGAAGAAGAAGCTTGATGAAAAAGATGTATTAAAACTTTTAAGACAGACCGCAATACAAGACTTGACTTGGTCCATCCCATAATAATGAATTATTATCTGATCCGATCATTCGTATTTCCACATTTGAAATTCCAGAAGCAAAAACTCTTAATAAATTAATTAATTACTTGCTTTCGGATAAAAAAAATATTAATTACTTTAACTCTTTGACGAAAAAACTTCAAAAGTTTAATGGTTCATTTTCCATGGGTCTGTTTGACTTCTCCAACTTAGCAAAAAACTCAATAATACTTTTGTGTGTCAAACTACTATTTTATGTTTAAAAAATATATCCATGACTTACAAAATATTGGACACAGACATATCGTTGCTAGTTCTGAAACAAAAAATTAGTCATGGTATACAAATTTCTTCGAAAACATAGTCAGCCACAGTGTAACGCACGATGCAATTTAAGTAGATTTTTAAATAATAATAATTATTTTTATTGGATAATATTAATTATTTATATTAAATATTATGAGTTGTGCATCAAATACCGTTCAATAAAAATAAAAAATACTCGTTCCGTCCAGGGCCGTTTGGGAGAATTTGGTGGCCTGATGCGAACTCTCAAATGAGGCTTTAAGTGAGGCCCAAGTAAATGAATATAAAACAATTTAGTTTTTATAGAAGCAATATAGTAATATTAAAAAAAAACACCCTAAACATGGTATTGAAGTTATTTTCTAATTTGGGATACATATTTATATGCACAAACTGACTGACAGAAGATCAACGGTAATTTTATTGGAAAATAAAAAAATTGATGGAAAATTAATAGAGGTTTAGAAAATTAAGGATGAATTTTATTGGAAAATAGAGAAATTGATGGAAGATTAATGGGGTTGAGAAAATTAAGGATGATAAGAAGAATTGAAGATTTTTTGTCGGTTGTTGTATATTCTTAGCATCGGATTTATGATTTATTTATTTTTTAAACCTAGTAATGGGCCTCAAAAATTTAGGTCTGGGGGCCCTGGAAAAAGTGAGGCCCAGTGCGGGTGAGCTTAGTGAACACCCTTATAACCGGCCCTGGTTCCGTCTCATACTCAATTGGATATTTTTTTGTTTTGGTCAGTCCCACACATGTTTTCCCTTTTTTTAAATGGCAATAAAGCAATATTGTTTTTTACTACTCCCTCCGTCCAAAACTCGATTGCCACATTTTCGTTTCGGACGTCCCATACTTGATTACTATTTTCCTTCAATGGAAATACTCACTTTATCACATAAAATTAATAAACAACTTTTTTTAACATCAACTACCCATCATTTTATCACTTTATCACATAAAATACTAATAAATAACTATTTCTACACCAACACTTTTTCTTAAAACCCGAACATACAGTAATGTGGCAATCGAGTTTGGGACGAAAGTAATAATATATTCTTCCAACATCTCAAAAATTACAACTCATATCATTACTTTATACACACTAAAAATCATTTTATTCTCTCATCTATTTTAATAATAAAGTAGAAAGATTTATAATATCCTCAACTATAAATCATTGTATCGCCTCAAGTATTAATAAATAATTCATACATTAAATATCGTATCTACGGTAAATGTCCAAACAAGTGAGGGACGGTATAGTATCATTTAAAATGCACCTGATGTACAATATACTCACTAAAAATTAGCAATGGACAAAGGCTTGCATTGCATATGCACTTGCACGCAAGCAATAATAAAGTGCAATTTTAAAACATGTTTTTACTTTTTTACTAAATTTGTGTTCCCTCATATTTTTTATATATTTGAGGCAACCCATCATACAGAATTCAAGTGGTTATTTAGATAGACCATCATAATGAAATTCATCCTAATTCCTACTTCCCGTCTGTAAAATTATTTAATTTTAATTAATGAAACTTATTTCAGGTTCTCAATAATCAATATTAAAAAGTTCAGTTTATTTCAGTGTTTTCATAACCGAACCGGTGACCACAGTGACGGATGGAGAGGGGTACATGGGGGTACGATTAAATGAAATGTACCCCTCTTTATATCTTATGTTAAAAAAATAAAATTGTATTTTATTATGTATAATTAGGAAAAAAAATATTTAAATGTATTCCAAATTTTAAATTCTACTCAAATGTATCCGCCACTGGGTGATCAAACCGGCCTAGGCATCGGTTGCCGGTCCAATCGGTTGGACCGGTTGAACCGATGGTTCAACTGTTATATTGATTTATGCATATTTATTTTATATTTTGCACGTTACATTAAAAAATAAATAGTTATTCATAAAAAAATTAAAATTGTACTAATTTATAACTTATAGTCTTATATTAAAAAAAATACAATAGAGTTTGGAGACCAGAGATGATGGCGTTGTGGATTAATTCCACACAATATGTGGCGGCGGCAAAGAGATTAAATGAATTGATGACTTGAATGAATTTATGAGAGAAAATAATATTCGGATAAAAAAAAGCAATAACATTATACACATGTAGATTTAGAAAAAATAAAGAAAAAATCAAGAAATGTAATTTAATAAATAATAAAAATAATAAAATTGAATTAATCATTTTTAAGGAGTAATTGAACCGACGACATGAGCGGTTCACGGTTCGACCGATTTAACCGGACTGTTCAACCGTTTTTAAAAACACTGGTTTATTCCATTTTATAAAATATTAAAAAGGCATGTCATGTGTACAGTATAGTGTACACAATTAATTTTTAAGATAAAAAAACAAAATCTCTTTTGGGCCGATTAGGTCCAGATGGTTACAGGCCGATGGGCCCGGCCCAGGCAAGGTCCTCCTTTTTATTGTTCATTTATTCCCACTTTTTCTTTCTTTTTTATACTCTCTTTTTTTTTTCTTTTTTTTTGTGACACCTTATAATATTTTCTTCCTATGTTCTTTTCAGAAAAATTGTTTTTTCATTGTATGACCTACACATTTTAATGTTTGTTCGGTTAACTTTTAAATTTTGATTTTTGTATACGATTTATAAATTTTTTATCTTTTTTTACTTTTAAATTTTAATTTCGTCCTATAACTTACATGAATAAAAACCAAAAAATGATAAAAATATAAAAATTACAGGTTGAAAATCAAAATCTAAAAGTCAAAAGAACCTAAAAGTCGAAAGAGTGTAAGTTATTGGATGAAAATAAAAAAATATAAAAGTCAATAAAACCAAAAAAAAAACCTTTATCATGAAAGTACGTTATACATGAAAATCATATAATAAAGAACGAAAATAAAAGGGATTATAAAACAGAAAGAACTGAAATTTCACCAGAGCCTTCAACAAATATAACAAGTATACACGATAACCAATGTACATATATATATATATGATATATTGGCCTTCAAATGAGGATAACACCACCAACAAACGGACTTTTACTGTTGAAATTTTACTTTTTACCATCCAAACTACGCGTTGTTTTTTCACTTTACCGTCTCGAACAGCTCCAAAACTGAGACGTTTACATAATACCTCAACACGTCTCTACGAATATAGCAGCCTCAAGATGGCAAGGTCTAAAAATCGTGAAGTTCAGGGGGTAAAAGCGACAAAAAAGAGGGTAAAAACATGCCTAGTTCGAACAGTAAAAAGATAATTTACCATCCCATTCTTGTTAGCAAGAACTTATAGAGTGCAAAAAAAACACGGGCTTAGTTCGGATGGTAAAAACATAATTTACCCGTCTTGTTAATCTCTATCGATTTTCCATAAGATTGGTAAGGCTGATCTTGCCACAATTGCCAGCATCAAGCCTTCCAAATTGTTTACAGATGGCCAAAATGTCTTTATCTGAAACCTTGTTCATCTCCTTTAGCTTGTATATCACGTACTCCGACTTGCTGCTCAAATCAATCAACAAATTAACAAGAGAACATTAGAAAACAGCATCTTACAGCACACAAATCAAATTAATACTGAAAATAAAAGGGATATGCAGACTAAATGTTCATATGCTAATTAGCCTCAAAGTGATTTTCGTTGAAAAAAGCAACACTTTGTTCAACATTTCATATCCTCAAGAAGTGAAAGAAATCTAAGAATATGAACCAAGAATGTAATGAATGAAGCATACAACTTCGGTGAGATGTTGTTTAAGAAAGTTATCAAAGACGATCCTCAAGAACTCGAGAAAAGAAAAAAGGAACTCAATATAAGGAAAAACATTGAATAAATACAAATATTTGCAAATCTTGCTTGGCCATATCATCACAAAAATGATAACTTTACGACTAACAATTTTAACTTGCATTATATTTCCATGTTGAGATAATGAAGCACAACAAACGAGGCTACTTAACGGAAATTCTTGTACGTAAATAAATCAACAATATCCAAAATCCAAACCACATTTTCAAATTCAACGAGGATTAATTAGTTTTAGATAAACGAAAAGCCATAACAAGATAAGGACTGGTAAGTAATTGAATTTACCTCACGAATCCATTGTTATCGATATCAGCAGCAAGAAACTGTGCGACTGTCATATGCTGATCGAGCACCCACTTCGCCATCCTCCTCTGCCTCTTATCCATTCTCGCCTCCGCTAGATAAAGAAACGCTCTAGCAACAGCAAGAGTCGACACGAGCAACCAAATCGACGCAAATACCCTCCCACCTAACGAACTAAATGCCCTATCACCATACCCAACGGTAGTAACAGACATAACAGATAAATAAACCGAATCCAACCAATCCAACCTCTCCACAAAATGCATAAAAGTAACCCCAACTCCGATACAAAAACACACAACCCCTAATGCTAACCCGACCTTCATTCGAATCCTCAACCTCCCCTTTTTCACATCGATTATTAAAGACTCCGATTCTTGATCACCTACCCTCCCCTTAATATTCCGCAAAAGATAAATTTCTTGCAAATCGAGCATGTAATTAACCATCCCGGT
The DNA here is from genome assembly GCA_037126765.1 of Stenogyne calaminthoides. Lineage (NCBI taxonomy): Eukaryota > Viridiplantae > Streptophyta > Magnoliopsida > Lamiales > Lamiaceae > Stenogyne > Stenogyne calaminthoides. Next base: position 14,439,397 of record JBBCBC010000035.1, read on the forward strand.
TAACAATATGTCTATAAAACCAAACCCCACAAGCACAAATGCAATGGAAAACAATTTAGTTGAAGCAGAATCAGGGGTTATATCACCATACCCAATTGTACACATGGTTACAATGCAGAAATACAGAGCATCAACAACAGGGTGGGTTCTGTTTGCCCTAAAATTATCCCTATTCAAAGAGTATATAATCACGCCAAGAATTAAATATATAATCAAAAGCACAAACCCCTGTTTCACGATCGATTGTTTTCCGAATTGGGGCGGCTTTGGTTCTGGGAAATTGACGATTTCGTTGATGTTTGCCATGGCTGGTGCGGTTTTCGACCTGTGGAGATTCGATTTAGAAGTTTGAAATTTGGGATCGAGGGATAAAAATTGGGGGTCGAAATTAGGGTTTTTCCGTTCGAAATTGAAATTTTCATTTTCTTGATTTTGGGTTGAGAATTTGGGGGAAGTGAGAGTTAAGTTTAGAGCTGAGTTTGTTGAAGATGATGATGATGATGATGAGGGAGAGCCAAAAATGAGTCTATCTTTGAGTTCTTTTGAAGTGGGGGTGAGAGACGAGGGTGGAATGGTAATTTCAGTATTTTCCGGCAGAAGGCACAGTAACGGCGGCGGCGGCGATGGCCGAAGTTTTCTGGGACTGCTGCTGTAAGGGAGAAGCGGCTCTTTTTCCATGTCAACTTTTGAAAAACACGGGGGTTTTGAGGCGGAATAGTCGCCGGAGTTGCAGCGGCGGCGGTGGTGTTATACGGCGGTTCTGTGATTATTGAGAAAAACTTGGGATTGGAGGTTTTTAGTAATTATTTTTTAATTAATATTTTTTGAAGTACGAATGAATGACATGCAGGTTGGCACTTGGCGATGCATGACATGGGGTAATGAATGCAGAATCTTGAAAAAGGAATTGCATTTTTTTTTTAAATCTCATTCTCTTTTATTATTCGAAAAAAATACTACCTCCGTCCCAAGAATATATCTTGCATCTTTTTTTTGTTATTGAAGTTGTGGAAGAGTTGTTTATTAGTATTTTAAATGATAAAAGTAATTTTTTTAAAGAATTATTATAGATCTACCTCTCATCTATTGCATGCATCTTTAAAAATTATTTTATCATTTTAAATACTAATAAAAAACTCGCTCGCAAAAATACGCGAAAACAGTAAACGTGCATATATTCTTGGGACGGATGGAGTAGTAAAGAAGAAGGTTGTTTTGATTTAGATTATGGGAAATACCAAATTAGGGAGAAATAATGAGAAAAAAATTAAATGGTCCTGCAATTTTGTTCGAATTTATAAATGATTCGGTAAATTTTTACTTTATCAATTTTGATTTTTTTAATTTTAATTTTAGTCTTTTTTTATGAATAATTTAAAATTTGATCAAAAAATTAACTTAATTTTTTATTCTGGTCACGTAACCGGTCGTCACCACTCTCATTTGGACATCTTTCATTACGGAAGAAAAACCATAAATCAATTTCATGTTTTGATTACACCTCCCCCGTGAATCGCAATTTTAAAATCACGAATTCCATTTATTATCGTGGCTAATTTCGAGTGATTTACGTTGAGGAGAGGTCGAAGCCTATACTATTATTTTCCTCTCACTGGACCCGTCATTTGAATATATTTTTTCACATCATATTTCCGGCCATTTTTCGACCAAAATTTTTAATTTAAAATAATTATAATTAAAACTAAAATGACCATAATTAATAAAGTAAGAACTTATAAGATCATTTGTAGATTCAGATAAAATTACAAGAACGTTTATAAAAAAAAATCATAAATAAATTCCTTGTTCAAAGGTCGAGTCTTTATGATAAATGACAAAATAATTTAAGTGATTTGATTCCACAAATTCTGGTCTATAACATAGTATACACATAACGTGAAGTATGAGGTTATTTACAAAATCAAGTCCTAATATAATTGTATGACATGCCTAATAAAATGCAAAATATTCAACACAAAATACAAGTAAACTTATATACGTCGTGAAAAAACCCATTAATTCATGCCTATCGTTCTTGAGTATACCAATTGATTGAAGATCTTCTTTTCAGTCTTAAGATCATCTTATCATTCTTGACAAAATCCTAGCAATATGGAAAATATTTGGTGTCATTGAGAGGGGAAAAATAATCAAACATTATATAATTTCATTGGATCTTATATGCATCATGTAAGTTATGCACTCACTTGCATTTCTTGAAATAATAATAATTTTTCAATTAAATAATAAATATTAATTCGTTTTTTGAATTTTATATGTAGATTAACTACTATTCCTTCCGTCACAAAAGTTAAATGAAAAAATAAATTAAACAAGCAAAATTTATATTATAAATTTATTTAATAAATATTATATAGTTTAGTGTAATTAATGCATGAAGTTACATTAATAAATAAAATTTTAAAAAATTATGAAAATAAGTTTATGTAGTTGAGATACATACGTAAAAAGAAAATGAGTTTATATAATTATTAATTTATTATTCTGGGAGTATCTTGTTTCTATATATATCCTCTCTCTCCCTCACCCACTCCTCTCTATCTCCCCCTCTCAAAATAATATAAATTTTCCCTTCAAAAAATAATTTTTTTTAGGGAAATTAGTTGTGGCAACCTCAATGAGATTACATTTTGTTTAAATGGCCTTTGACCAAAATCAATTTTCTCGCTCAATTTAAAAAAGGCAAACTTAAATTATTATTTTGAATTTTAACGTAAATATTTTCATAATTTGCACATTAGCCTCAAGTTCTAAGTAATATTTGAACTTTTAGACACAACTTCTCATTCCGTTTGAAAATTTTGAAGGCTGAAGATAACTTTTCTTACCTTCTCTTGTTCCCTTCGTGGGAACGCACAACACGTCAACACCCAGTCCAACTGAAATGCAGACGTTTTGGGCAGCGACTATGTCAAGCTCATCGATGATGAACAGTGCCAATCAGGTCCAATCCAATCCTGAGAGTAACGTTTCTGAAGTGGGTCTTCAATAGTTCCTGAAAATTATGTTCAAACAAGTTATAGGTTAGTTATTTGATACAATTCCTAAGAGAACTCTTGTTTCTTGGGGTGAAGGTAGAAAATATATGATGAAATGAGTTTTTGCACTTTGCTACTAATGTGTTTGATATAATGCCTGAATGAAATCAAGTGGGTTCTAAGTAAATTCTGGTTCTGCTTTTTTATTGTAGTGAATTTGAATTAAAAGATATCTTTGCCCAAAGGAAATAATACAGAAATACACTATGAAGAAGAATGTATGAGAATAATTATGTACACTGAAACAACGGCGAGAGTACTTTTATGTAAAATTACCTCAATTTTGTGTATGCCATGGTCATGATTATTGATGGGTTTTAATGGAATACGTTGCATCATTTCGATCATAATAAATTTGATTTAATAATGAGTTGAAATGACAATTATATTTCAATCTGTTTATCTTAATCTTTTTGTGTACTACATTAATGTAAAATATGCTTGAATTAAGGTATGGTGGATGCTGTAATTTTGCATTTACTGTACCTACTCATTATATTTACATATGATTGCATTCTTGCATGGTGGATGCTGCAGTTTAATTTGCATTTACAACAACATATGTTAGCTTCATCTATTTTTTGTAAACAATATTAGCATATTAGAATGCATGATAAACATGTAGTGTATGATCAATGATGAGAAATCTAGATTGTGTAGTATTAATTGCTTGATGAACCTTTTTCCGTTTGAAAAAAAGAAAAAACTCATATGAGACGGTCTCATACATGAGACGGGGTACAATTTAACACAAATCACACCCACTCCTCCCAAAGTGTTAAAGCGTCAATGCCCAACTTATGTCCCGTCTCATGCAAGCGTGCCTCTTTCCGTTTTCCTCTAAATAATTAATGACTTTGTCAGTACATACTAATTATCCTTTCATCATTATCAATTATTCCAGTTTACATACATTTCTCAGTCTAAATGATCATATCCTCTGACTTCGTGCAATTTTAATAAAAAGAATCAGCAATGACAGAAGTCTTAACATTGACCAATTCCTAATATAAATTAGCAGCCTTTTTGTTGGACACTTGAATTTTTGATCATGTGTTGTGTTTTCCAAACTGTTACATTTTGTTTAGTAAGAAATTTTTATTTTCTTTGATTTGTAAATTGGTAGGATTACAGAAATGGAGAAACCAACGAATAATGACAATGAATATATATTTTCTCAACTGAATAAACTTTAGAAAGTATGACAATTAATTTCTCTCAAGCACACTTTACCACAAGGTTCTTCTCATAGTCAAATGGAGCAGCATGACAAGTTTTTCTTTTCATTTAATAGCACCTATAAGAAATCGTTTGTTTAGTAGTACGGAATTTGGATGGATATAAAATCATGTGATATATTTTACTTAGGCATGTGTTATATTTGACCATTTCAAAGTGTTTATTATGATGTATTTAAATTGTGATTTATGATCATACCACCTAGGATTTGGGATGTATAATCATACCAAAATGAGAAAAGAAAGTCAATTGACATCATGAGATTATGCTTGATATTATGAATACCACCTAGGATGTGGGATGTATAATCATACCAAAATGAGAAAAGAAAGTGACCAAAGGTAAAAACCATCAATTATACCAAACACTTGAAAAGATTTATATTCCCATCTTTTCCTTTATTTTTCCATGTAACAAACGGGCTCTAAAGATATATATCAGTGTAGGGGTCTTCTCAAAACATGAATAACGACATGCATACATTAATTATACCCATTCAGTTGTTGTTATGACCACTTACGATAATAAATTAACTATTGACCCAACCTCACGTGTTCGTAATATATTTAAGACAATAAATGTGGAAAAAAATATGAATAGATACTTGAAAACACTAGAAAATGTACTTATGACTCGTATGACGTTATAACGGAATGTGTGTCGTTATGAGTAGAAACAAACTCGTATATACTATACGATCACAATATAACTTCCAACACTCTATTATAGATATGTTGATTTCATTTCGTAGGTCATGTTCATATGACGAAACACAATTTAATGAACATTAAACTCTTCACATTGTAACATTTTTGTAGAAGTGGTGAAAATATATTGATGCTCAATCAAACTCATATTCACCTAAGCTAAGTGTTCATAGAATAATATGTTATAAAATGAAAATTGAGAACCTCGAGAAAATTAGGTTTTCAAATTCTCTTAAAATTCGAATAACAACCTATATGTCGTTATAATGACACAATTGTTGTTATGACCACTTACTACTATAAATTTAGTGTTGCCAATTTACACATGTTTGTTTCTTGTTTAAGACCACAAATGTGTAAAAAAAAATAAAAATAAGGGCTTGAAAACACTAAAAAATAGAATAACGACTCGTATACGTTATAACGGGACACATGGCCATATGGATACAAACAAACTCATATCTACTACATGACAAAAATATATCTTCCATCACTGTTGTACCCATACTTAGAGGCTTGATTGCATTTCAAAGATCATGTTTATCAGACAGTTTACAATTATATGATCATTAACTCTTCATATTGTCATAATTTTTGCGAAAGTCTTTGAAATTTTATAATAGTTTTCAATCAAACTCGTTTCACTCTAATCTTAATGTTACGTAATATGTTCTAAAATCACAAAGTGAGGACTTCAGGAAAAAGTAGGTTTTCGAATTCACTTTCAATTCGAATAATGATATGTGTGTCGTTATAACAACACGGCTGACATTATGGACACTTATGACTATGAAATCATCATTTTTCAGCCTTCACGTGTTTTTACTATTTTGATCATAAAGAGGTATGTGTCAACATAAATGGGGTTAAAATCACTATAAATTATAATAACGACATAGGTGATGTTATAATCTAAAATATTGTCGTTATGGACACTTCATTTAACTATGAATTCATCATTTTCACACTTTCACATTTTTTTTAACTATATCTAACTTAAAGATTATAGGACAACATAAATAATGGTTGAAAATCTCAAGAAAATCTAATAACGACATGAGTGTCATTATAACGCAAAGATAATCGTTATGAGACTTTACGATTATAAACTCATAATTTTTCAAAGTGAAAACATAAATAGAGGATTAAAATCATAAGAAATTGTAATAAAGACATAGTTGTCGTTATAACGAAATAATTATCTTTAGGGGCACTTACGATCATAAATTCATCATTTTATCACTTCACGTGCTTTTTATTGTTTTGAACATAAAAATATATGTGGAAATGTAAATAAAGAGTTGAAATCACTATAAATTGTAATACCGACATCGGTGCCAAACAATTATTCTTATGGGCACGTATGACTATAAATTCATCACTTTTCAACCTTCATGTGTTTCAATTTAGTTTAATTTTATATAAGTAATTAAAAAATATAAATTCTAATGCTATATTTTTTTTGTTATTTTAAAGCTGATTAACAGATTTTTTTTATTTAATTACGGGGTTTTAATTGTCATTAAAATTAATTTTTAATTTTTAGATTTACATGATATTTATTTTTAAAACCATACGTAAAAGTATTAGATTTTCTATTAAAAAATTGTATTTTAAACATAATTTGTTATTTTTTAGGATTTAATAATATGATTTCAACATTTTAGGATTTACTAATATTATATTTTTATGATTTATTAACCGTTTATAATATTTTTAGGATTTATTAATATAATCATAGTTTATAGTCATTTTTAAGATTTAACAATTGCTTTTCCAGATTTTGTATTTTATTATATTCTATATATTATTTAAAAATTTCAGAATTTTCTATATATTTAGTATAATTAGTTTATTTACTTTTTTATTTTATGTAATTTTAATACTCGAATAAAATATGATGTGGAAGATTTTCGTTTCATGTGTGTGAGCCAAGCATGTGCATTCCGACGGTTTTAGGACAATTCCGCTAAACCTAATTTTACTTTGCAGCAGACCCTCAATTATGGGGCTAAAAATATAATTAACTAAAAGATATCATTAATACAAAAAGTCCTATTTTTAAGGAGAAGGCTATTTAAACAAAAAATTATGAATGAAGGTCTTTTAAATGAGATTTTGTGTTGACTAGCCTCTTTTAATAAAAATCCCTTTTTTTTATTTAAATTTAGTTCCTATTAATTAAAAAAAAATTATAAATATTGAAAATAATAGTAAGTGCAAATTTTTATGTTTATTCAGGCCCAATAATTAAACTCCTTTAATATAAGCTTATTGGGAGCACAATTAAATTCTCACACTTATAAAAGAAATAAACAAAGTCCAACATATATACAAATCTCAAATGCAAGCAGCCCGCCCACCACTCAAATTTCACACGAGCCCAAAACAAAAGTTAAAAGGGTCCGGTTATTCACACCCCCATAATTGGTAGATACACCCTCATCTACATTGAACTACCAATTATACCCTTCAATAAAATCCTATTTTTCTTTCTTTCTTTCTTTATTATTTTTCTTCCTTCTCCTCGGCTCTGGCTCATCTTCTCATTTTTATGTTTTTAAAAACCGGTCCCGCCCGGCCGGACGGCCTTTCCGGTGAATCCAAAAGCACTTCAAAAGTCGCCCAATGAGGTGTATAGAACCGCTTATTGACCTTCCACCTAAAACCTAAAACGTTGGAAAAACCAAGGCGTGAACCAATGAACTTTCCTGGGTTCCAACAAAAAACCAAAAAAAAAAAGGAGGATCGACGCCAACCCGCCGCGGCTTCGCTTGGGCGCGGCGGGAAGAAAAAGACGCCGTCAAGGCGTCAGTGGTGGCGGGCCGGAATGGTGGTCGTCGGGCTGGGCGCTACCGTGTGGATGGTGGATGGCTTGGCGGCAGCTGTCACATATTATTGTGGGATGGTGGATGGTGGATGGTGGTCAGGTGGTAGATGGTTTATGGGAAGTAGCCCGATTGAAGAAAGAAAGAAACCGAGAATGAATAATGAAGGAAGAGAAGAGAAGATTAGGTTATTTAACCCCACCTTTTTTTTTTTTTTTTTTTCAAACCCATTTTTTTTTTTTTTTTTTTTTTGACCCATTTATCAATTTTGGGGCTTTGCTTTTCATTTTTCAATTATAAAATACAATTAATATGTATTTTTCTTAAAAAAAATTTAAGTGTCTTTTAAATTTTAAAATATTATTTTAGAAGGTTTTTTAAAAAATTAAATTTAATGAATTCAAGTGTAATTATAATATCATCTCTTTTGTCAAAAAAAAAAAAATAAAATTATAATATCATCTCAATACTATATATTTTTAGTATTGATCTCTAAATTTTAAATATCAAGTAATTAATACTACTTTTTAGCTTCTAAATTTATTTATTCATTTGTTTTTTAAGACGAGTTTTAATGTGAAAATTATTTATTAATATTTAGAGTGGTAAAGTTATTTTTTGGTTGGAAATATTGTAATCTTTTTTTTTGCTTTATTATTAAAGTAAATTACTTTTTTGTGGGTAAAAGTAATTAAATGAGATGTAAAAGTAAATTACTTTTTGTGGGTAAAAGTAATGAAATGAGATGTAATTTTGAATTTTTTAAAAAATTATGCATATTATATATATATAATATTTATTATGACGTCATCTGGCTCAATCCGTCCGACAGTCCGACCAGTCCAACCCAACCTTTTTGGGTCGTCCGGCTCAATTTCCGTTCCGTTTTTAAAACATAGTCTCGGCAGAACTCACTGCCCAATCTTCTCAGATCCGCCGCCGTCCGCCGCCCCTACACCGCCTCTTGCTTCACCCCTTATCTCCCCGTTTCATTACCTCCTCCCAAGTTCGATGAATCCATGCAACAGCTCCGCCCGCGCCGCCCCATCGCCTGCCGCGCCGCCGCCCTGTGCACCAGCACCCCAGCGCCGCCCGCCGGCCTCGCCCTTGCCTACCTGTTTCATTATCTTTTATTTGGTTTGTGCTGGGTCGTCTCTTATTTTTGTGCTCAGTTTTGCGTTTTGTTATTATCTATTCATAACCTGGAATAAGTTGCTGGAATTTTTTTGTTAAGGTGTGAAATTTGAAATTATTTTTTTGAAGTGTGAAATCTTCAATCTGAATAATGGGGGAAGTGATGGGGTGGGGCAGATTTGTGGATACTAAGCGGGCGGCGCGCGGTGGCAGGCGATGGCAATGGCGACGGCGGGCTGAGGTTGCGGGCGATGGAGGCGCAAATGATTGAAGAAGAAGAAGAAATTAGGTGGCGGAAGAAAAGAATAGGAAGAGAAGAAAAGGATAATGGATTTTTAATGAAGGGTATTATAGGTAGTTCATAATTTGTGGGGGCGTATCTATTAATGTTGGGGGTGCTATAACCGGACCCAAGTTAAAAAGGGAAATGATATTCAGAAATGTTCAATGCTTTACTTCTGCAGTTCTGTGTCATAAAACCCTCCATCCAAGTACAACTTAATATTAAATATCGAACGCTTTCGATTCTGAAAGCAGCACCAATAGACCCTCACAATACGGCAGGGTTTAAAAGTCTCAAAGCTCAATAAGTCAATACAGGGCTCATTTTGGACAATACAGAGTGAGAAAATCCAACCACCGAAATACATACCAAGATTTCGGTGAGTGCTCACGAAAACCTAAAACGATAGATCCACAGGATGGACATTACAATGTGTAATAACACCTTGTACAAATTGAAACAAGTCACTAGGTGATAGTCAAACAGATGACTGAAATAAGCTACTCGTCGTCAAGAACACTTGGACGTCTCTTAATCTGATAAATAATAGCATGTGAATCAACAAGTAGAAGAGAAATAGTAGGACTAAGTCATATAGAAGGAAAGGCCACAAAGAGAGAACTGCTACGTACCGTTACTTTGGTTTCTTTACTTGTTTGAGTGTTGATTTGTTCGAGAAGCGATATAAGCCTCTCCTCAGATACCTATATGTTGAAAAAAAAAAGTTCACTACTTGACGAAATATATAATGATGCGTATAAAGATTATAATATACTGCAAAAAAAATTACCTTCTCAACAATCTGACCCATTTGAGCAGCTCTTAGTACTACATCCTCGACTCCTCTGGCCTTTTCAGGTTTCACCAGTTCAATTCGAGCAACTATACATACAAATTATAAATGAATTTAAGTCAAGGCAGAAAGATGTAAATTATTGCCCATAGCAAGCCTTGTAATAGCCAGTTTCTACCTTTTCCAGGCATTTTTTCTTTCTCTACTACACTTGATATCTATCTAATTATATGAATTTCCAAACATTGATATTAACAAAACTTACATATTATCATGCATTATTAACTAAAATCACAGTTTCACAAGTTTGATACTACAAGTCAAGAACTAATTGATGGAGTAACAGGAAACACTCAAGTAAACAAGAACGATAATAATTAACAAAAACAAGTAGTAATTTGTATGCAAATTCTGCCGAAGCTAAAAGCCATCTAAAATCCAAAGCCAAAGATCTGACCTAATCCTAGGACTAACTCGTTAATTAATTACTCCCTAAGGGCACAGCCCAGGGACCAAACCAAACAGATCCAAACGAATCTAAAATAAAGCCCTAACTCTAATAAAAAATAAGACTCACGAATTATATCACTAATTGGTGCAACTATGGCAATGTCGCACAACATAAGTTGAACAATTTCACTTACGTCTTGCTCGTGCTTCAGATGTCAAAATCTGTGTAAGCATCAATTGTCTTTGTTCCTCTGCTGCTTCCCTGAAACAATTTCCAGTTCAGGTAAAGATAATAATTGCCGAACAAATTTTAAGGCAAACACCATCAGTTAAGGACTTGCAACAAAGAGAGAAAAATTACTTATATGAGGAAAGAGATCGGTTAACCTTTTAGCTTCGTCCTGAGCTTTCTGCTGTTCAGAATTTTGATGACTACCCTGCAATTAAACAATCCAGTCAGGACAATATGTTATTATGACAGAGTTAGGAGCAATGATATACGTCTGTTCAGGGGAATGAATTAATACCGTCCCACGTTGAGCCATTAGCTCCTGCATTCTCCTCTGCCTGATCGCTTCCAATTCTGGGTCAGCCTATAATAAATCTAATTAGTTCAAAGATACCATAAACAATAATCTTGGAAGTGCATTACTTTGATCGGCATCTTCATTATAGTCAAGCATATTATGGGGCATTTGCACAAACTTTCTAAAAGCAATTTTCAGCATTTAAGGGGGTATTTGCAAACAACATAAAGTGGTTCGCAAAGCTGTTACTTGTGTTTGCAAAACACCCTATGTTACATTCGCTACAAGTGCAAAAATAGCTCACAGCTGACTCTTACATTACATGATTAAATTTCTACAATTATAAATATACAAACTGAAAATGATTCATGATTTACAACATTAAACGTTATATACGCCTTCAGGCCATGTAAATTAGAACAAAACTGTTGCTCCTTTAGGCAAACCGCCTATAACACACCTCAACACATAATCCCAAATTTGCCTAAATTATACAGTCAAAATAATACTACAAGTTATAAACAAATTCCGTAAGGCCACAAATTCTGTATCACTTTTTTATATCTTCTTTTAAGCATACATCTATGTCCAGATCACTGAGATCAAACAACTAATAATCGTCAAGAACCCTAATGAAAGCTGGAAGCATAGCAACATGTTCTAAGCCAGAACGCAACGACTTTTTTATCCTCTGATCTTCACAGCCCTAAGTTCAATAACTGAAGTATACTCCACTCAAAAAAAAATTTAAAAAAAAAAAATCACACCAAAGCAATTCAGCGAAATTGATAGAGAGTGGGAGGGGGTGAAGAGCATAATAAAACCACACAAAATCTAAACAAACCATGACGAAAACATCAGTATCAGCTGCTGCAGAAATTTAAAGCGACTATATCAACCAAAAAGGGGAAAAAATTCATCGAGTGTCACTGCACAACCACAACTCGTTCGAGAAAATCAACAGGGAGAAATCCTTCGAAACAATAAAATGCTTCTCAAAAAACAGATAGCAAAATCATTAAATTTCCATACCATCTTCTTCCGCAGATTTGAATTTCAGAGATTGGCGAGAACTGATTCGAAAATGAGAATGTAAATTGTGTGTGTTTTTTGTTCTAAGTAGCAAGTGGCCCACGCCCGCTCGGCCGCTCTAGCGTCCGAATCACGCAGTCGGTCTCGGTCCTCGGGTCAATTTTATTCTAGCCCGACCCGGTTTCTCCTTTGGCGGATCCTCTGCAGTACTCTTTCCTCCAATTCCCTTCAATTTCAACGGTAACTAACTTTCGTTTTTTTTTAATAATGCATATTTTAATTCGAAATAATATAATTTATTTTAGAATCAGAAATAGAGAAAACCTCTCCCTCCCAAACCCTAGATCTAAATTTTGAAAACCCTCCCTCGAGTTTGTTCTTCCATCTGAGATGGAAATCCCTCAAGAAACGGAAGATTATATACGAGAATCAATCGATCACAGCGTGGGGCTTCCAGTATCGATGAACACTCTCCTTCACAAAATCAGCGCCGTCGAAGCTTCAAATGTCGATCTTCGTAACCAGAATCTCGCTCTGCTCTCCAAGCTCAAAGAGAAAGACGAAATCATCGAGCGATCCAGGGCGGAGGCGAACATGAACGCGGTAGCGTTGAGGAAATTTGTCGAGGAAAACCAGAAACTAGCCATGGAGTGCTCCAATTTGTTCAACAAGTGGGAGCGAGAATGCTCCCTGTACGACCACGATCGCGAGGCGTTGATGGATTTCGCTAACGAGGCGGACGAGAGGGCGAAGGAAGCCGAGATTCGGAACAGCGATTTGGAGAAGGAAAACAGGAAATTGATCGAAGAATTGTCTCTCCACAAGTCCAGATCGACGGTTAATTCGTCAGATGAACAGATTTTACTCGATTCGTTCCTGGATACGCTAATAAACGAAGATGAAATCGCGTCAATTGCGGTTACATTTCTGGAATCAAACACCGGAGTCGAAATTTGCGAGAAATTACTGACGATGTGGAGAAGCTTGAGGCCTTCAACGCAGAAGGCTGTGGCGTTAGCAGCAGAGGTGAAGAAACTGGGGAAAGAGAAGGATCATATAATCGCGAATCTTTCTGCAGCTGAAGGGGAGGTGAATGCTTTGTTTGAAGAAAACAAGCTGCTGAATGAGGAGAATAAGCGACTGATGAGGCAATGCTATAGGGAAAAGCATATTGGGGGAGATAGTAGCTCCGGGAAGAAGGGGAAGAACATGAAGAATATGCAACGGCGGCCTCTTTCGCCGCTTCAATCCAACTCGCCTGAATCTAGAATGCACAAGTAGGACCTGTGATTTTCTCCTTTAAGCTTCTGTAGTTCTATCAATTGGCAAATATGTTCTTGATATGGCAAATATGGATTTAACATTCATTTCTATGGGGTGATATTGTGATGATGATGATGATGATGATGTGATTATTGAAGTATTACTTCAGAAGCTGAAAATTAATACTGTAACTAACAAACTATCGAGTTGCTTTAACTTAAGCAAGATTTGTTAGTTACAAAAGTAATACTGTTCATCTATTTAAGTAAGACTTTTCAGCTACTAAAGTAATACTTCAATAGTGATTAGTATAGCTGTACTGATTGTTGGGAAATTTGTATTTAGTTTTGATGGATGTTCCAAAACAGTTTGTAATAGGACCAAATCGGACATTTAGGTGATTGATGTCTTAGAATCGAAAGAGGATGACCAAATTTGAAATATATAGACAGTTGATGTATAAGGTAGGTCACATATTGAGGGAGAACTCAATATGTATAGGTCAGGTCAGTTAGTCGAATGATCAGTTAATCAGATGATCAGGTGAAGACATGAAGCCAATAGCTCAAAAGAACTGAAAATCAGAAGACTACACGAGATCAAGATCCGCATCGGAAGACCTACATCGAATGAGTCTGTTTGGTTGAAGCTAAGACAACCGGCATCGAAGACTCTATCGAGTAGATCGATCGGTTAGGTAACAGCTTGTAATCGATCGGTCACCACACCACCAGTGTCAACTAATGTTTCACCAAGTCATACATTGTTGATCCAACAAGAAGAATGTCAACTTTAGTTGGTGAACAAACTCGACATCTTTGTCTTGTTAACCAATAAGAACAAGACACGTGATGACTGAAATGACATCATGGATTTCGGCACAGATAGTCAAACAAATAGAAAAAATGACATACACGCTTTTCGGCCATGCCGCTCCTCGAAAGACGCCACATCAAATCCTACAAACCTACCAAATATAAATGGAAATTCAAATTGCTCTCCAACCATTTTTGATTTTGAGGTCTATAAATATGGGATTACTTCTTGAGTGAGATACGGAAATTATCAAAGAAGCTCATACTATAGCAAAATTTTCGCACGAAGAACACAACCTTGAAGATTATTTTTTCTAAGTGTTCATCCCATAGTTAACTAAAGACATAAATCTTTTCATCTACCGTTGGGTTACTTAAATACTTTAGGAAAGATTTCAAAGTTGGAACAATCAACAAATCTTATCCAAAACTCAAAGTTAGGTTAAGTTTGTTTAGCGAATTCGGACTAGTGTTTCTAGTTAGGATTTACGGGATCGGTTGAGTGAGAGCTCCATAAATATTTGTTGGTGTAATGTGTTGGACTAACACAATAATCTAAGTCCAGTTAGTTAAATTCGGTTAAGTTGGTGCCCTTGTGATAGGGAAGAAGAGGACGTATATTTGGTTGTCATTCCAACTTTATAAATCTTGTGTGCATTTACATGTTTGATTAACTTCTTCACACTATTGCACACAACTTGATTAAATCTGCATACATATTTCGAAGTTAGGATCGGTTAAAGATCAAATTATCGATCCGATCGATTTGACCTCATAGTCATCGATTGAAAACAACTTTAAAACCGATTTGTTATAAACCGTTTTTCACACGGCACAAACTAGCTTCCGCACAATCGCTTAAACCGATAGATATCGAATCGATCCGCCATCAGCGATCAAGAAGTTGATATCGATCCAAACCGATTCACTTGCACTCGATCGGGCAAAATGCCATCACACCCGATTGCACGAAAAAAGTTTTCGTCTGTCTATTCACCCTCCCTCTAGACTTACGCCCTCACGAAAACCCGTTCGGGACCTACAAATTGGTATCATAAAGGTGGTTCTCTGCACCAACGGCTTTGAATATCATCGGTTCTTGAGGAAGAACTTTTGTGGTCACTTGAACCGATCTTGAAAAACCTTTTTCAAATCTCATTTGTTTTCAAACTCACGATCGGCATGGATAATACTTGGATATGTATCATGATTTGCCTAAATTTTCTATTGATGAGTATCAGACCGGACGATATACACGAGCAACCATCCGGGATCAATAAGCAACGATGATGATGGAAGTTCTTGAACGAGGACCCATCATCATCTATCATGACAACCCAAATTGTTGGAGGTGATCCAGATTTTGCGGTTTAAGTCTTTGTCGAAAAGAGTCCCGCCTCGATGGATCTTTGAAGAGAGAAAGTTGTACACTCTGATACGATAGCAACAGCATATAATCATGAAGACCATGGACAAGATAACCCGAGAAAAGATAAAGTATCTCAAGACAAACAAAACAGATGTAGGATACGCTATTTAAAATGTGTGAAGGAAATGATCCGATTAAAGATAGCGGATCGCAAATTTGAACCGGTGAAATTCGAGAAACTTAAGATCTTTACCAAATGAAACCATCAATGAGCTCGATGGAAGAATCACCATGTCACCAACAAGTTACGGAACTTGGGCGAAAATGTCGATAAAAACATCAATTACAAGATCTTGAGATCTCTCGACCAAGAAGTGGGATATGAAAGTCACTGTAATAAAGGATTGTCAAGATATTGCTAAGATGAAGCCAAGCAACTTGTTCCTAAGTCTTAAAGCTCATGAGTTCGATCTGATCGAAAGAGGGCAAGAAGAAGAAGACGAGTCGTTTCTTTGAAGCCACACACCGCCACATCAAAATCAACAGATTCAAAGCGACCGGTGAAAGAACTCAAAGTCTCATCAAACTCCTTGGAAATATTATAAGTCAAACTGAACAGATTGCTTTGCTAACCAGAAAACTTGAAAAATCTAACATCCAACTTGGTAAGTATCGCAGATTTTATAGGGATTATCAAAATAGCAGAGGAAAAGATAGGAGGCTAGCTGACAGATCTCCAGAAAGGACCAGATCTGATGACCGAAGAGATGATCACAGAAAGGATCGCAGAGAAAATAAGAAAAAGAGATGATCGGTCCGATGAAAGAAGAGACAACAGATCCGAGAGAAGAAATTTCGACATAATCGACAGGTAAGTCACCTGACAGATTCTACAGACGGAATGACTCACCTGGCAGAAGAAGTTCCGTGGATCGTGGAGCGTGTTTCAACTGTGAGAAACTAGGTCATTACTGGTATGATTGCCCGGACGACACCAAAAGAAAAGAGAAGAGAAGCGGAATGAAGAGAAAGCAACGCTTATAGAGATAGAAAAAGCCATGGTTGATGATACATCGAAATTGATGATTCTTATCCGCTTTTAGAGGATTCAAAGTTACTCATCGATGAGGGACTTTTGTCCGATAAGCAACGCCGATGATTTCTACCACTACGATGATCCGATGATGAAATCTCGATGATGAAATGGTGATGGCTAGGAGGAAGACCAATCTGAGGTAACCTCTAAACCTTCTCGCTTTTTCGGTTTCCACATCGGTATGATTAGCACACCGCCGGAGAGATTGACTTCTGACTCTATTCTCGAGCAATTTGCATGTTGATATCTCTAACGCAGAGACACACTTATACGATAGTGGAAGCCGTTTAAAACGATAAGTTAAGGATTGAAAATACTCAAATTTGTTAAGGAAAATCTTTGTCGAAAGAAATTGAACTAAAATCACTGAAGCCGCCGAAGATAACCGAAAAACCGAAAGTTCGAAAGTTAATTCTTCCGATCGGGAGAAGCAGATTAAGAACAACTAGCTATCAATAAACAACAAAAGTGATGATTTTAAAATCCTACAAGTCAAGTTTGATGATCTCTTCCGACTACATGAGAGTCCGAAATTAACTAAGGATAGTTTACGTGAAAAAATACTGGGTTTTCCGCGAAATCTTCGAAAACCGCTTGGATATGAACAACTATTTTCGAACGACAACTAATAAGAAGGAATTGGTATGAAAACCCTTCTACATCCTCAAAAGCCCTGTCTCGTTCACTTCAAAGAGGTGTAATCAAACGAAGTTTCGATATAGATACACAAAAAGCAAAATATGTATCGATAAGGAAAAGAGACTCAACAACAAAGTAAAAGTGCCCAATCGAAAAGGGAAATGCAAATGGACCCCAACCGATTAAGCATAAGCCGAGGAATCAACAAAGAACCCGGTTCTTACAAGATACCTCAACCCGATCGTGAGACAGGTATCGAAAAAAAGACAACTCACAAAGTCGAAATCTAATCAACTGTAATCGAGTGGTCACCGCCTAACAAGCAAGTTTGGTAAACCTAAAGACCATTTATGCCAAAAAAGATATGAATATTTTAATGGTAGCGATCGTACTACCCTTACAATTAAAACCTAGGTCGCAAAGACCGAGCCCCATTGGGTTAAAAAGAAGACAAACCGCAAGAAAAAAAATCTCAAGTCTTCGATTCACTCAAGGCTCGCACAAATAATCATCTTGATTAGAATGCATATGAAGAGATGTATGATTATGTAGATGTTTATGGGAGACAAATCGGGCCTTCGATCTATTTGATTACAATAGAAGTGACTTTTTTGTATGGATCCCTAAACCCAACTCTAACCCTCGGGACCCAATCCAAAAGGGGTACCAAAGCGGTTGATTTGATTGCGGGTTTGTGTGGGTTTGACCAACAAATGAGGTGTACAAGCAACTATCCGGGTACATCGATAATGGATGCTCAAGGCACATGACCGAAGCAAACATCTCCTTAGCTCTTACACGTAAACAAGAAGGCCCACGTGTACTCTTTGGTGATGATAACCTTGGTTTTACCAGAGGATTTTAACCTTAGAGAATGATGATGTCTGAGTTCTTTGAGTCTCGTATGTCGAAGGTTTAAAGCATAACTTGTTATCAGTTTCACAATTCTGCGACAACGGATTCAGTGTTGAGTTCTCGACTGATCAGTGTACTATCAAGAATCGAGCTACTCAACATATCTTGTTAACGGTTCAAGGAAAGGTACGATTTATATAATAGATTGGAACAGTTTGTCCAAGAAATGCATGCACGATTGTTAAGAGTTCCAAAAGTAGCGATTAGCACCGCACAAAAGGATGAGTCATCCCGAACTTTAATTCTTAACAAGATAGCAAGAAGGATGTCTTTGGTTGAGGGACTTCCGAATGAGGTATTCTCTAAGGATCGGACATGTATCGCATGTTAGAAGGAAAAACAAGTTAAAGCCTCATTTAAGGGAATCCTGGACCAAAGATCCAAAGAGAGTATTGCAACTTCTCCATATGGACTTATTTGGACCCGATTACACGGTCGATCTCGGTGGACGAAATATACTCTGTAATCGTGGATGATTATTCCAAGTTTACAGGTTGTATTCTTGTATAAGAAGAATGAGACAACAACAAAGATACCGAAATTTGCTCGAAACTACAAAACTAAAAGGGTGTCGATTATAGTGAAAATTAGATCGAGATAAAGGTCTGCAAATTTCCGAACTCTTTTATTCTTGATTTTTGCACTAAGTTTGGTATCTGACATGAGACATCGGTACCAAGAACGCATACAATGAATATGGTGTAGCGAATCGAGAAACAGAACACTCAAAGAAGTTGCTTTCGCTTTCTGTTAGTGAACATGCAACACCAAGCCATTTACGGTGAAGCCATCAATATTGCATGCCACACGCTCGAACCATGATGCTCGACAAACGTTCACTACAAAAACACCCTATGAACCGTGGAAGGGCGAAAAACCTCGTCTCTTACTTCCATGTTTTTTGGGTCTGCAAGTGTTTCATACACAACAATGGGAAGAGTCGGGTTGAAGACTTTTGAGGCCAAGTCGGATGAGGGTATATTCTTAGGATATTCCTCATCCAAAGAAGGCTTTTCGGGGGTTACAAACGGCCCGAACCACTAGTTGTGGAAAAACACCTCATATGGTCTTTGATGAGACATCTTCTAACAAGAGAAATCGTCTCGAGAACAAGAAGTACCGGATCAACCGATACATGATGCACGAGAAAATGGATCGGTAAGTATCAAAGAAAAAGGATCGAGAACAACGTAACGATGTATATTCCGGATCCTGGCGATTCACCAGTCAATCGGACCTTAAGATGCGCATAACCTTTGTCAATAAAGAAGCTAAGATAATTTGAGACGATATCAATCGAACCATCTGGTTCGGGGAACACTGAAGTTCCTACAGACGGAACATCGGCCGACATGATGAGTCCAACATCACCGAGACTTGTTCATGTCAAGTGGATCATAATTACGCACCACTCCTAATCACTAGTAATGAACTACTATCGAAAGAGGATGATGTTCTCCAAATGGATGCAAATCGAAAAAGAAGGACACAGGTAACCAAATCATCCAACCGATCGATCATCGGAGACCCATCCGATAGAGTTAAAACTAGACATCGATTGGTGAAAGTGTCATGTATTGTTGTTATCAGTCTTTGAAGGAACCAACTGTAGTAGAGGAAGCTCTATAAGATGCAAACTGGCGGATTCTAGCCATGCAAGAAGAACTGGAACAGTTTGAAAGGAATCGAGTTTGGAAATCGGGTGATGCCCAACCCATCAAGAGATGTGATTGACACAAAGTGGGTATTCAAGAACAAGAGATGAGAATAACGTCATAACCCGAAATAAAAGCAAAACTTTGTGCTAAAAGGGTATTCACAATCAGAAGGAATTGATTATGATGAGACCTTTGCACCAGTCGCTCGCCTGGAAGCCATTCGGCTGTTTTTGGCATATCTTGGCCCACGAGGGTTTATTGTGTATCAGATGGATGTAAAGAGTGCATTCTTAAACGGGGTACTAGCTGAGGAAGTTTATGTTGAACAACCTCCAGGCTTTGAAAAAGGCGACCAGGTGTATCGTTTAAGAAAAGCTCTTTATGGCTGAAAACAAGCTCCTCGAGCTTGGTATGATACACTCTCCGATTCTTGATAGACAATGGTTTCACTAAAGGAATAGTGGGCGAAACTTATTGAGAATAGAAGATGGAGAAGATATTACGATGGTTGATTTATGTGGGCGACATCATCTTGGATCTCCCAAAAAGAGTTTATGTGAAAAATTCAGCAAGCTGATGCAAGGGAAGTTTGAGATGTCCATGATGGGTCAGATGAGTTACTTTCTGGGTTTACAAGTTAAGCAAAGTACAGAAGGGATATTCATCTGCCAGGCAAAGTACACTAGGAGTTTATTGGCTAAGTTTGGAGTTCAAAACTGCAAGGAAGCCAGAATTCCTATGATGACCGGATTCAAGATGGATCCGGATGAGGATGGTCGAAAACTAATCGAAAAAGAATATAGGGCTCTCATTGGATCTTTACTATACTGACGCCCGCCAAAGAGACGGATGTCACTTTTTGCGATAGGTGTATGTGTCGATTTCGAGCAAATCCAATGCAAAAGCCACTGGAAGCGATAAGCGGATTCTTAAGTATCTGAAGGGACGATAAACCTTGGTTTATTTTACCCATCGATGATAATCTAAACTTAGTGGGTATTCGATTACGATTCACGGAGGTTGTAGAATTGACAGGAAGTCAACCTCGGTACATGTCCGTTTTAGGTAGTAAACACATCTCTTGGTTTTCAAAGAAGCGCACACATCAGTTGCGACATCTACTACTGAAGCGTATATATGGGCTGCGAGGAAAAGTTTGTTGTTCCCAAACCTTTCTGCTAAGTCGGAATGAGGGATTACAACATTGTAGCTAAGAACGTACCTATATTTTGTGACAGTAATAGTGTTATTGCAATCACTCAGAATCCTGTTCTACATACAAGATGCAAGCATGTGGATGTCAGACATCATTTTATAAGAGATCATGTTGAAAAGAAGAATATCATAATGGAAAATATCCATACTGATAAACAGAAAGCTGATATTTTAACCAAGCCAC
The DNA here is from genome assembly GCA_037126765.1 of Stenogyne calaminthoides. Lineage (NCBI taxonomy): Eukaryota > Viridiplantae > Streptophyta > Magnoliopsida > Lamiales > Lamiaceae > Stenogyne > Stenogyne calaminthoides. Next base: position 14,460,603 of record JBBCBC010000035.1, read on the forward strand.
TACCTGAGATCAGATTCAGAGAATTATAAATATGATATAGGGCTTCTGGATCTCGGAGAAAGTGCACCAGAAATGTTTGGTGGACTGATCTCCAGAACCAGTTGGTTAAGAGACTAACCAGGTTAAGAAGAATCAGTTGAGTTAGGAATCTCAACTGATCAGAAGATCAGTCAAGGAACTGATAAGAAAAGACTTTATCGATTCGGGCGAATCGATCGATTAAGACATATTAGATTAAGGGGGAACTGATCAGATAAGAAGGATCAGTTGGATATGGTATCTCAACTGATCAGAAAGGATCAATCAAAGAGTTGTTCAGAGATAACAGTTGAAAACTGATCAGATAAGTGGGACATTGTTGGGAAATACTATGGTTTGGGAAACCATCAGTAAGGTCAACGATGTCGCGTCAACCGGATAAGATCAACAATAGTAACGGTCGATTATAATATCGATCGATCGAATCGTTTTTGATTTATCTTCATACCTATTCTATGTTAGCTATTATTGTTCACATTACTTTATGATGTCATGCCTGCAAACATTAAATGCGGACGCGGGGCTTGTGTATAAAATGCATTTTTTTTCGAACCTTCAAGTCGAAAAGTCTGCCGGTTTAAAACCTTAACCGCACGATTGAATTACTCTTCAACCACTTTAATCTTGACCGTCCACTTAAATCAAGGACACTCAAGTACCTTCAAAAATAATCGTGCAAAATATTTCCCTCCCATCTTTTAAAACCCTAAATACCTTTTCTCTGAAAACCTTTCGCATTTCATACTTTCTAAAACCGCAAATTTGAATTCCAGAAAATTCTCTCAAACATTCAAAATATTCAAGCAATTAATCTATCTTCCAAAACTCTCATATCGCTTTTCTGGTAACTTACTCATCTTGTTATTTTCTTTAATAGCATATAATGATCAGTGTATAGAAATTGTGTGTATTACTGTTAATCATGATCAAATGGAATTTGAATCAGTCATTGTCATTTCTATATACATCAGAAACTATATGCATATTGGGGATAGATATTTATGTGTATTAATTCGCAAAATTACCCTTTTATGAATAACAATGTGTGATTGATTATGTTGTTTCACATAGCACTCACTTTGTATGCTTGTTTATGATTTCAGAAAATGGAATCGTCAATAGTGTTATCGGAAACTTGTGACTATGCCTCTATGCTCAAAAATGTCATTGATGAAAAGTATGTCATTTTCAATACCACAAATGATCCAAAATCAAGGGAGATACTCGAATGTTTAAGAGCCTGTGGACTTGATCAATTTTGCTATCGCCATCAGGAAACTGTCCATATGTTTGAATCATTGGAATTCTTGAGAAGACTAAAGGAGACGGACAACAAAGAACTTTTCTCATTCGTTGGAAGGACCAGGATCGATGTCTCCAACGATGATCTCAGAAGAATCTTTGGTCTTCAAATGAAGCGAAAATACCTGATGAGTTCATCTTTGAATGTCGGATAAGAGTATCTGCGAAAAGTGTTGTTGAGACACAGGAACATCAATCACCTCACACATGTCAAAGTTCCCTACCTCCGAAGGAAGTATAGACTGCTTTTCGAAATTGTCTCGAAAGTCATTCTTGGGATGGGGTTATGGTCGCATGTTATGGCCGCAATCATTGAGAAGGCCCCAAATATGAACTGGATGGGGTTATTCAAGCATTGTTTGCTGCAGGAAACTGATAAGTTTGCCACAGATGAAGAAAATCGAGTGAAGCTGACCAAGAATATCGCGAATATTCACAAGGTGTCTATAATTCTCGGGAGATAAGCTTCCGGTGACTATCCTTGGTCACAAAATGGGCGGAAGCAATATTTGGAGAAATTCAAAGCCTTGCTTTACAAGGATGAGGCACTATCTGGATTATCGATGATGATCTAACACCATATGTGTCGGCCTAAAAATCTCAAGGCAAAGCTCCATCTAAGAGAGGAACGAGAAAGGGAAGCGGGTTGTGAGTAAACCTTACGATCTCGACGTGTGAAACGTCGAAAAACACTTACTACAATCTTTGCTTTAAGAAGGATGGTATGCTTTCCGAGGTCTTCAAGATGAAGGAAGTGATGTTGAAATTTCGAAATCAGCGAAGATCAACTCAAGAATCAGTCGAGAGTTAATCTTTGGTGGAAAACCCGGTTCGGTGGAAACCCGTGGAGCCGATGTACAACCCGAAGAGAATCAATCCGATTCGAACCATCGACTTCAACATAAGTTCTCTTTTCGAGAGGGCATGAAACCACTTATCGCCCCACTTCACCCACCTCATCTTCAAAATCATCTTCACCAACCCTTAACTGGAAAAACTTCACCCTCACCCGAACCATCAACCGATAACCACCTTCAACCAACCTTCCACCGAAATCGTTTACCCTTCTCCTCTCTCGAACCCCCTCTCCCAAAATAACTTCAACCCCATCGTAACCACAACCCGATCAACCTTCAACCAATCAACCGAAAAAACCCTCCACCCCCCCCCCGAATATTCACAGTTAAATCCACTGCTTTGAAGTCGCTCAGAACTCTGCTCAAGAAATCATTCAGAACTTGTTCCAACACTGCTCGAACTCGCCGAGGAGCAAGATGTTGCCGAGATCAAAGACATGTATGTCTCCATGTCTCACAATCCCTTCAACAAGAGGACCCTCCTCGAATCACTTTGTACAAGAACACTTTACTACGGTGTATTTTCTCTGGCTGACGTGTGAATGCCTATCCGGACGAGCACTTTCCCGAACTCATCGATCATATTGGGATCGGACAAACAGATGGAGAGATAGTCTTACGGAGGAACATCGGACTCAAGGATATTGAAGACTTCCTAATTTTAATGAATGCCTTGGAGTCCGATTACTTTGTTGACCGGAAGAAATGAAGCAGAATCTTGGGGTGTATCCAAATAAAATTAAACCAGCCTTCGATGATGTTGATATCGATGGTTGGTGCACGAAGCTAGGTATTTCGACCGAAAGAAGAAGAAGAAGGTGTATCCAAGCGGAAAGAAAGAGGTTATGATACTCGGATGGTCGGTGCACTGAGTATGAGTATAACCAACCCGGCCGATGAACGGTATGGTGTTTGCAGATGAGACCCACCAAAGCGAGGTTTCAACATCCGTCGACCATCGTGTGCTAAGTGTCGATATCCTAGATCGATTTACTGCGAGAATACAAGATGGGGTAAAAGCAATACAAGATGGGGTAAAAGCTTGGTTGATACACAATTTACGACTTTTCTTTTACCGTCGATCTGACGAAATTTGAAGAAGCACGAGCAACCTTGATTGATTAAAGAGAAAAGCTAATTGTTGACCGGATCTCAAACCTAGTTGAGCCCGGTGAGAGGAAGTTAACGGTCGAAGATCACAAATATGCACGATTCTATTCTCGAATCCAGAACAAAACTAATTGACCCTCTTTGTTTGACAAGATGAGGATCGGTGATATGCTTGGAGAGACGCAGGTTATCTTGGAAAGTGTCCGGGGATCCTTGAACGGATTTGATTAGATAATGCGGACAATAGCGAAAAAAGGATTTGATCAATCTATTACTCGCCAAGAAAAAGTAATTGAATACGGATTAAATAGGTTCTGATACTACGCAACTACTTACGAAATGGTCAGATCACTCCTCTTGCTATGGAAGAACTTAAGGAGGAGATAACACGTCAGTTTTAGGCCTTGAATCTCAAGTTGTCACACCTTTTAGATGCAACCAAAAAGGGGGAAGGACAAGATAAAGAAAAACAGATGCAGATGGAAAAACAGTTGCAAATGGTAATTGTTGATTTACCAGAAGTGACTCATTCTGGTTTACCTAAGGTCACTCTGTCTGATGTCACTCCTTCTGAAGTCACCCATTCTGAGATCTCTCCTACTGCTGAACTAAAATAATTTGTGGATCAACACAGCAAGGAGATCGAGGCTCAGGGAAAAGAAATCAATAAGCGAAGAAAACGACCATCGGAAGTTGTTACCAGGGTGGACAAGATTGAAGACTTCTCGTCAACTGCACAGAAAAGATTTGATCAGGAGGATCAGGCGAAAAGTCTCGAGTTGGCAAAGAAGCTGCAGAGAGAAGAAGACACTGCTGAAGAAAGACAACTGCGGAAAGGCAAGCAAGCTGAGAAGCAAATCAAGAAGCCAATCGTGACCCAGACTCAGTTGCAGACATCAGATGCTGATAAAGAAGAACAATTGATGAGGTGTGGGGTCATTGAAGCAGCTATCAAGAAGAAGAAGCTTGCTGAAGCTGCCGGTCTGGACCGAAGATATGTCAAAAGGAAATCTAAGATGGTAGCGGATCACGCGAAGAAGTAGATTGGGAAGAGAGAGTTTTCCCGTGGAAGTTGAAAGCATTACGGTGGCGACGAGACTTACTTCTGAATGGAAAAGGATTAAAATCGATTGGTGAAAGCGACGTCTACATTATTCGGAAGATACGAACATGCCGATCGGGGTGAATTTGATCTTTGAGTTTCAAAAAATGGCCGAGATCAAACACCCCAAATTCTTCAAAGTGGTGATGCGTGAAGGAAAAATCATGTCATTAACTCCTCTCGCACCCAAATTTCGAACAATGATTCCACCACTCGGTGATAACTCTCTTGACCCAATTGGATTCAAACAACTCTTCTATGATTTTGCTAGAGAGGAGACATTATTGAGAGTGAAAGATTGGAGACCTTCTTTGCAGAGAATATACAAGATTTTCAAATTCCGAAAAGTCTTGAAGTTTGCTTATTGAAGGAATCGGAAGATGTCTTAGATCAGGTGAAAGGTAAAATTTGTACATGTAATCGTCATATCTTATATATAAAACAAGTTACCTTTCTGATCTTAAGACAACATCTCATTATCCTCTAATTTCTGTTGTTTATGTTTTTACATTTCGCATGGTTATCTGTTTTTCTGATTATATGTTTTGGTTCCATCAAAAAGGGGGAAATTGTTAGGAAATTTGTATTTAGTTTTGATGGATGTTCCAAAAACAAATTTTATAATAGGACCGGTCGGACACATTAGTTGACCGATGTCTTAGAATCGAGTTAGGATGACCAAATTTGAAATGTATAGACGGTGATGTATAAAAGTAGGTCACATATTGAGGGGGAACTCAATATGTATAGGTCAGGTCAGTTAGTCGAATGATCAGTTAATCAAATGATCAGGTGAAGACATGAAGCCAATAACTCAGAAGACCTGAAAATCAAAAGACTACCAGAAGATCAAGATCCAGACCAGAAGACCTACATCAGTCGAGTCTGCTAGTTGAAGCTAAGACAATTGGCATCAGAAGACTCTATCAGGTAGACTGATCAGTTGTAACAGTTGTAACTGATCAGGTCAGCTCACACCAGGTGTCAACTAATGTTTCACCAAGTCATACATTGTTGATCTGAACAAGAAGAATGTCAACTTTAGTTGGTGAACAAACTCTGACATGTTGTACTTGTTAACCAATAAGAACAAGACACGTATGACCTGAGCTGACACTGCGGATTTCGGCGCTGCATAGTCAAATTGCTAGAAAAATGACATACACGCTTTCGGCCATGCCGCTCCTGAAAGCACGTCACATCAAATCCTGCAAACCTACCAAATATAGCCGGAAATTCAAATTGCTCTCCAACGGCTCTTTGATTTCGAGGTCTATAAATATGGGATTACTCTTCAGAGTGAGATACGAAAATTATCAAGAAGCTCATACTATAGCAAAATTTCAGCACGAAGAACATAACCTTGAAGATTATTTTTCTAAGTGTTCATCACATAGTTCTTAGCACATAAATCTTTTCCTCTAGCTGTTAGGCTACTTAAATACTAGGAAAGATTTCAAAGTTAGAACAATCAACAAATCTTATCCAAAACTCAAAGTTAGGTTAAGTTTGTTTAGCAAGATTTCGGTAGGGTTTCTAGTTACGATTTACGGGATCGGTTGAGTGAGAGCTCCATAAATATCTATTGGTGTAATGTGTTGGACTAACACAATAATCTAAGTCCGGTTGGTTAAAATCGGTTAAGTTGGTGCCCCTTGTGATAGGGAAGAGTGGACGTAGACCGTCCGAACCACTATAAATATTGTGTGCATTTACTGTTTGATTAATCGCTTCACACTATTGCACACAACTTGATTAAATCTGCACACATAATACGAGTTAGGATCGGTAGCATCAAAAGTTGATCGATCCGATCGATAACCCCATAGTCATCGATTGAAAACAACTTCGAAACCGATTTGTTATAAACCGGTTTTTCACACGGCACAAACTAGCTTCCGCGACAAATCGCTTAAATCGATAGATACCGAATCGATCGCGCGCGATCAAGAAGTTGATATCGATCAAACCGATTCACTTGCACTCTAATCGAAAAACTGTCATCACACCCGATCTGCGACGAAAAAAATTTCGTGTCTATTCACCCTCCCTCTAGACTTTCGCCACTCACTAAAACCCGTTTAATTCCTACAATCGATTTCTTGCATTTTTTTCATTTCTTGAGGTAAACCCTGTAGTAGAATTGTAGAGAAGTGAAATATACTCACAGTTACCTTTAAATTTGCTCTTTATTTTGTTTTTCACTTTTTTTTGAGTTCTATTTGAATTGATCTCTGAATTTTATCAAATATATTTAAATTATGACAAAAAATTGTATGAGACGGTCTCATTAGACAAAATACAACCTATCACAAATCAGCATTCACCCTTTTCAAAGTATTAAAGTGTCAATGTTCAAATTATATTATATCTCATCGTGAGACCATCAACGTAAATGTGCCTCTTAAATTTATTTATTATATTCGTAAAATCAAAATCTGACATATTTAGCAAATAGCAAAAGCAATCTCAAATCCATCATCAAATAACTCAATTAGATTTCCAGCTGACATATAACAGCAAATATAGTTGAACAATGGCAAAATATTCATTTGTAAATCATGATCGACAAGAGTATGAATAGAAGGAAATAGATACCCTCATGTACAAGAAGGTCTTGCGTATTTCCTCATTTTATCTTGCAAATATTTCCAGTTTTCTCTTTTGCAATGAGAAAACACGTACCGTATTTTCATGCACGAGACTATTCCGTACAGAAAGATCCGTGTCCGATTAGATTTTCAGCCTTACCGTATCATAAATCAAACCACAAACCATTCGTTCACGATCCACAATAAAATATTGCATCTGTTACACAAGTTTTAACAGATTGTACGAACAGAAGAAACATTGCAATTTATTGCAAACCATGGTGCCATAATTAAGGTTGAACGTCACTTATTAGTAGGTGTTATCCTCAAAAGGTGATGCAGATTAAGTCCATTGATCTTGGCAGCAAGTATGAAATCATTTTCAGTGAGCCCACCTACACCATTAACAAAATTAGGACAATTTATACGAATTAGTTTCAAGAATAAACCTCAACTGAAACACATGAACAATTTCAAGGCGTATTAGATCAAAGTCTGTAGTAACATACAAGATCAGTGGCGATAAATTCGAAATGTATAAACTACAAGATCCAGAAGATGGTGATTGAATAGTTTTGTGATAAACAAGAACGAACGGAACTAAACTCTAGAAGAGTAGGTTTCTTGTGATCCAGGTTCACATGAACTCTCTTCTTTGAAGTATAACCTTTTAGCATATGAAATGTCATCATTTAAAAAATGTTTGATTTTGTGTGCTATTCTTCTCAAAATCACTATGTAGCGACATTTGTATGCTAAACAATATTACTTCTATATTTTTTTTTTTTTTATCGGGCAAATGGTGACTCGAACCCATGACCTCACGGCATAGGAAATGGTGCTCTAACCACTTGAGCTACTCCACTTCGTCTTACTTCGTCTATTAAATAGTGATGCCACTTGAGCTACTCCACTTCGTCTTACTTCATATATTACATACTGATACCGAGTTCACTATAAAACTTCCGTGAACCAAGTTTATAGAAGTTTGTCTTTCTAGAAAGAGGTGTTTTAAATTTTTTGGGAACTCCAGTTATCGTACGATTAGAGTGGATTCAATCTCTGAAGCTAAAACCGTAATGGAGGTAACTTTTATAACATAGTCAACTTGTTGATTTTTGATAGATATCAAAGAAATTTAAAAGATACTACTCACTCTTCACTTTAGTTGCAATAAAGAAGCTCAATGGTTGGTTGCAATAAGAGCAGTTCTTACTTTCAGAAACAATAACCAACCAGAATCAAGAACATAAAATAGTTTATGCCAGGTGATCTTACCCACTGCATGAGTCCATATATCAATCTTCACATTGTTCCATCCAACAAGATGAAGATCTGGGTGATGACCTAAATCAGGCACAGGTATATAGCAGAAAACAATAAGTTAGATGATAATATCAAACCTCAGGACTGGAAGATGAGCAAACCCCATCACAGATGATAAATTTTAGAGCACCTAGATATAATATGTTACGATCCCACATCGGTTCCACATGAAAGTGTGGAAGGGTATATAAGTGGGAGTCAATCCTTAACCTTTGACCATGGTTTTGGGTTAAGTTAGGGCTCCCCAGCTTATATTCCTAACATAATAATCCACAATAACAAAAGGCACATGGAAAGAGTGCACATTAATCTGAATTTTTGCACTAGTTGTTAGAAGCTATCTCTCGTAAGTCCACGTATCCATATCTCATTACTCATTCTGATTACATATTATCCACTCTAAAGACTTGAAAAGTGCAGGAGAACATAATTTGTTACACAAGCTTCATTACAGTAACATCATCTCATGGTGGGGTAAAGATTTAAATCCAATGCAGGACTTCTCAACCACCCAAATGACCTTTTTATCAATTCTTAGTGCTACTTTCTAAGTTTAGAGTTAGATTAGGATAAACATGAAATACAAGATCAATTAAAATTGGTTTAATGTGCTGAACGTCAATGCAAAAGCCCATTTTCTAATGTGTTATGTGCTCAGTGGTTATTTTAATACACTAGAACAAGTGAATTCTCTAAAAGCCCATTTGCGAAATACAAATTTGTGCTAATTATCTTTTCTACATCCAATGGACAGATATTGAAATGCATTACAACCACACACCTGACACTAATTTTAAACACTTTTCAATAAAACCCATAAATACATTTAAAAGTTGACTATAGCTTCCAAAGTCACATAAATGCTCACATAAAGGGATAAGGTATTTACGGTCCTTATTTGGAATTGTATAATATTGTTATTTTGGAAATCGAAGAATGCGTTTATTTTCCGGAACGAGGAGATTTCGATCAACAAGTTGAACGAGGAGATAAAGGTTACCTCTGGAATTGGATCATGGCGAAAGAAAAGAGAAACAGAGAGTTTAGTTTCAACGACTGGGTCGCAAATCCAAAATTTGTAATGGGATGTTCACACAAGTCTTTCTGTTTAGACTAGGGGCCTGATTTCATTGTTTCTCGAATTGTTTTGTTGGCTTAACATAGTATTGAGATGATGGATATGTCTTATCCCAATGATATTTCAATAAATACTTACGGAAAAAAAAATGCTCTTGTTACCTAGTAGATATATACCAATTTATGAACAACAGGGAGGATCAGCAAAGTACTCACCAGATACCAATAGAAGAAGTTAAACAATAGAGAACCATAATAAAGTTTTTTGCAGCAATAAAGAGAACCACACAAACTTAAAGCTAACCAAAAAAATAACAAGGATGGTATATACCTCAGACTGACAAAAATACAAGGATGAATAATGGCACTAACTTCAGGGTTTTCAGAATATGGAGATAAGACTTCACTTTACATCCAGAATATGTCTGACATAAACAAGATAAGTTGATGGGGCTGTACCTTCAGCTTCTGCAACATCAGCTACAAGTCGAAGAAACTCCATTCCTTTCACAAAAGTCTTGACTTTCCAAGACTGATGCAGCTTCCATACCCCACTTTCATTCACTAAATTCCATCCAGGAACCTGAATCATAGAATACCAGTTATAATTTGCATTTCAAATGGTCATAGATTAGAAAAAGAAACTTGAATATAATGATATCCATGCCCGTTGGATCAAGATGTTGGCTGTTTCTTCAGTCATAGCTCTCAGATCCTTTGAATTGCATGGCACACACTTCTTAATCGACAAATCTGGCAAAGAAAAAATGAGTATAACAAATCTTGGTATTTATATGATTAATCAAACCTGGAAATTAGTATGAAATTCTTCAAAAACCAAAAGAAACACCAGAAGATATAGTGCCGTTTCGTACAGTCAACAGTCATAGTAAAAGGATTAATTCAAGCAAAATATATATCAAGAATTCAAAGTAAAATCTAAGAGTTGCCTCCAAAAAGAACACTTAACATGAAACCATCAAGTTCACATACCATTTCCATACACTTCACAAAGTAAAAGGATTTAATCGTATCTACATCAGTAAGCCTTCTATATCACTGACTTGTTTCACCTCTAGTGTCCAATGTTTTCACCTTCTTCTCTCAATTTTTTTTCTGAACCATCTAATTTATCATCCTCAAATGCCTTTTATGGAAATATCTCGACACATGAGAAAATATAAGAAAGATGAAAAATATCATACCACACCAAATAGATTATTATTATAACTATATATACATCGAATTAATGAATGCATCACTAGTGCCATGATTCCAGCATTAAGAAAACTGACACCTATAAACAGCAGCTGCAGCTCCAACATGACCACTAACCTTGGTCAGTACTGAAAGCCCTAATCACATTAGGACTGCTAATATTTGACAAGCATCCTTCATGGCCTTGAGGTCTATCAGCTACACGAATACTCGAGCTGTTGAAGATACAAATTTTTCCAGTAAATAATTCATAAGAACCTCAATACAAGGCATCTAAAGTTCACGGTACAGCTGCCATTAGGATATCCAGCATACTACCTTTCTCATCTAACTAGAATTTTCAGATGCAAATCGCAGCAACAAGCTACAGAAACTAAGGAATCATGCATCATATAAGGATATTTGAATTGATAAACATCCTTCCCCTGAAGATGAGTATGGGAAACCAGTGAAAATCAGATACATACATACTCTTAGTATCAACACAACCACACAAACAATTTTGTTATCTGCACAGAAATCAAAATCTACTCTACTAATAAAGTCACAGGGTGCACTCCGATCTCCACACGCAATTGTGTTGCAATAATTGTGAAATAAATTGCATCACTATCATACACGGCGTCAATCAACAAATTACTTGAAATTCACAGGAAATAAGTGAAATAAATTGATTTGAGAATTGAAACAAATTTCAATCAGATGAAGGAGTGTACCATCCATAGTCAGGCCAGAATCTATGCAGAAGCGGCGTCGATATTACCTAAACACAATTATAGAAAAAAATCTCGAACTCAGAAATCTCCGACCATTTGCGTGTGCGCTATGATGAGAGAGAGAGAGAGAGAGGCAGGAGAGTCACGTACTCGGGGTTTGGGAGAGAGAGCGCAAATTCGCGACAGAAACGCCATTTTTGAAGCGGTGTTTGCTAAAGTGACATGTATTTTGCCACTGCCACCACACCAGTCAGTTCTTAATGGGCCGGGCCTCCATCGGCATATTACGGATCTTTGCCAAAAAATTATGGTTTTTTAAGAAAGTAAATTTATAAAAGATGGATATTTGAATACTTTATAAAAGATTTGAATAGAATAAAATATCAAATAAAAAAATAAATCAGATTAGAACATAATTTTGACTACGAATTTCAGGTTTAATTAATTCAAGTGTAAACATTTAAATAATTTCTTTTATAATAATCTATATAATTAATTAATTATAATCTATTGAACCTGTGAAACTTTTTTTCTTATCCGTTTGACCTGTGAATTAAATCACATGTGAAATAAACTTTTTCAAAAAAAATTAATCAAATGAAGACAAATTAAGATCAACTACTGATGAATATACAATTTCTTATTACTTATTTAAAGAATTTCAAAATAATTACTTTTCAACCGGATGCAATTAATTTTTTATCAAATGCAGACTGCTTTTACAGAATATCCACGACAGACTTTAAACATCAATGATCAATCTTCATCTATTCGATATTTAAATATTTATTGGATGAATCATTTGTGTATGCTTTTACAGACTTACTTTTATTATATGGTAATAAATAAATAAATAAATAAAATATCAAATGTGACTAATTTATTAGTTACATTTATAAAATAAAAATATAAAAAATCAAATAACCAATTGGAGCATTTGCAAGCGTCTTCTCTCTCTCTCATTCCGTTTCCGAAGGGCGAGCAGATCGTGATCTCCGGCATACTCTAAATCTTCTCCGACGAAAATGGTAATCTCTCTCTCTCTTTCACACACACACACAACTTCCTTTTGCTGTGATAATTTGCTTCTATTGCTACTGTATTTGCAGCATCTGTAATGCCGTTATGTCCGTTATTGCAGCTTTTAACTGCTGATCTATCCACAAATTAGTCTAGGCATTGCCATTTTCTGATCAAGTATAGCTGGATTCCGTTACGGGATTGCTTCATGTATAGGTTTCTAATAGATCTCGTATCTACATGTTTTTTTTTTTTTTTCATCGGGTTCTTCGATTAATTGAGATTCAAAAACATGTATTTTGTTTATAATGGTGGGAAATAGTTACGATCATTTGCTATTTCGAGATGCAGAGTTGTCAGAAATCCTTAGACGATGCGCTCTGTTCTGGAATTTATGATTAGTGTTTCGATTTCGTTGAAAGTTAGCTGATGTTGAAAGATGTGAAATGAGAGAAAGGAGTGTGCAAGCTTTGAATATGATTGAAAAAAATCATGATCTTAGGTCTATTATATAGTGTATTGTTACATTGATGTGTATTCTTTTACCAGGATTTATGCCCTTCTGTGAAGAACATTCTCCTTCTTGATTCAGAAGGGAAACGTGTTGCAGCCAAGTACTATTCAGATGACTGGGCTAGCAATAGTGCAAAGGAATCTTTCGAGAAGGCTGTATTTTCCAAAACTCAGAAGACAAATGCCCGGAGTGAAGGTGCTCTATGACTTTTAAATTCTTTTGCATATTGAAGTGTTAGAATTAGTATCAGTTTGTTACGGGAAAAAGCCTTAGTATGTTAGTGTTGTATTAGAACTGTTATCACTTATCAGTAGTAATTATGTTCAAATTATATCAAGCATGATTTTAGTTCATTTTACTACATTTAGTTGGGCTTTTTTCCCCTTTTTGATGGATTTGTAGAGGGAATGTGTGTCGTGAAAGTAAAAGATTTGCCTCGGTAGTGCATCTGGATTAGAATTTGCAGTTTTGTCTCAGTATACATCCAAATTAAGTTAATCTTGTCCGATTGCTTCATACTATTTCTGAACTTTAGCGTGATTTTTATTTTTAATGTTTGTATTCCACTTTCCCTTGCTAACATCTTGGTGCCTAATTACAGCGGAGATATCTATGTTTGAGAACAACATTGTTGTATACAAGTTTGTTCAAGATCTGCATTTCTATGTTACTGGGGGTGAAGATGAAAATGAACTCATATTAGCAACTGTTCTTCAAGGGTTCTTTGATGCTGTTGATATTCTACTTAGGTACACCATGAATCTGTTGTTATTTGCCTCTGGTGATGCTCTCTGTCTGTGCTTTAAAGATGCTTTGTTTCATTTTTTGTGACTGTTTATTTCAGGGGCAATGTGGAGAAAAGGGAGGCTCTTGAAAATCTGGATCTCATTCTTTTATGCCTTGATGAAATTTCTGATGGCGGGTAAGCATCATACCATTGCCCCTCTTCCAAGTTATATAGTAACTCAACATGAAAAAATGTGAAAACAGAGTAAATGATTTGTGCATAAATGAACTGAACTTGAAGCATGTGGATGTGTAAGGCCATTTGGTGTGATTTTGAACCAAAATGATGCAATTACACCATTTTACCAAACTTACATTACATATTAGTGAAGGTTTCTACATCAAGAACCCTACCAAAATGATAATTTGTCTAACATTAGGTAATATTTTCCTCTTTGCACAAGTTAATTCTGAAAATACGACGCTGACAGTTTTGAGCATATCTTCAATTATCAAGTCATACTCAAAATTTAGACTATTCAAACTTACAAATATCAACTCATGTATAAACACACCCATGGTGAAAACTATCTATTTGTTAGAAGTCATAACTGATAATTCATAGAACAGGAAGTTGCATAATAAACAAGGATACAGATTTTTAACTTGTTCATCTACTCATGCTGTCAACTTGCAGTCCTTGTAGGTTTTCACATCCTTAAAACATATTCAATCTCAACCAAAGAAAACTTAAAACCATCTTTGGTGGTTGCATCAAATTTGAGATATCCCAAAGGAATACTTCCATATTACCACTAATTGTTTTATTTCATATTCTTATTTTATCAGTTATCAAATTTATAATTAATAAATATATTTATATATTAGTTTATATAAGTAAATAATATATTTTAATATATTAGTATTTTTAATAATATTTATATTTATATAAACTAGATAAAAAATTAATGAATTTTGTGTCAGAAAAAATAATGTATTCAGTGTGTGATTTATATTTTGTCAATGCATCATATTTGTAAAATCTGTATTGTACATATTACGCGGCAACGTTTATACACATTGTGCTAGAATTGGAGCATGATATAGGATTTCGATTGAAGTCAATTTTAGACCTGTTAGAAATGGTCTTATTTACTATTGGCAAATACTTTTATGCATCAGTTGCACCGTGCAACTCAAAGTGTATTTTTAAATAATATTAGTTGTATTACTAAAATATATTAGTTGGTCAGTATTTGCTTCACTAAACAGTATTAGTTCTTTTCATTAAACAGTATTAGTTATGTGTAACTAGTGCACCCAAGTGTTACCTTTACTGTTTAACTAACCCCCTCTCCCCTTCATTTGAAATGGTAAACAGAATTGTTCTGGAGACAGATGCAAATAGTATTGCTACTAAAGTTGCAAGTCACAGTATAGATTCTGGAGCACCACTTTCCGAGCAGGTGCATAATTTCATGGCCTTTAAACTTTTACGCTCTGTTGCTAGAATGTAAATAATATATTCCGAGGCAAATTAGTCACAATTCCCTTTTTACCCTTGTGCAGACGATAAGTCAAGCACTGGCGACTGCACGAGAACATCTTACTAGATCTCTTCTCAAGTGAGTATATCGTGTCGAATATCTTCTCATTGTACTGTTGTTGAGCTTCTTCTGCATGATTCTTGAGTTGGTTATTCAAGAGCTTCATCTTTGTTTGGATCTTTACCTGATTTTTAATTTCTTTAACTTTCATGTAACAAATTTTGGGAAATTGTTGTGGATCCAGATTTTAATTGATTTATTTAGACTCTCCCTATTCTCATTTTTTATTGCTCAATTCGAAATTATATATATACATATATATATATGTTATTAGAAGAAATTCTCCATGAAAACTAATAAGAAGGATGTGTTTGTTGTTTATAACAATATACCCAATAAAGATGTTAATGCTTGAATGCTGGGATGAATTTAAAGGGGTAGGTCACTTCCCTTGAAGTTCAACTTCTTTTTTTTTCACACTCTATATATGTAGATTTTTTTAAATTAAATTTTATATATATAAAAGTTCGTCCCCCTTAAATTTAAATTATACATATATTATGATTGAAGATTTTCACCTCTTTTGAAGGAAAATTTTAATGCAGTCCATTCTAAGATGGATTCATCTTAGGATAGATTTTGTGTTAATTAACACTTTTATTTTGGGGACATTTTTGTTAGGGGTGACAATTCCTGTTTTCGTATTGACAAGATAGTGACACGACACAATAAAGTCAAATACAAACACGACACGATAAGAATTTGTGCTAACATGACACGAAACAATACGACATTATTGATAAAAAAATAAATAAAATTTAAAATATAATTTATATTAAAATTTTAACATGATATGATATAGGCGACACAACATGATACGATAATACATGTTAACACGATATGACACGATAAAAATTATAAAATCTCTAATAAAATTACAAAATATAAGTCATATGTATAATCAAAACTTTTTTTTTTAAACTTATATGGTTGACACGAATACGATAAGACTAAATACTAACCCGCAATTTTCGTATTATTTTCGTCTCATATTAGAAATTATCACCCCTAATTTTTATTACACGGTTTTAATTATCAATTAGATATAAAGAAAAATTCAAATTACATTAGTCAGTTCAGTCATATATTGCTCGCCTTTTATTAGAAATATGAATTACTGGTAAAGAGGATTCGCGAGTGAAATAAATAAGTAAAGCAATTAGTTTCGTTGTATAAAATGTCTTGTATCACACTTACAACTATGTAGTCGTTGTACAAGAATTAAAAGGGAATTCATGCTGTCTACACTATGTTACCCATTTTTTTATCCTTAAGAAGGATTAACTTGCATCATTTGGTGAACACACAAAATAAGAAAATTAAGTAACGAATAGGGTTATAAGGGGCAATTATGTAAATATTTATATATAAAATAATAAAATAAGTTGAATTGTGTGAATAGTAGGTCTCATGTACACTCAGCAATGTGCATTCATAGTGCATTTTAAAATCGTGCGACTTGTTATACTAAAAAGTGCAATTTATTTACACTTAACTGTGCAACTATTTTTTTATTTTAATAGTTGCACAATTCAGTGTAAATAAATTGTACTTTTTCAGCATAACAAGTCGTACGTTTCCAAAATACACTTGAGTGCACGGTGCACCTAGATGCATACAAGACCTAGTCTTGTGTGAATGATGTGAGATAAAAAATAATGACATTTTGTGTAAAATCATAAATATTGTGAAGATAAAATTTATTAAGTGTTCTATTTTTTTGGTGGGTAAATGATTTTGGAACGTCATAACAAGTAAAATATGCAAATTACTACAATGAAGGGAGTAATAAATACAGCACAAACAATTGATTACATATCTCTATCATCCTGTCTCATTTTCAAGTATAGGGTGAACAAGTTTCACGGTGAAATTGATTGAGTGTGACTTATATTATTAAAGAGTGTTACTTTTTACTATAAAAGGTGTAACTTTTTACTATAAAGGATATTATTCATAAAAATAAAAGGTGTGACTTATATTATAGCAGGAGGTGTCGTAGTGATAACTAAAAGGTGTAACTTATATTACTGAAAGATATGACCTATATTACTAAAGAGTGTGACTTTTAAAAAAAAAATCAGTTTCACAGCATACCAACTCTTATCCAAATAGAATAGAAAAGGGCCAAATACATTCTTAGTTGGACGGATAACATGAAATCTAATTATGAAGATATCAATTACTTATTTGTATATAACTGTAACATCTGGAAATTTCACATTTCATTTAGGAAAAGTAAATTCCTAGCACCACAATTATCACAAGTATATAAACCAAATTACCAACTCGTGAAGATTTCATGTAGCTGCACTGAAATCTTTTTAAATAAAAATCCTATTGTACACAGAAGAGATGATACAGTGTTTCAACTGAAAGCAAGCACAGAAAACGAACTCTCTCTAAGTGGATCTAAATTACCAAGTGCAAGTGGAAGGGAAAAACACGTCTCCACCAACACGAAAACTAGCAAACCATATTCCTAAAGTTACATCACCAACACGAGATGATAATAAGCATGAGATATAACCTGATCATCATATATGAATCGTGCTGTGCTGTTATGGCTTGAAGGATTACTTTCACACTCATCACAGGCCATCGAGAAACTGATTAGTAGCCGTTTGGCCACATTTGGGACTGCTTAGGCTGTCCTTGAGCCCCAACGAGCGACCCATCTCTAGGGTTTTGTTGCTGGTGATCGAGGGAGATTCCCGCCTGGGAATGGTAGAAATTGGCGTATCCTGGGGCCCCATAGTTCTGGGATTGCTGCTGCCCTTGCCTAAACCCACCTGGTTGCTGATTTTGTCCTTGATAGTTGTAGTACGCGCTTGAGGGAACAGCTTGTGCAGTTCTTGAACTATGCCCGTGAAGCCACATTGCTGCATTCTCGTTCTGAGAAAATACCAAATTAAGATATAAGACGAGTCACAAAACCCGAAGCAATCATACAAACTACTCTCTATTTGTTGGCAAAATTTTCTACGCATCAAGTACAAAATGCAATTGGTGCAATTTTGACTCACCAAAATTTGACTCGTTCCAAAAAACGTGAAATATACAATAAGTATTAGTTCATATGAAGAAAAATGTTAGTTCATACAGAAAATAGTATTACTAGTTTGTAGGCTGAACAGTATTATTACTTTTTAATATACAACAAAAACTTCTTTATCATATGATCTGATACTCATCATCACATGTACTAATACTCTTCGCCCTTTTTTCTATGATTCGTGAAAAGCTATACTACCTCTGTTCCTAATTATTGTCCGATTTTATTCATCCACACAAACCAATTTTTAATTAATTAGGATAGTGGAAAGAAAAGTAAAAAAAATTGTTGATATTAGCAAAGTGACAATGATTAGGAATACAATTTTTAATAGAGTTGGACAGAAAAGAGGTAGTATGAAAAAAATTTGGTTGAAATTTACATCAGTTGAAAAGTGCAACTGACACCTTATTTATTTTTTTGGGCTAGGTGTTGGGGATGGAAGACGACATATTCTACAATCAATGTAAGGCCCAAAAGCGGCGTACCTGTTGGGCCTGTATCGAGAGCAACTGACTGTTTTCTTTATACTGGGAACTCAAAACATCCTCATAGTTCAATGACGATCCCAATGGAGCAGCAGGAGGATTCATCGGGTAATTCCCAGGGACGGTTGTGGTATTTCCAAAAGCACCATATCCAGACGGCACTGCAGCAGACTGAGGCAAACTGCTGACTGAAACACTACTCTTATACTGCGGGAGTACGGCAGCCAGCGATTGATGGTACGCACTGCTACCTGCAAAAGACTGCTGGAAAGCAGACGGCATGTACGTATAACTCTGTGGCAAGAAAGGGTAACCAATCATGTTGGCAAATGGACCCAGAGGGAGCGCCGGCTGAGAGTATGGATGGACGGCAATGTGCTGAGGGAGAGGAGGCCCGGTGGCCATACTTGTTCCAGAAAGTGATTGTGGGCCGGGCTGTGCTGATGAGAGAGAAGCAGTTTTCAAAGCCTGATACATCGAGAAATAAATTAGTGTATGATTTTAATGGAAGTTAAATATGGGATGTCTTTTCCCAGATAAATTGACTTCTGCAACAGATAAAAATATTCACAATAGAAAGTGATAAACAATACGAACAATTATGTTAGCACACTTGGTTTCAATGGTTACCTCAGACATAGAAATTGCTGAACCACCAACGGAAGCGACAGAGTTTCCATATTTAGGATGTGAGACAGGAAATTGGGAGTATTGAAGATCAGATTCCCGAATAGAGTGAGAGTTTCCAGTCAACAAAGTGTTTGGTAAAGAACTCGTGTACGACTGCTGCTTACAAAAAGTACAAGGAAATGTCAAGCCATTACTCACATAAAGAAATTAATCACGCTTTATATGCTGCACAAATAGGGGGCATTAAAAGATCAGCCAATTGACCAACACATAGTTAAGACCAAGAAGTAAGGTGAATACTTACCAAAATAAATATTAAACACCTTTTGATAAGCATATTTTTTCTTTAATAAGAGTGGGAGGTATAAAGCACAACGGTGTTTCCAGTATTAAACTGTAATGAAAGATTCATGAAGTTACCCAATTACCTTGGGAGTCACTTAAAAACAAGATCTTAAAGATCACTTAAAACCTAAAGCAAACATCACCTTTCAGATTTAGACAGATAAGAAAGCACCCCGAGGAAACTCAAAGATCTCTATTTTTTTAAAGAACAAACCAAACATCTACGGGAAACACTCACTTATATACCCAACTCAAGTGCAATCTTAGAAATCAAATCCACTTGTTCATCCTAAACCAAGGGAAGACAAACTTACCATTACATTTGAAAATGGAGCAAGATTCTGCATCTGAGAACTTGTCTCGTTGAAAGCAGCATTTAGACGTTGGGCATCATCTAGGGTATACCCAGCATTTGAAGAAGAAAACTGATATTGATTCGCATGAGCCACCTCAGCACTCTCAGGTTTCAACTCTTCTGGCTGATGACCAGAAGACACATCATAGCTCCCCACACTTGCACCATTCGGTCCATTTCTATGGAACAAGCTTCCATCAGGTGAATTTCTAATAGAATCATCGATATAATACTCAGAGTTTCTGAATCAAAAGAGGAACGAGATATGCTTAGAATTTACATATTCATGACCACAATGAATGAGTAATTCTCTTGTATACACAGTCGCGCGGTGCAACTGTGCAAAACTAATATTGTTTGCTTTGTTTGGTGAAAACAACTGGCACTGACCAACTAATACCTTTTAGTTAAACAACTAATAACATTTAAAAATGTACCTAACGTCCACATGTGCAGCTGACGAATTAACAGCCTCATTATGTACATCTTCCAAGTTAGTTTTTACGGGAGCACTCAAGGCAGCTCCAAAACTACCAAAGCTCAAGTGAGAGCAGTCTGCAGTTTGAACTTGCAAATGATCTGGAATTACAACAGACGGTGGAGTGCCCTCAGATGGAAACTCTCTGTCATCTTCTTCGACACTTAATTGTTGCATGTCTCTGGTGACTGATGATACTGGAGCACCAACTTCTTCATCTGCAACAGATTTGAAAATTAATTACCCGCCAATTTAAAACCAAGGGAAAATAGATTTTTTTTTCCTGTAAGTTACCACTATTTCAGTTTCTGTTCTATCAAGCTATCAACTTTCACGAATTGAAAATAGTCCTTCCAATTTTTGAAAGTTTGGTCTGTAATCGGCGGTAGTACAGACTCCAATATGTGCAAATCAGACCCTGACACAACAATGATAACTGGATATTTCACCTCCTACAGATGGCCATTAGACTAAAAAAACTATTTTCCTTAAAACCAAAATTAATACCAAGTGAACCACACACATAAAAAAAAGAAATTGTTTTACTTCTTTAAAAATAAAATATCTAATTTTGTCACCTTCATGATGTTCAAAATCAGGAGCCTCGGAGTGGTGAGAGCCCATGTTTTGATACAACTCGTTCTCGTATAGCAAAGCACCTCTCGAATCATCTTCTAGAATCTTCCTATTGGATATAGAAACGGACCCCAAATCATTTTCTCCAGGACTCTCGATGTTATCCTCTTCTCTTTCTAGAACCTCTTCTTCCTCATAGTGGTGATGATTACTGTCCTCTTGATGCAGCTCAGAATCAACAGCATACTCAGGGACAGATACCACATTAGCAGCAGCTGGCATGGATGGCCACTCATCAACAACTGAAGAATCTTCAGACTGATGAACTTTGGGAGCATGATCTGAAGGATCTTGATAATGAGATGCATTTGGAGCAATTGATGCTTTACTCTGGGGTCTACCCATCCTCACAATGTCAGCCATGGAAACTTGACCAGGAACACCCACCCAGGCAGACTGGTATCCAGAAACGGGCTGCACAAAGGACGGGGTTCCATCAGCTGGCCCTGGAAAGGATCCTTTACTTTCAGCAGAAGCAGCATCACTGCAACAAACCATAAAGGAAAAGATCATCAAGAGAAGTAAAGATCCAGCCAGGGAATAAATCCATAGCTCAATAGGAAGCAAGATAATATATTAACAATTTATACTTCCAAACTTGGGCTGTATTCAATTAATCAAGGTTGAAAAGCAATTTGATTTGCATGTCATGTGATTCTCACACCCTTGACCCACTAAATATTTCAGACAGAAAAGGACAAGAAAGTATGGTGGCACAGAAAAATAACATCCCTGAAAGTGATCTTTATAATTCATACAAACTAATAAAATTACAACGAATCGAAAATTGTTTATTAAGCTCAATGGTCAAATATTCCACGCCAACATGCCTTCAAATTAATGTAAGGTAACAAACAAGAAAACTTAATATTCCTGGTTGATAAATAAAAGATGCATGATACCCATAATGGCTAATGAACAGTGAAACTGCAAGTGCCTTAAAATATATACTTATATTCATGCAAAGAGTGCAAATAGAGCAGATTTCGCAATGATTTCGAGATATCAAGCTATGATGTGAATACCATAACTAGATCATGCAAAAACCCAGAGCATACCTAAAAAAAAGGCTACGCTACAGTTGTTGCATGAATTCCTAATTGATACAAGAAGTACCTATTTCCAATTCACTGTATCTCCTTTAAAGAGAATAGACAAACCTGTAGCTCGAAGGTACTCTGCTTCTATTATTTCCGGACGGGCCCGGGCCAGAAGAAAAGTGACTTGTGTAAGGAGCTGATCCATTTTCTTTCTTATATGTCGACTTCCCATACAATGGAGACTCTGATTTTGAATGGACATGGTTAGCTATGCTGTGCAGAAGTCCACAATTATTTTTTGTAATAAAGTTTAAAGCTGGCATACCAGAAGCATTAAATGGTGCTGAAGCACCACGGCCAAGTTGTCGATCCGTGCCATTCTTGCTTCGTCGAGTTGAGCTATTAGTAGTACCGCGAGCCCTAGAGTCAGGGTTATCTTTACCCTGAAATGTATAAGTTGGAAGGAACAAATATGTTATGGAGCTAAATTGCTAGTTTCATAACTAAATCATATTAGCATTTCAAAGGAAACAAAACAGGCAATAATATTACTAGGTCAGGCATTCTGCATTTCATCAGAGAAACAAGAAAAGAAACCAAATAGTCTTAGTAAGAGACGACGAGCCAGAATAATTGACAAACTCTTTGGTCAACCAGTTAAATGTGCTCAGAAACATCGCATTATCCAATGAAGATAGTTTTTTTTTTATATTTTATGAGTATCTGCAATAACAGAACCTAGAATATCGATTGATGTAAATCACAAACCTCTTTTTTCTTTTCTCGTTTGCTCTTCACCTCATGGAAAGGATCTAAACAAGCATAAAAGATATGTCAGAGAGAAGTTCAATTAAAATAAAATAACATAATGATTTCAGCTTTAAGCATTCAGTATGCAGTTGCATACTGTAGAATAATGCTACAAGTAGCCATTGAACTAGCAAATAGCTGATAGGAGCTGGTAGGTTGTAGCAAACTCAATATAAGAATGTCAGTTTCAAAGCCAATAATCAGATCATATAAAGAACAAAGAATATAAGTATCGATTGTAATCTATGGAACCGACTCAATTAAAAGATTCAGTAACAAGAAAGATGTGACAAACCATGGCCTACATTAACAGTATTTCTCAAAATGTCGAAACATACAAGCAAAAGACTGGCATGGCAGCCAAAGAGGTGGAAGCTGTAAACTACTGAACTACATAGCACTACCAGTCAATACAGAAGAACCTGTGAAGCCGTCTCATCTGTCTGCTCATATAACGGCTACAGAGTGAAGAAACAGTATGATAATACCTTACATAAACACACTCAATCAAAACCGCTTCCCCCATATCCAAAAAAGATTTTACCTTTATACACCAATTCAAGATATTGTTACAAGCAACTGATCAAGTATACTCCAAATAGAAGGAGAGTATTGAACTCAAAAACAGAAAAGAAACTTGATTAACATTCTAAAACAATTAGGGGATGAAGAACAAATTAATCTTGTTGAGGCTCTTCATTAAAAAAATTCAACCTTCAGACCACAGACTACATTGAGAGGGACTCGTTGAGAGGGAGCCACACAGAAAACAATATTCCAATTTCTGATTTGTGTCGCACTCTATCTTCAGTAACTAAAACGCAGCAATTTTTTTGGCAAACGAACGCATGCATATTCTCACCACACAACAATAAAAATTTCCACCGACTGACTCATGAAATCAATAATCATAAAAGAAAACAGCAAGCCAAAAAAAGAAGAAGAAAAATTAGGGCTCTTTCGAAATACCTTGAGACAGTAAACGATTGACGGCCTCGTTAGGGTCCATATTACAATCCTTAAGAGTAGCATAGATCTCCACCTCGGGACAGTTAACTATCTCCTTCAAGCTCTGCACCACCTTCCGCGACCCCGCCGGAATCGGTTGCGCGGCGCCGCCATTACCGCCCCTGCTTCCACTCATCATTACCGCAACAGATCTAATCCACACTCCGCCTTATCCCCTTCCTAAATCCCTCTCGCCTGAATTCAAATATATAAATAGCAACGAACACAGGAAACCACACAAACTGAGTTGAATCGAGTGCAGCTAATTCGATTATTATACTAGTTGTTGTTGGAAAATCCGCGGCGACAAGGAGATTTATCTGAAGTTTTTCAGAAACCCTCCTCCCCCTTTTTATCTCTCTCGAATTCGAAGTTTCTCACACTATTATTTATCGATTTTGATTTTGGTTTCAGTTTTTTTTTCTTTTTATGTAGTTGGGCCGTGGGTGTGGGAGTGGGGGTGGACACGGAAAAGGCTTCTTTTCTAAAAAATAATAATAATAATAATGAGGAAAAAAAGGCTTTATTGGCTGTTTGAAATTCTAGTTTGGAGCCCTGAATTAATGCTTTTGTTTTTATTAGGTGAAAAAACAGCTTATCCAATTATAAATTTAAAGAGTAGGTTAGTTTTGAAATTTGCATGTAGGACCACTAAATTATGACAAAATTGAGTGTAACATAGGACTTAAAAGTATTATTTTGGGTTGGTTATCATATACTCTTTATGTCTTGTTTTAAATAGTTCATTTCACTGTTTAAATCGTGTTTTAGCGAGCGAGTTTGTTTATTAATATTTGAAATGATAAAAAGTTTTTTAAAGTAGGGTATGATAGTCATATCTTCATCAAAGATCACTTTATCATTTCATATACTAATAAATAACTCGTTCGCGAAAACACGAGTCAAATAATGAATGAACAATCTGAAACAGGACGGAGGGATTAGTATATTGCAAATTACGTTTGAGTGGGTCTCTATGCACCAAATGCACAGTGCACTTCGCAGTACATTTTAGAAATATATAACTTGTTATATTGAAACATATAATTTATTACACTAAAACAAATTATTGATGTTCTAAAATAAATTACACGGTTTAGTATGATAGTTGTATGTCTCTAAAATACACTATAAAATGCACGGTACACCTAGTGTATACAACACCTAGCCATTATATTTTTAGCATATAATCAAAATTATTTTAATTAAGGGAAATTTTTTTTTTTAATTGTTTGAAAGGATCTATGAAGTTATGTAATATCAAGAGGCTCTAGAAGGGAAGAACCCTACTAGCCTAATAAGGAAATAATATTGAACATCAGTATTGTGTGGAAATAACAAAATAAAATTTAAGGGAAGAAATCTAGCATATTAAGAAAATAAAATAGTTATGTGTTTCAAATAAAAAGCACTCCTTGTATGTTTTATTCGTGAAGATTATATTTAATATTATTTTAACAAAACACAATTTTTACTTTTTTTATTTTAGAGTATTATTTTTAATCAAAAATATAAGGAGAAGAACATCTAACTACAAAGTGGGAGATTTTTTAACAATTTAATACAAATGCTTTTTACACATACATTCCACTATAAAAAAATAACACAATTGACCCAATTGCCCTTATTTTCACTCATCTTTGGAACCGCCCCATAAATAGTAATTCTGGGATGTGACATCTTCATGAATAGTGGACCCACCCCATGAATAGTAATTCTGCAGAGATGTGTAACTTTTAAAAAAAAATTGACTCATTTTTTCAATTTTGACTAATTTTGAACCCACAAAAATTTGAATCTCAATTTCCCCCATATTCTTCTTCCATAATTTTTTAAAATCCCTTCTTTTTTCAAAATTTACAGAATTTTATGTAAATTAGAATCTCAATTTCCCCAAATTCTTCTTCCATATATTTTTTAAAATACCTTCTATTTTCAAATTTTGCATAATTTTATGCAATGTGTATATATATATTTTTTTAAACTACAGATTTATATATCGATTTATCAAAAGTGTCAGTTCTTTAACGTTAGTACAATTTGTTTACCAACAATGCAAATTCTTTATCAAAAGTGTCAATTCTAACGTTAGTATAATTTGTTTACCAACAGTGCAAACTCTATATCAAAAGTGTCAGTTCTTCAACGTAGGTACAATTTGTTTGCACTTTTGATATACCAAAAAATTTGAAGAATACACCATCATATATTATGAACAAAATGACTCCGTGGAATGCTCCACATTACATAATTACACATTTCCAGAACATTACATAATTACATTCAAGGAGCATTCCAAAAATTACATTCAAAGAGCATTCTCAAAAATTGCATTCAAAGAGCATTCAAAAAAATGAAGCTATTTGCTAAAGTGCAAGTATTTTGCCCCTATTATTTTCAGATATGCCAGACCTGTGGTCTGCAAGAATATCACAAGAAATATTTCATGCCATTAGATTAATAATTCATTAAGCACTAGCTTGTTCAATCACTGTAATCGATAAATGTTCAAAGATCTCTAGAGTAATTGATAACTGTAAACACACAGTGTGATTAATTACGCACATTCACACATACCCATAAAAAATTAATCAAATTAATGCACAATCAGAAAGACCCATCAAAATTAATAAAATAATCGCACACAAATCACACAGACCCATCAAAATTAATCAAAATAATCACACACAAATGATGAGGGTCATAATTGCTTGTTTTATGGTAATTTTGTGTGTCTTATTTGATGTGATTTGATATCATTTGCAATGAAAACTGCTATTAATCTCATTTATTTGAGATTGTGATAAAGTGTGTAGGAAACTGGTAAAAACGAGCAAGAATTGATGAAAAACTGATCTGATCGAAGAGGATATTTGAGAAGAGGACCGAACAATTAGAAGCGCATCTAAAAGATGGTTCCAACGAAAAAAGAATCAACTCAATCGGAGTTTGGGAGTTTGAGTTACTAGCTAAACAAAATTGTCGGGCAGCAGTAAAATTGCACTCGGCCCAATTCGGGAAAATGAAGAAGAAGTGGGCTCATTACCAATTCTCTCGGCCCATCATTATCAAGAATAAACAAGAACTGGGCTGATTCTTTTCACTCATCATTTGACACAAGAGTTGTTGGGCCAGCACTCAAATTTAAAAGAAGTGCTACTCCATTCAACATGAATT
This sequence comes from Stenogyne calaminthoides, assembly GCA_037126765.1. Lineage (NCBI taxonomy): Eukaryota > Viridiplantae > Streptophyta > Magnoliopsida > Lamiales > Lamiaceae > Stenogyne > Stenogyne calaminthoides. The sequence continues at coordinate 14,487,830 of JBBCBC010000035.1, forward strand.
TCAGCGATTTATTTGGAAGCACAGGGCAACAATTAAAAACAGCAACAGAGGATAAAAAAAAGGGTGCAGCGGATTGGGATTAAAAAGAGGGGACAGAAGGAAAAAAAGGGAGGCGTTGGGAGTTTTGGAGATTTTTCTAGGGTCTAAGCTTTTGAGCATTTTTCTTCCACCTTTAGCCTTCAAGTGATACTTTTTATTTTTCTAAGTGTTTTTTAGTGTAAATTTCTTTAGAAATTCATAGTTTAGCTAGATTTAAGAGTTATTTGCATTTACAAGCAAGATTGAAGGAGTTTATGCTTTATATTTCAAGTTTCCTTTCTATTTCATCATTTGAGGTAATATATTTCTATAATTTCTTGTTTAATCATCATTTTAATATAGGTTTATTATATTTCTTCATTTTAGCCATGAGTTTCTCTTCTAGAACCATTGGCTAAGCTTATTTGCTTTGGGTATTGGATATATGTGGGGAAATTGATGGGTATGTGAACTAATTTCTTGATTATGTCTATGTGAGTGATTTCCTATAGTTTCTATTGTTGTGAGCTTAATGTTTCAAATATCTTGTTGATTCTATTAGCTAGCATTCTTATTTTTGTGTATTACAACTAGGGTTGGATATGCATGATTAGGTTGTGAGTGTGAGTCTCAATTTGGGTATTTTGATGTTACTTAGTAGCTAGTTCAATCAAAAGTTGACTAGTGGCTAGAACGACAACAATAGACATTAATCGAGTAGAGATCGTCTATGAGGTTGGTGAGGAGACGATGTCTAGGAATTAGTAAACGTGTTGAAATTTTCTATTCGTCACAATCTTAGGAGATTATGGGATTAATTAGGTGCTAGTTAATTCACGTTGTTCACCTAGGCCTCAAAAGGGATTGGTCCACACATTTTAGTGATTGATCCTAGCTAAATCACCACTTATGACATAATTGAGTAGTTGGTTTGTGAACTTGTTAGTGACCCCACATAAGGAAAACACCCGAAGCAATTCTCTCACCCTTGCACTTTCCCTCGAAAGTTAGTTTTAATTGTTTGATTACTTTTTGTTCTTATTTTACTTGATTAGTAGTTAATTGTTAGTTTTAATTCTTGTTGTCTTTAGTTAAAAATTAGTACCTGAGTCAACTTGCTTTTAAAATTCAAAAACTTTAATCGCTTCTATAATACCATAGATACATATAACTTTGGGGGTCCACTCCTCTCCTAGTCTCTTGGGTTCGATAAATACTTGGTCAAATTACTTACACTACTACGACGATCCCGTACTCTTGCGGGGGAGTAGGAAAATATTTTTAACCAAAAATTCCGATCAAGTCAACAAATCACTAGGGAAAATGAAAGATATTGTGCTGGGGAAAACTTTGGGAACAATAATGATAATGATATTCATCAATCTATCTAGAAGTGTAAATCAGTTTTAACAAAAAAATATTTTAAGTATTCAATGTTCACTTTAAGAAAAAACTACATAGAAAATTCACATAAAAAAATATATCAGACAACCGAAATTTCAAATTAAAATTATTCTATGTAACAGAAGCCTCAATTATGCAAATTTAAAACCAAAAAAGTAGACACAAACATACACAAACAACAAGATCTAAAAAATCGAATCCGCTTCTTGGATCTGGATTTCGGGTCAACATATGTGATTTCAGCGAACACCTGTGGTAAGTCGGCAACGGTGGCGGAGCGGAAGGCGACGCTAGATCTGACTTCGCCTACGCGGTCCAAACGCTCTAGATCTAGAAACAAACAAAATCAAAACGAGCACCCTGTTTATTCCAATATATGGAATTGAAATTGTCGAAAACCAAAACAAAAAAAACAGAGAAAATCACTCACCTTTTTAAGATCGCCATCCATGGGGACAGAGGCAGCACAGATCGACTGTGGCAGATCGGAGGGCGGCGCTAGAGCTGGCTCCGCCTCCGCGTCCAAACAAGCCTCCACCTCGATCTCACCCCATAACCACTCCTCGTCCACGGATGCGGTAGGGGAAACAGGGGCGGTGATGCGGTGATGATGGAGGAATAACACCACATCGCCGGTGAAAATGGAGGAAGAAGCACTATTTTTTTTAGAGAGAGTGAGAAAGAAACTGTGTTTTGATTTGAAATGATTTGCCAGAGAAGGGGTGGGTGGGTATTAAAGTAAGACCGGTTAATATTTTTCTTAGGAGAGGGTAATTGGGTCATTTGGTGGTTCTTCTTGTAGCTAAATGTAATAGGAAAAAGAAATTGTATTAAATTGTAAGAGGACTCAAAATCTTATAGTGGGGTGTAATTTTTCCAAAATATAAAAACCTTGTTAAAGATATTCACAACTCACACATTTTTCGCTTAATAAGAATTGAAGCATAACTGCAATTAATTTTATTTTATTTTTTAATTGGGAAAAATAAGAGTCATCTTTTTTATTTAATAAACCATCTCAAGTTTAATAAAATCTTTATGGGATCTCTAATACAACTTAATTTGATATTTGTGTTTAAATACATCTATTTTGGGTTATGAATCCGGAGAGGTGTTTGAATTTGGTAAAACAAAGGGCAGGATGGTTAAATATAAATGAATTTAAATGTTTTTACCTACACATTATCAACAGATATAATGACTTGTTTGGTATGATGACAAAATGAATGTCGTAATTTGCACCTTAGAAATTAATTTATACACTCACCCAATTAATACATATAATTTTCAAATTTAGTTAAAATATAATTAAATGATAGTTTTATCACCAATTTAATTTAGTTGCTATATATAATTACAACAAGGATACAATATTGAATAGTGGTGATGTTGACCTAAAATGTTTTTTCTGTTTTAAGAGGCCAACAATGGATTTTATTCTTGGAAGTTAAAAAGTGTAAATGAGATATTGCTATTCTATTTTTGGGCATTGGTAGTTCATTTCTGTGACAATTTTAATTGCAAATCTTTAGAGAAGTGGTCCAAAGCTAATAAATTATGAGCTAATTACTCTAAGGTCCATTTGGAGGGGTGTAGTACTCTAAGGTCCATGCCTTTTTTTTATTATTCTTAGGTCCATAATATAGGTGTTATTTTACTCGGTCCCCTACCCATTCATCATTATCCACTCTCTCACTCTCTCTCAAAAGCCTCACAAACTCTCTCTCTTAAAAACCTAATCTGCTCTCAACCTCTCTATCAAATCGCCGCCGCAACGGCGGCGGCCACTATCAAATCAGCCCCACCTCATCTTCCTCCCCCACCCCATCTCCAAAATCCAGGCGCCGCGGCCTCCGCCTCCTCCCCTCCCTTCCTGCGCCACGGCCTCCACCTCCTCCCCCAACCCAGGCCTCCGCCTCCTCCCAACGTCGGCGCTGCGCGCAGAGCCGTTCACGCCACCCCGCGCAGAGCCCGTTCACGTTCGCCGTCGCGCCTGCAAAACCAGTTCTCCCACATCCCACGGCTTCGATCCCAAGCGTCGCCGTCGCCACTCCCACGGCCGCGTCGCCGCCAACCATCCGGTGCTTCGATCTGCACACCAGATTTGTTAATTTTGAATTTCTGGTTCTGAATTTAATTTTGTTGCAGGTTTTAGAAATTTTCTTTTGTTTTGATTTGGGAGGGATGATGAGAAAACGAAATGATTGTTGATCATGGAGGGCTTCGGTTTTAATAGCAACAGAGGAAAATTGTGTGCGATTTTTTGGGATTTTTCTGGTTCTGATTTATTTTGGTAAAATGGTGATACTGTATTTTTTATGAAGGATATTTTTTATGAAAAGGATCTGGTTGTTTATATGCAAATGATATGCAAAGGATACAGGGTATGAAAAGGATATTTTTTTATACTGTATTTTTTATGAAGATCTGGTTGTTGATATGCAGATTTGAAGATTTTTTCGAAGATCTGGGTTTTCTAAAGATCAGGGTTGTTGGTATGGAAGTTTTTTGAAGAGTTGAAGATCCATTTTATGAAGATTTGTGTTTGTAAATTTCTGAGTGTGAAATCGAAGATAAACTTGTTCATGTTTTTTATGAACATGTTCATGTGTATTGATGAACGTGTTCATGTCGTAATTGTAGGTTTTAGATACGTAAATTTATAATAATTTATCAATGTTTGATATGTAAGGATTTTAAATAAATAAATTTCACTATTTTTTTCAAATTTTGATATGAAATATTCAAGTTGTAATATTTTTTTACATGAAGATGAACAATTTGTAAATGTTAGAGTTTAAATTTGTACAAGTTTAATTGGGATGAAATTAACAAATCAGCCAAAATTATGAACTATTAAAACACTCACAAATAAATAAAATGGAGAAGCAGTAAAAATGAAAGGGGGAAAGAGTGAAAGACAAGAGAGAAAGTCGAGAAAGAAACAAAAAATGAAGATGATGGGAGTAAGGGTAGTATTGTTTTTGAATTATAGATCTTGGACCTCTTAGTAATTTAAAATGAAGGGTGTACCTAGTAATAATTTTTAGGTCCATTTTGGACCTAAGAGTAAGTTACTCATAAATTATTACCAGTAGCCTTCTAATTCTTGAAAGGTGACACATGAGGTCCTCAATTAAATGTCATGCATTATTCCTGTACTACATTTCACCAACATACACAATGAAACACAAAATATAAATCAATATCATTACACTTATAAATTGATACCACTATTCTTATAAACTAATACCTGTAGCAGTGCATCCAGATTGATAAAAGAGACATATATACCACTGTTGAATAAAACTGGTATAGAAGGACTTTTTATTTTTTCACACAAAATGAACACTGAACAAGAAGAAAATGAAAGCAAAACATATGTATATCTCTTTTTTGTCAAAGCATACATAGATAATTAGAACGTATGTTGTGAAACCTATTGCATATGGGGATTACAAAATCTGGTTATATCTTTCATAACAGCTCTACAATGTGTATACTCACTCGTCTAGTCGGGAAGCCAGCTGCAATTCTTGAAACAGACGGCAGGAAGTATCCCAAAGAGTCTTAGCAAGCTCGGTAGCATAAGAAAGCGGAGAAGAGTTTAAAGTTCTACCCTTTCCTCCGAAAAAGTAAACTCCCGATACTTCCTGAAGGAAAACAGAGATTTGAAATGAATTAAGCTTGATTTTGTAAACTGTAAATTTGGCAGATTCTTAATTAGAGGTAAAACAACAATTTTGTGACACACATAGACGACATATATTTTCACAACACAATCTCGGGAAATCCAAATGAAGTTTAAGCAGGAAATTTTGAAGAGTTCGAATACTTACTGGTGGGGCAAGTGCTGCATCAACAATAGAGTTTACACCAGTTACAGAAGAATGAAGAAGGCCACACAGTTTCAGCAAAACGAAAGCCGACCGTGAAACAGTTGAAGGAATTTCTCGCATGATATTAGTTTTCACCGCTCCAGGATCCGCAGCACTTCAATGTCAAAAAGGCAAAATCGAAATAAATCAGAAAAAATTCAAAACCACATACCAGATGATAATGTCCCATTTGTGAACCAGGAAATAAGCTCATAAAGAGCTAAAAATGCTAAGATCGAGGCTTCTGGTCAAAACAATTCACTCTGTAGTCTTAACAAGACGGTGAATCTATAAAATTTTAAAGTACCGAAAGTATGATATCAGAAAGCATGATTTAAAAGGGGATAAAATATTAAGTGGAGCAACCTTTGAAAGAAAAAATTGCATTTGTTGCAGTAAAGATTCAGTTTTTTGCACAAATACCACAGTTAAGAGAAGACAAATAACAAAATCAAGAAACTTGAAGTAAAGCACACTCACTATGACGCTACAACAGTGATACATAATATTATTAATTATCTCCATTTTGAGATAATTATATATTAGTACGCCTGAACAAACAGAATACAGTTATAAACACTTACACAACAGAAAGGTGTTGAGATTTCTCCGTTTGGGCAACTTGACGGTGAAGCTCATATGAGAAGAGTAGCATACATACTGTAAATCGATAGAAACACGTCTTAGCATTGGAATGAAAGCAAAATAATCTCCTTATCTTAGATAGCATGCTTACGTTTAGAATACTCATAGATATGTGCATATGGGTAGCATTTTGATTTCATAAAACATTTTCCAGAGACAGTTTCTCTGTCAGCCTGTGTGCAACAAACTGAAGTGAAAAACAAAAGGTCAAACATGGAATATAGAATACGATCTTGTAGGAATTATGAACACATGAAATACGCATTATAATAGAGGTCAGAAGAGGCTAGATCTTACCACTCCAATGAGTAAATGATGTTACATTGACCACACGAGATGGGACGGGGCTATTTTCTAGAAGGGGCTGCAAAACTTTTGTAAGACAAAATGCACCGATATAATTTGTAGCAAGCATCCTGCAAAACCGAGAAATACTAGTTAGTCCTTCTTCATGTTTCTTCAGAACCACAGTAGTTGTCAAAATTAAACTTGTTATAGTCTAAATTAGATAAGATTGATTATTACCTACATCATTGAATTAAAGCATAAAACAAATCATGTAATATATACATAAAAGAAATCAGTGAAGCTGCCAAGCAGCAACTATGGGTCCCAAAAAAAAAAAGAATTCAAGCAGTAAAATTTCTGACATAAATAATGCGAGAGGACAAAATATCAAACCAACCTGTTGCTAGACACCAAAGTATTGTTTAGACTGTTTCATTTAGTTCTTTCTACATTTTAGTGTTTAATAAAGTATAAAGGAATTATGTCACAAAAATTACATAATCATAAATGACAGTAACATTAGAGTATATTAGAAACACTAACTGATCATATCCTTCGGAAGTGAATCTACATGATGTTGCCAGGATCCCAGCGTTATTTATCAAGAGTTGAATAGAAGAATGCATGTTTGAATCACATAGCCATTGCAGAAGTGAGTGTTTGAACTCGAGGATTGACTTGAAGGAACATAAATTAACCTCAAAGGCTTTCAAACAGGCATCATGGTTTCGTCTCTTGACATCAGACATGACCTGAAGCACAGCACAGATTGGTAGAAAAATCAACATCACAAATTGGCCAGTTTATGCTTGATGGGAAACAAAGGTATCACACCTCCAATAAGAGCTCAGATGATCTTCCAACTGCACGTATGAGAATATAGTACATTCAACTCGGAGTTAACCAGCAAAACAGACTTAATATGATCCATATCATCCATTTCAACACATGACGTATAAAGTACGATTTAACAATGCTTACATTTCAAATTTATTCAAAAATCCAATAGATAAAAATCTAGACAGCATATTCAGAATCAACTAACTAAAGTGAGTTTAATTTACGTTCACGGTTTCACCGAATTAACCACAAATACGATGAAACGATCATATGCCTACTATGTATATCAAAATCATCTATTTCAATAATGGACATATAAAAGGTACGTAATTGCACATGTGTGCATAAACTGATTTTTAAATAAATAACATATCCTGTAGGCATATCTAGAAAATATATAAGTTGTAAAATATTCAACCAATTACACTTTCTTGCAAAGCAAGTGATAGACATATTACCAAGAACAACGTAAAATCCCTCCTTTGAAAGATCATATACAGCAGCAGCACCCAAACCAGATGTGGCCTGAAAAGCACGTATCAATGATGAAAATATTAACCATCACTGACATGCAACCAAAACCAATACGCATATCCACAATCTTTGTCAATTAAAAGAAATAACAAGTTAATAACTAACATACCCCAGTTACAATGCACACGGGCTTTGCCACAGACGCAGAGGCGAAAGTGGAGTCTTTCGGTGAACATCGAGGGTAACATTTGAATTTTGGGGAGAATAAGCTTTGATATAACAATTTCAAATAGGAAAAGATGAGGGAAATCGTCCAGAGCAGTGCCATTCTCCAGAACTGAACATTGAATATAAAATCAAGAACCTCTTTTTTCTTTTCTCGTTTGCTGTTCACCTCATGGAAAGGATCTAAACAATAAAAGATATGTCAGGAAAAAGTTCAATTGAAATAAATAACATAATGATTTCAGCTTTAAGCATTATATTCACAGTTGCAAACTGTCTCCCTCAATCTATCGATTGAACTAGAAAATTGCAAATAGGAGCTGGTAGGTTGTAGCAAATTCGAAATAAGAAAGTCAGTTACGAAGCCAATAATCAGATCTGTTTACGAACCAAGAAAAAATGTCTTTATATGTAATTTATGGAAACGATTCGACTGAACAATTCATTAACAAAATACAAGCAAAGGACGGGCATGGCAAAATGGTAAAAGCTGTAAACTACTGAACTACATTGCTCATATAATGGCTACAAAGTGAAGAAAGAACATAGTGTACCCCATATCATTTATTCTTTCACAAACTCTCCTATGAAACTTGTTCATAGTACGAAACTCATACCATTACACTTATAAAGTGATATCACTACTCTTATAAACTAGTACCTAGCATTTAATCTATGATCTCAATTTATAAGTGTAATGGTATCAGTTGATAAGTGTAGTGGTATTAGTTTGTAAGTGTAGTGGTATACTTTCATACTATGAACAAGTTTCACTGGAGACTTACTCTTGTTCTTTTACGTTTATACACCAACTCGAGATATTGATACAATCAACTAACTAATCAAGTATATACTCCAAAAAGGAGAGTATTAAACTCAAAAACAGATGATCAATCTAAGACAATTAAGGGGAGAAAAACAAATGAATCTCACAATCTTGTAAGGCCCATCATTGAAAAATTCAAACTTCAGATAAGATGCAGTTATATATTCTTCACTGACGACTCGTGAAATCAAGAACTATAAACGAAAATAAAAAAATTGAGTATCAGTTAATACCTTGAGATATGAGACGATTTACGGCCTGGTTAGGTTCCATATAGCAATCTCCGCCAGTTTTTACTCTCTCTTTCGCTCTTGATTCCAGTTTTTTTCTTGTTTGTGTGCCCAAACAACTGTGGATACGGAGGAAGAAGCTTTTTTGCTTTTTTAATTGGCTGTTTGAAATTAATTTGGAGCCCTATTGATAGGGGTGGACAGAAATTTGAGGAAAATCATTTTTCCGAATCAAACCAGTGGATTAGGTTGGGTTAATTTTATTAAAATGGCTTAAATTTTTTAAATTAAAATATTTTTGTTCGATGGTAGTCGATGTGTAGTATAATTTTCGGATGAGATTCTCTATTTCACAATATGTTTCATCTACTATTTCATTATCATTTAATCGTTAGATCTTCGTCAAGTATCATTCCTTCAATTTTTACTAATTAATGTAATTAATGGTTAATTCAAAAAAAAAAAATTTTGGATTCAATTTTAATTTGGATGAATAATCTATACCCTAAACATTAAATAATGAACCCTAAATCATGATATATATTTTAGATTAAATTGAACCACGAACCACTTCAACAAAAAAATGAACCATGAAACGATGATCATACAATATATATATACATATATATATATATATATATATATTTGTGAAGTGTTGATGTTCTTAACATTTATCTTGGAGATCTCTGCGCTGCCCAAAAAGAAGAAAACTAAGGATGGAAAGTGAAAATTTTCCTTTTTTTTGAATTAATCAGCATTAATTACATTAATTAGTAGAAATTGAAGGGATGACACTTGGCGAAAATCTAACGGTTAAATAATAATGGAATAGTAGATGAAACATATTGTGAAATAGGAAATCTCACACCTATAATGTTGTGTTCCTTGACCATCTTAGACATGTGGCAGGTCCAGTCCTGATAATAATATTGAGGTCTGAACTTTAAATAGGGTCTTCTTTCCTCACAATTTTTATTTTATACAAATTTAAAGGTAAAACAAAATAAATTTTAAGAGATTAATAATGAAAAAAATTACAAAATATTTTACTACATTTAAAAGAATATGATAATTATGTCTCAAGTAATTACATAAATACAACTCGCTTAATAATTTTAGTAGCAAAAATATATTAATTTAATTCATTGCTTTTGGAAAATATTCATCCATTTTCTTCATATCTACCACATCAATTGCACATTTTTTTTTTTTTTTTTTTATAAATAGCATTTTAAAATTGATAATTCAAAAACAAATAGTTACTTTCAACATCAGAAAAACCAATTATAGGACGTTGTTTATATTGTGTGATTTAGCCATTTAGGCATGTTTTTTGGGGGCTGATTTTAAGGACTTTCTAATTAGAGTGAGTCTTCTAATTATTATTTTTTATTAAAATAAAGGTAAAGAAATTTGTGATCTCCCAAGGATGTTGATTCTATTAATTGATTTAAGCCTTTTTAAATGATTCTATTAGGTGATTAGACCTTTTAATTATTATTTTTTAATAATGTGATGTAAAAATATAAAAATAAAAAATGCTAAGTTTTATAACTAAGAAAATTTAAACATGAATGAGTGAAATACACTAAATAAAAATCAATTAATAAACTAAATTATAATCTTTGTTCTTATTTGATTTATTTTATACATGTATACCAGCTCACCTCTATGTATACCAATCAATATATTAACCAACTAAATTACAATCTTTGTTTTTAAAGCAAAGTTTGTGATTTGTTATATCGAAACGTGTAATTTGTGTTCGTAAAACATAATTGTACGTTTTAATGTAACAAATTACAAATTTCAGTACAATAAATTGCAAGTTTCTAAAATACACTACGAAATGTATGATGCACCTGATGCATATAAGACCTAATCAAATACAAACAATGCTCACTCGCTGATTTTCAAATCCAACCCAAGCATATTCCCTTCAACCCTACTTTAAGATATGACACATGAAGCTTAAAAAAAAATCCACTATATCAAAATTAGAAGATAAGAATTCATATGAGACGCTCCAATTTAGCACAATCAACATCTACCCTCTCATGCTTAAAGTGTCAATGCCTAAATTATATTTTATCTCACCGTAAGTCGATCTCACACAAGTGTGCCTCAAACTAGAACAACAAGTAGTATACAAAAAATGAAACAGAGGAATATAACAACCTCCAAAGGAATGATGTCATATATTCTATTTTCAGTGTTCCACTTTATGTTATAAGATTTATGATATGTGGAAAATAAAAAATCTATACATATATAAAAAATAATAGTCTCTAAAAAACTTGTTCCAGCTCATTCTCCCCATCTCTCTCTCCACTTTCCAGCCACAAGCCCAAAATTAATTTACAAGTCCAAATTTAATATATAAGTCCAAAACTAATTTACAAGCACATATGTTAATTGCAACAAATCCAAAACCAAGCCCAAATTTAATTATGCATCTATAAATATATAAAAACATGATAGCCTCCTGCAAAACTTGTTCTCGCTCGTTATCTCCGCTTATTTCTTTCTCTTTCTTTCTCCCATTTTTCTAGAATTATCTCTTTCTCTCTCTTCACTTTCAGTAATTTTTCACTCTCATTTCTCTCCTTCCACAGTAATTAACTAAACTACTATTTAATTCGAATGTGTTAAATTAATTTTTTTAGTGGTCTTATTTTATTGCTTTATATAAAATTATACAAATATATTCTAATTTTACTGAACTGAATTGATAAATTATTAAATTGGAAAAAATCTCAATATAATTTTTTTTAATCAACCTAATAAGTTTAAAATATTGCATCTTTTTTTTTAATTTCATTGGTTTCATAATTGTTGTTCTCATGACTATTTTTTTTTAAAAAAAATTATTAGTTTCATAATTGTTGTTCTAATGACACATTATTATTTGATCAATGTAATGAGTATTTTTTGTCTATTTCATTAAATAATTAATTTTCAGATGAATTTTGTTTAAATAAATTTAAGACAAATAGTTTTTTTTTTTAAAATTAAGCTTTCAATTTACTAAATTATGTGTGTATATATATATATATATATATTAATTTATTATAGACAAAAACTTATATAGACTTGGTTCATGCTATGATTTTTTTTTTAATTCATGGCATTTGACTCTATCAGGGTATAATACGGGTCAAGTTTAGTTATTTAGAACAATGTGTTAGAAATAAGTAAAATAGATCAAATAATCTAAGTTAATAGCATATACCTGACTCATAAGAGACCAACTATTTATTATATCATAAAATATCTTACTACAAGCTAACAACAATATTATGTTGACAAACATTACATATGATTTTTTTTATAGATGTAATATCTAATTAAAGTTTCAACGAATTAAACCCTATTTTATATATAATTAATTGATAATTTAATATTAATATAGATAAATAAGAAAAACAAATTATATATAGAATTATTGTATTAAAAAAGAATTTTATGTGACATATGTGTGACAAACTCTTCACTTGAACCTTCATTTGATATTTGAGTCGTGGAAGTACTTTTTAAATTAGGTTGGAGCTTTACAAATTTATAATTTATTACATAATATTATAAATAAGACCGAACATTGATCGAGTGAAATACTAGTTATCAATAGATCATCATAATTCTGAAATTCATGTGTTCAGATTCAAAAATTGGAATACATTTAGAACAGGAAAATACTTTTAAAAGGGAGGGAACTCCCGCGGATTCTTCAACGCATGTATAAAATCGAATAATTGCAGCCGATTGAACTCAGTTTGTGTGTTTTCCCCTCCGCATGATATATGAATTGAGGCAAACGTGATTGCGTAAAGGCTGATTAGATCTGTTCCGGCGAGGATGAGTGCAATCGGCGCCGGTAATGGCGGCGGCGCACCACCCACTCCGGTGGCGTCTCAGAAAGCGGTGCTGCTAAGCTTGAAGGAGACAGTTATGGAGATCTATGCCATCCCTAGGGTTTGCAATATGAACCCTAACGAAGCCCTAAATCGTCTATCACAACAAGGTATTTTTCTCGACAACTTTTTTTCCCCTCTCTCTTGATTGAAGTTTCCTACAAGCAATTGCCTCCTTCCTTAAGTTTTCTAATATTCCACATAACAGAGATTTCCCTATTAAACATTCTCTTTTCGATGCAAGAAATTGATTATTCTTTGCGCTTTATTCTATTTAAACAGAACGAAGCCAATGGAGGTAGCCTCTTCATTCGGGCACCATAATTCTTGCTTCTCTTGTTCAATATAATCTGATCATTTCATACTTAGTTTCAGGGAAAACACGGAATTTCAGGGAGGTTGAGTTATGGAGGGAAGAGTGCTTCATTTGGGGCTGTTGTTTTTCTTGTGTGTTATCCTGATACCAGGTTAAACTCTTTATCATTTCATCTTCGTGTCTCTTTAATCTTGTCTAGGAGTGTTATAGAGCTCGTCGAGCTAATGAATTTGTACAATTTTATCTTTTAAACAATCATATGGAGTCTTTTTAATCGAGTTGTGATATGTGATTTAGGCGAGCTCTAGCTTATCGAACTTGTTACAATGCTGGATTTTATATCCACTGTTGTCAAAGATAACATAGGCTGGATTATGATCAGATTGAAATTGTAGCATCAAATACCTTCATTTTCCATTTCTTGATTGTTCACTCACTGTTGTCAAAACATAGTTGTTGTGTTTAGGATCAGATTGAAACAATATCTTAGCATCAACCCCATTTTCCATTTCTTGATTGTTCATCCACTGTTGTCAAAAAATGACATAGTTGTTGTGTTTATGATCAGATTGAAACAGTATCTTAGCATCAAATACCTCCGTTTTCCATTTCTTGATCTCCTAAACACTTGGTTGTTAATCGATCCTCATAATATATATAACAATTCAACATTTTGCTCATTTCAGATACAAATATTGCAGAAAAAGCATATTCAGAATCAATCAAAGGTAGCAAAAAACTGGACTACCAAGATCACCAAATTGTGTTTCCATCTCGAGCAACGATTGTCCAGAAAGATAATGTCCCAGTTGTGAATCCAACGAGGCCCGTTCCACCAACAACGACAGGGCCTGCGGATCCAACGATCCCTGTTCCACTAGCAACGACGGGGCCCACGAACCCTGGGTCATCATCAGGTGGAGCATGGTGCGTTGCCAATCCTACAGCCTCGCCAACTGCTGTGCAAGTTGCTCTGGACTATGCTTGTGGGTATGGAGGTACCGATTGTTCAGCGCTTCAGCCAACAAACGCGCCTTGCTTCGAACCAAACACGGTAGCTGACCATGCCTCATATGCTTTCAATGATTACTATCAGAAGAATCCGGTCCCCACGAGCTGTGTTTTTGGAGGAGCAGCACAGCTTTCGTACACAGATCCAAGTATGATCATCTTGCTTCTCATCATCTGTAAATTGATTTAATTTAATTTGATTTAAATTTTTTGTTCAGGCCATGGCAACTGTCACTTTGCATCGCCTACGAGCACTCCCATGATGCCTCCTCCAACGCCTACGAGCACTCCCATGATGCCTCCTCTAACGCCTACGATTCCAACACTGACACCTCCAAGGTAAGTTATTGGAGAAACATGACACTCTAGCCAGTGATGGATTGGGCCTCCCTTGGGTTTTAATTTTTTCCACTATATAAATAGATATTTAAATTTGCATGGTGATACTATAATATAAAGATAGTAAAAGTTCTAGATTCGTCCCTGCTTTTCGCCGTTTAAACTATGGCAAAATAGAATACGGTCATTTTGGCATGTTAAAGACTAATATACGGTTTTCATATAAGACATAGTTTTGTCTGTTCAAGCATCCCGAGACATGAATAGAAGCCGAGACATCACATGTCTTTGTCCGAGTCTCTGCATGTTTCAGGACGCACGGAGAGATATAAAACTCGTCTTTTAAAAAAATTGTGTTAATCATGAAAACTCCCTTGGAGGTTTGTCCAAGTTACCAAAAATAATTTGTGGTTTGAATTTGAATAGTTACTATATAAGTATATATACTAAACAAATTGTCTGACGGATGAATAATGCAAATATGAAAAAATCACAATAAGTGAAATAACTTTACTTGTCTTGATCAATCAAACAAACAATTTGGTCTTTTTAAGGAGTATTTGATAATTTGAGCAAACCTACAGGGGTGTTTCATAATTACCCCTTTCAATGCAGCCCAACTATGCCTACCAGTCCAGATACACCTATAGGAGGAAACGGCGATGATACGGACCCTACAGACAACGATTATGGTGCTGAACCAACGGGCTCGCCCAGCTCAGCACAGATAGTATCAAGCGATCTTGTATTATTGATCACAACAAGTTTGCTACTTTTCATGGCCACTCTTTTCTGAACAAGCGAAGACGAGACTTGGTTGCTACCTTCAAAATACGGTTGCAATGGCTTGGCAGATCCCAAAATACGCAAAATTTTGAAGCAGGGGAATGTCAAGGCCTTAAACGTATGATTGTCGTCTCAGGCTTTCTGATCAAGTAGAAACAGAGTAGATCCATTAGTTTCATAGATTTATGTATGATGTTAATAAGCATGTATAGGTAAGAATACCTGATGTAGTAGTGTAAGTTAGTGATGAGATTTATAGTAGTGTTTTTATGAAGCAATTGTGATCAAATGAGTGATGGTCTACATTTGTTAATAGATATGCTCATCTCTAAATTGTTCGTCAAAGTTTGTTCAAGGATAAGTATTATATGTACCAGGTTCAACGTACACCACTATAGCTATTGCTAGTAAGGATCAACACTCTATTTGTAAAGTGTTGATTCTTACAGGCAATAGTATTTGTGATGTACGGTGAACATGGTGCACATAATACTTTTCCTTTTTTTGTTTTAAGTAGGTTGATGTTGATAATATTGAAATTTATGATTGAGTTGCAGCTTGGTGAACTGGGAAAAAAAGGGCAAAAGATAAAATTATTCGAATTCGACTCATATATTCAGGTTGATTACAACTTGTTCGAGTTCGATTCTTGGGGTAGTTTATTAAGCTTTGTTTCTTGGATCTACGGGCCGACATTTTCCTCTGGCGCCACGGTGGCCGGCTGGTAGGTCGATCCGTTGGATCCTTTATTTTTGTTTTGTATAGTTTTAGTTTTTTGTTGTTTTTGTTTGTTAGTCCCCCCTCTTCTCTAGGCTTCTAAATGCGGGTTGTCTGCGTTTTATGCGGGTTCTTCCTCGTGTGGGTTTCTATTTATGTTTCGTGTATTTTTTTTGTTTTTGGTTCGGAGCAGATTGACTTACTGATCTGCGTATGGATGAATCCAATCTTATTATGTGTTAACCGTGCAAGCAGCCACGAGACAGAATAGTTTTGGACGTGATGTTCTATTAGTTAGTTTTTTTTTTTTTCTATGCTTGCACATTTGTTTGGGTTGAGTTACTTCTTTTAATTAGAGGTTTTAGCTTATTGTTTGCTCTGTCCTCTTATTTCTCACTCAATAAAGTTAACCCTCTGTTCGAAAAAAAAAGTATCACACAAGTGATTCGAGAAATTTATTAAAAAGTATAACTTATATTATTAAAGTGTATTAGTCGTGGTAACTGAATGTACGACTTACTACTACAGATCATGTATTACTCGTGATATTGAAGGGTAATGGAGTATTATAGTGATAACTGAATGTATAACTTATATTACAAAATTATATTATTGGTGCTCTAACCATTTGAACTATTCCACTTCGTAATATTATACTACTGATTATGTTAATAATTATAATAGTTATTAACTCCAAAAATTACAACTACAATTAGGATATTCATTATCATTCTTCCTACAAACAATGTTAAAGTTTGCTAAATTAGCAATTATGCACAATATTATAGACTAAGAGGGGAAAAAAAAGTCATACCTGACGTCTCTATACATAACTAGGAGTAAGTTAATTACCCAAGGCTAAATCTTCTATGATTCGTGATCTGCATTCAAATGCACCGTGCACTCATAGTGTATTTTAGAACCATGCAACTTATTATATTAAAAGATAAAATTTATTTATATTAAATTGTGTAATTATTTTTCCATATTAATAATTGCATGTTTCAGTGTAAACAAGTTGAATCTCCCAGTATAATAAATTGCACGTGTCTAAAATGCATTATGAGTTCACGATGCACATGGATGCACATGAACCCCACTTATTACCCAAAGGTGATTTTCGATAGTGACAATTTCAGTTCATTTCCAATTCATCGCTTGACGCTTTTACCACAAAATAATTCTGCGCGTATTTACAACGGTGAAGAAATTTCGGTGCAACAGTTGGTCGAGCTTCGTCTTCAGAGTACAATCTCACTTTTGGTAGCTGCGTTCATGAGATTCTGGATACATTGAGAAAGGAAAGAGAGTAAAAATGGAGGAAAAATCAATGGTGAATGCATAAATATTGTACAATAAACTCCTAATACTGAACCCTAGCGGGAGGGTGGTGGACTGCGAAATCTATCAATGGCGGCGCAGAATTACAATTCCGGAAATGCATGTAAGATATCCAGCTCCCTTGAATTCGATATATGTTAATTGCACGATTTTATGTTCTATGCTTATTGTTAAAATTGGGTTTGTTGTTTCGATTGATCAATTGTTATATAATTGGGCGTTGCTATGAATATGTTGGTTCGTTATTGGGATAATTATATAATGAGAAGGATTGAGTCTTCGGGTTATCCTGATTCTTTTGGCTGTTTTTGTCTTGCGTTGAGAACTATTGAGCTGTTGATTGCTTCTGAGAAGAAGTTCAAATGTTGAATTGCCAGAGTAAATGTATTTTTTGAACTATTTTTTAGCTAAGTTCATTTCTGGTGGTATTACAGGAGTTGAGTTTACTATATTTTTGAGCTGATATAATGGAAGCTATAAAAACATCTAGAGAGGTACAAAAAATTGAAACGATTGAGGTATTGATTGCTTACAAAGAAGAAGTTAAAATGTGGAACTAGCCTAGTTATAACTTATATATACGTGTACGTGTATATGCAGTTTCATTCAATCAAGTGATGAGGATTCTAACACATAACTGCTTCTGAATTTATGTAGCTGCCGGTCTTTCGCAGAGGCTTAGTCGAATGATAGCAGGTGGCTCGCTAGATTACAATTCTTGGAGATCATTGATTTCAGAGATTGAAAAGGCGTCTCCAGTATGTATATATTTGTTTATGTATCCAACTATTTTTGTGCTGTAATGACTTTCATAAATTATGCTTGACTCTGCATTCGTTAAAAAAATTCCAAACATTATCATTGAAATTCAGATCCCTTTAAAACTGCAACAAAGGAAGGTTAAGTGTGTTTTGGGACCACCTGTCGAACAAGTCTGTGATTAAGATAATGATGTCTCTTAGAAAAAATTATCAACTAAAGCAGAAGAAGTTAAAACATAAAAAAAAGAAAAAGAAAAAAAAGACAGCTGTTTGATTCCTTTATAATTTATTCTCACTGATGACCAGCCATTTAAATCCATACGATTCAGGTCCTACTGAGTTTGTTGGTTGATGTACAATGAAAATCTCACAATATGCTACTAAGAAGTTCACAAGTATGTGTTGCTACAAGTTTGATTACATTTTATATTGCTAAATTTTGACATATTCCTCTAAGGAGTAAGGACAGGTTCACCATAAATGATGCAGTTAGAGTATAGTACCTCCGTTCCTAATTATCTGTCCGATTTTATCAATTCACACAAACCAATTTTTCATTAATTAGGATATCAAGAGACTATTGCGTCCTTATTCATTACTACTTGATGATATTAATAAACTTATAATTACAAGAAGATGGTTAGTATTTATTAGGGAATTGGTGGAAAAAATGAATAATTTTTTGTTTATATTAGCGAATAGACAAATAATTAGGAACACTTTTTGGATAGAATCAGACAAATAATTAGGAACGAATGTTGTACATGCACACACTTGTACTGAAATGTATGGATAATATCTCCTTAGTATCATCAATGTGCTTCAATTTACATATTCTTTTGAATTGCAGGAGGATATAAATATGCTTTCCTTAGCATATGACTCCTTTTTGTCAAAATTCCCATTGTGTAATTGGCATTTGGAGAAATATGCATATAAGAAGGTGAAGTTGTGCAGCTATCAAGAAGCTGTTAATATATATGAACGAGTGGGGGAAGTGGCAATGTTCTCTGTCGGCTTTTGGGTTGACTATTTCACATTTGCTGCAGTGTGTTTTGGAGACCCCGAGGATGTTCGCCGGTACTATTAATTAAGTTATCCATTCTGTAATCATTTTTATTGGACAAAACTTTGTTTCTTCAGAATTTTATATAAGCTCTATTTTATGAAGTTTTTGTTTAGCAACCCCATTGATTGATGAATTGGACTTCTTCTTGGAGCTTGGTGGGCTGCAATTATTTGCTAGAAGAAAATGGTTAGATAGCATTGTTTATGTGAGAATGCAAAGTGATTTATATGTGCACTGGCATGTGGGAAAAAAACTTAGGCTCCATTTGGATGGATGGATTTGAAATCCATGGATTTCACACACAAATCATCACTCTCCAATGGATTTACAAATACTTAGATTTGAGAGTGTAGTTTAAAATGGAGGGATTTCAAATCCTCATCAAAACCTAGTCATTTGAAATCCCCCCATCTCTACCCCTTTCCTCCCTCTCCCCCCTTCACTCTCTTCCCTAGACTCTCAAATCTAAGTATTTGTAAATCCATTGGAAAGTGATGATTTATGTGTGAAATCCATGGATTTCAAATCCATCCATCCAAATGGAGCCTTAAAGAATTCATTATAGGGCGCAGCTATTGACAATTTGACACTCACGTATTTGCTCAATACACCCACTCTACAGGTGTATGTGATGGTACATGATGCTAAAAAATGTTGTGCATATGGGTGTATTGAGCAAAAATCCGTGTGCGGATAGCCGCACCCTTCATTTTGTTCCTTCTTTCAATGTTCTATTATGGTGTCTCATTCAAAGTCTTGAATGGATTAAGAAAATTTTGCTGGGGCTTATTTGAAGAATGTGTTGAAATCGTATTAAAATATTTCTTTCTCAGTAAGATTTGGAATTTTGTGTCAGTAATATAAAAGCTGGAAAGTTTATGTGTTGGATCTCAGATATTATTTCTGGTTTTCTAGCTATATAGCCTATATGAATTATCTAGGACTCAGTAAAATTACACATCGTCAAGTTACCAATCCGATAGATTTATTTGCTTAATTGTTTAGTTCATGTAGTTAAATCTCCGTGAACAAAATACTGCTGTGCCCTGAAAATTTATGGGGAGTTGGTTTTGAAGCTTGGCGCTAGACAAACCTTGTAGATGTTGGCTCAGAGGATAAATTAATGTACGCATTGAGGGATATATGATAGTCTGTAATTCAGTGCCTAGGGTATGTTTGTTTCGCGACTATCCCGGCCGGACTTTGGACTTTGCAATCTCAAACCCTCATTTGTTTTGAGACTTTAAAATCCTATTAATCCTACCCTACTCTATAACCTACTACTGCTCTACTTTTTATTCTCTCAATACACTCACATCATCTACTTTTTTATTCTCCCGATACACTCAAAATAATTTAATAATACCACATCAATGAACTTTTGCACAATCATACCCTATAAAATCCCATAATAAACATATTTTAACTATTCGTCAAGATTTTGAAGCTTAGACCATACATATGTCCTGCTTATCTTACTATGATCTAGGAATGGTGAGGGATGCATGCTTCAACTTTTTAATATACTCTTTTCTGAACTGTACTTGAAGCTAATCAATGCATCCAAGGCTTGAAGTTTTAGACACTGGGATTGTGTCGTATGTCTTTGTATACTATTAATACACATTCTTTTGTTCATATGAGCAGATTGTTTGGAAGAGCCATATCATTTGTTGGAAAAGATTACTTTTGTCATGTCTTATGGGACAAGTACATGAAGTATGAATTCAATCAGGAGGGATGGAGCTTTCTGGCCCAAAGTTATATCCAAGTGCTGAGGTTTCCTACGAAGAAGCTGCAGTTTTATTATGATAAGTATGCCAGCTTACTGAAAAAACTCAAGTCCTGCTAAGATTCTGTTTCAAATTTATTTTATCTCTTTACTATGTTCAGGAATAAATAAACAAAATGTATTCCCGTTGCCCAGATTCTTTTTTAAATTAATTTTGACCCTGCATACATGTTTTAAATCTATTAACTTCAGCTTCAAGCAGTTTGTTGCCAATTTGGAAGAAGAGATGGGATTTGAAAAGAATAACGACATCGAAGAGCATGCATCTGGTCTGTCTTCTGCGATAGATTCGTCTGAGGATGAAATCTCCCTCATGGTCAAGGATATGCTTGATTCTTCTGATAGAGCCTTCAAGTCCAAAGCACTGGATAGATACAGATCTATTGGCGAACAATTCTACCAGGAAGCATGCAAGATGGATGAGAAAGTAAAACGCTTTGAGGCAAAAATTCGAAGGCGATATTTTGATGCAACTCCTCTTGATAATGATCAATTAAATAATTGGCATCTGTATCTTGATTTCATTGAGAAGGAAAACAATATGGACTGGGTAACGATCTTCGTGTCTCCTTTATTATTTGGCCAATTATCATGATTTCATCTGGATTTTTATCATATTATATTCCACTAATATATTTATGCACAGGCCATGAAACTTTACGAGAGATGCTTGATTCCTTGTGCCACTTACCCTGAATTCTGGATGCGTTATGTGGAGTTCCTGGAATCTAAAGGAGGACGTGAGTTGGCTACTTCGGCCCTTACCCGGTCAACTCAGATATTTTTAAAGGTGCAGTTCTGCCTTATTTGTGTTAATGTTAGTTGATTTCTGTGCAGGGTTAAACAATTTTATGCATGATTCATCCGCTGTCTAGATGCCAAAATACTTTGTAATCCTAAGCTGTTATTGATATGGTTTACAGCCATGCATTTTACTGGCCTTTTCCTTTTATTGTATTTTATCTGGGTAAATGAGGATATATATTGTTGTGTGAAATCAAAATATAGCTCTTACAGTTCTGGATTTGCTCTACCTTCATTTATTCTAAGAATACTGTCAATTCAGGGCCTGAAAGTTACTATAACTATCAACTTAGGACCTGAAAGATTTTTCATATCAATTCAGGACCTGAATTTAGGACTCATAATTATTAAGACCATATTTGACATCTTATAGTTTATATCCTTACTATTAATTGTACATAATTGTTTTTTCATTTCTACCTTTTCTTAATTTTTCCACTCACGTGAAATTAGCATATCTTTATTTTTTGGAATTGTGATATATAAATATACCGTTGGTTAACCGGAAAGTATATGATGTCAAACATGATCTTAGTAATGAGAGAGTCCTAGTTTGGTAGTTTCTAACTTTCAGGTCCCAGAGTGATAGTTTTCTATATTTTAGGTCTTGAATCGATAGGAAAAATCTTTCCGGCCCCTAATTGATAGTTTTAGGGGGTGTTTTCAAGTGATTGAAAATAGTGAAATGCACTTCTTAATTTGAAAAGTTGTGAGGAGGGTGCTTCCTTGAGAAGCGCTTCTGGGCCACAAGAATCAGTTGCAAACAGGCACTCCAGAATTGATAAAACTCCTTTATTCTATTTATGAGTGTTATATTCTTGTTTTAAAATCTTTTTTTATGAATAGTAGAGTACACCAGAAGCTTTTTTCTTAAAACATTTTATTTGGAGGATTTAACTTTTTCTTTTGTTATATGGTGCAGAATGTGTCAGAAATCCATTTATTCAATGCAAGGTTTAAGGAGCATATAGGAGACATGGACGGTGCTCGTGCTGCATTGGTTTTATGTGATAAAAAAACTGATTCAAGCTACATTGCAAATATTGCAATACAAGCTAACCTGGAAAGACGTTTGGTATATTTTGCTTGCTTCTATATATTTCAGTATCTTAATTGTGGAACTTTTTAAGGGATTCTTTGAAATTTCAGGGAAATTTTGCAGCAGCTTCTGCTACATATGAGAAAGCACTTAAAGAGTCGAGGGAGAGACAAAAACTACATCTTGTTCCGAGCCTGTATTCTAAGTTTGCCCACCTTACCTTCTTGGTATAGCACTCGAGAAAATCCAACTCCGCCTTGCTTGAACCATGTATTTTTCCTAGGCAAATACTTTATCTATCTGTTGCACCGTGCAACTCAAGTGCATTTTTAAATGATATTAGTTTTTTTTTACTAAAATGTATTAGTTGGTCAATATTAGTTGTTTTCACTGAATAATATTAGTTGTGCACCAGTTGCACGATGCAACTGGTGCATAGAAGTGCACCAAAAGAGCGACACTTGGGTGTACCAGTTGCACCATGCAACTAAAGTGCATTTTAAAATGGTATTAGTTGTTTGTTTTCATTGAACTATATTAGTTATTATCACCGATTGCACCATGCAACTGGTGCACCCAAGAGTTAATTCTAGTTTTTATATGTATCTAAAAGTATCACTTTTTATGAATTCCTTATGATAGTTTCTCTAACTACACCTAACTGGTTGGTAGATGACAGGTAGTGCAAGTGCTGCTAGAGATGTACTGATAAAAGGGATAAGAGAGCTTCCCCATTGCAGTGTACTTTTGAAGGTACTTTTTTCTTCTTTTATTTTAGCTAATATTTTCTTTACAGAGAGACAGTGGACTCTTTTATCTTCATTCTAGGGTTTATATATCTGTTGTCGATAATGGATAATTCCTACCCATGCAGGAATTGATAAAGTTTGCAATGACTCATGAAGGAGCAACCCATGTGAATATCATTGATTCGATCATAAACGACGTCATTTCTCCTAGATTAGATGAATATGAAGGTTTGGATGCCAAAGATCGAGAGAACATATCACGCTTGTTTTTAGAGGTTGGATTTTCTATCATCAAACTGTGTCATCATAATGATATATGAATCAACTGGTCAAAACAATAATAACACAAAAGAAATAATAAAATCCTGCCTCATTGAGGGTTTATTTTTGCTTATATCTTTGAGTTCACCTATGTTTACGAATTTTCTCATTCTCCTCCCGTGTAAATATGTGAGTTTATTAAAGGCGTAATGCATTAAGAAGTTTTTAAACTATTAATTTTTGTTTCAGAAAGTCCATAAATTATATTTTGTTTTAAAAGGCTCTTTAAGTATCAAAATTTTATTTCATAAGCTCCCTCCAGATAAAAACTGACCGAGTTTTTTGATTCACCTCAATAGCCCATCAAATAATATAAATGTCAGTTTTATTTAATTTAATTATATACAAAATTATTTTCCTCAAGGTATTTAAGTACTCGTCACATAAAGAATTATAGTTGAAATGACTTGCCCAAAACACACCTGGATATTAATAAAAATTAACATATATATTATTACCGTGACAATTAGGATGAATCGAAAATTTCGTCAATTCTCGTCTTGAGGAAGTTTTGTGAAATAAAATTCCAGTACATACATGAAGAGCTTTTTAAAACAAAAAATAGTTTAAGGACCTGTCGAAACAAAAATTGATAGTTTAGGGACTTGTTGATGCTTTATGTCATTAAATCAACATTCATTGGAAATAAGTAGGGTGGACCGTATTATGGGATTATTCCTAATCACTTCTGG
The DNA here is from genome assembly GCA_037126765.1 of Stenogyne calaminthoides. Lineage (NCBI taxonomy): Eukaryota > Viridiplantae > Streptophyta > Magnoliopsida > Lamiales > Lamiaceae > Stenogyne > Stenogyne calaminthoides. The sequence goes on from JBBCBC010000035.1 coordinate 14,512,306, forward strand.
AATATGTATTATTTCTTGTCTGATGTATTAGCCGGGTGGCATATATGAGTTTAATCAGCCAAAAAATTCTATGTTTTGTTGTCTGACACGATTTTCATGCTGCATTTTATCTGTAAAATGGTTTCAGTTTGTTGATTTTTGTGGAACGAATCATGATATAAGGAAGGCTTGGAACCGTCATGTTAAGTTGTTTCCGCAGTCACAGAGGATCAGAGCTCTGTATACACACTCCACACGAGGCAATTACTCGACGGTTTTGGCCTGTGATAAGAAAGAAAACTATGTGCATAATGAGCCATCGAAAGACTCGAGTTTTGGGCATCATCACCAGCTACTTGAATTTCCAGTCAGTAATGAACTCCACCCTCACCAGCTTGCAGGAAAGCTATCACCTCAGGAGAACCACATACCGAATGCCAAGGAAACGACGCTAGTGCCCTTGACCAAAGGTGTAGTTTCTTCCAATGACGATGAATCTCATCGTAACGAAATGGATTGTGAAATCTCATGCCAATCTAAAGAAGAACGGCTTGTCAGTGCTGATAAATCAGCAGAAACAACTGAACCAATTGAAGCCTCTCATTTAGGTTTAATTTCTGTTCAGCCAGAGTTGGATAATGAGCCCAAACAGCCCTTAAATTTTCAGGAAAAGAAATCCCAGGAGATCATCCTCTCTGTTGAACCTTCTCGAACTGAAGTGGGCTCGATTGATATAGATCGCATGGGCCCACCTCCCAAATCAGGGTTCAAACATGATCAAGGCAACGGGCAGCAGAATTCAGATAAAGCGACAGACTGTGACCATCCCATGACACCTTCGAACAGTATGTCTGTAGGACAACAACCCGTTTCATATCCTCAGGAAAATACGAATCAGCATCCATGGCAAGCACAGGAGATGAACCAGATGTTGCAGTATCATTACCAACAACAGCAGCAACTGTTGCAACAGCAGTATCAGCAGCAGATGCATATGCAGAATAGCTACTTCCAAACGCAGCAGCAGCAGTGTATGAATCAACAACCATATCAACAGTACTACGTTCAGCAGACAACCTCGTTTGACCAGTCTCAGCAGGGGCAGACACAGTATCCGCAATCTCAGGACCTTGCCTACCAAGCGTATCAAATGGCGTATCAGCAGCAGTACCAGCAGTATCAGGGCTATCAGCAACAACAAGTACATCAGCATCCATCACAGAAACAACAAGACGAATCTGTGCTACAAGTCCATTCACAGCAACAATTTACTCAAAATATGGCCCAAAACTTGAAGGTATGTCCTAACCTTATTTTTCTTCACTACTTTGTTCAAAGGTAATATGTTGGAGTTAAGAGAATGGATTGCAGGAAATATGGAATTTGCGAACAAGAAAAAGAACCAACGAGAGCTACTCTCGTCCCACGCCTCAAAGGCTGAAATCCAATTTCTTAATTATTCAAAAGCTGCAGAATGAAAACACACGGTGCAATATTTATAACTTACTAACACTAATCCTAACTTAAGCCCTAAGTAACTAAGCCCATGGGCCAATTTATTCCATAACTTAAATTAAAATCCCTAAACACTAATAATAAAAATCAGTAGCATATCAATTCCCTTCCCCTCGAAAACAGCCTTGTCCTCAAGGCTGAAGGCAGAAAATTGAACCCAAAAAGTTACTCTTCATCCACCAGGATCTAATTCTTCATCTTCATCCAAAACAATCATAACACGGAGTGAACTCTTAGCACAAATGTGCTTTGGAGAGTAGGGTTCCCGACATCTAAAGCAAAGACCTTTGGCTCGAAGGTCCCGGTATTCCGATTGTGACATTTGACGGTGTTGACGAGACCTGATTATCTGAATTCCCCGCTGACTCAGTAGGATTCTGGCCATTGGAGACGGTTTAGTCGTATCATGGCTCCGTGTAGAAGCCACGGATTTGGGTGCCAATAACCTCGAAGACCGAGAATAGCCCGAGTTCTCGGACGAACGATTTGGCACAAAGGACCGATTTGGCTGGCCAGAGAACGAACGTTCGGCATGCAAGGCTGACGTCGCATTAATTTCGTTTCAATTTCGCAGGCTGTGTGCATCGCTGCACTTATATCTTCCACATCCCAAGAGCGCATACGGACACGAATATCCTCACGGAACCCTTGAAGGAATATCCCAAGAGCATCAGGTTCGTGAGAGTTAGAACAGCAGCGAGAAGAGTAATAAAGGAGTCCATATACTCGTCAACTGTTCCCGTTTGGCGCGTCAATGCCAATAATTCACATGGATTGGCGGCGCGTCAAGGCCAACAATTCACATGGATTGGCACGGGGATGAGCCGTAGGAGTTCCACTGTGAACTTATGCCAATTGATGTTCGGGATATCATTCAATAGCCATTGCATCCAGTGTACGGCGTTACCCTCCATTGCCACTAGAGCATAATCCAATTTCATATCAGGGGACAGTGTTGTCGACACGGAAAAACTGTTCCACACGCGCGATCCAAGCCGACGGTTTTTCCCCATTAAATGCCGGCAACTCCAGCTTTGCCAACGACGGGGCTGCAGGCATAGGGCCTGCAGGAGGTGGGAAAGCAGCCCCTGCTGACGGCGAGCCATCGTCCGCTGGGCCCTTACCGTGCGCGAAAGAGCGCACAAATTTCTTCATGTCATTGAAACCCTGCGTCAAAGAAGTCTTGACCGAGTTGACATCCTTTCGCAGCGCCTCCATACCCTTTTCCAACGTCTCAATTCTCTCCTTGTGGTTAGTTGATCGAGTGTTCGTCATGGCAGATCCGACAGGTCGGACCAGTTGTTGGAGTTAAGAGAATGGATTACAGGAAATATGGAATTTGCGAACAAGAAAAGAAAAAGAACAAAGAACCAACGAGAGCTACTCTCGTCCCACGCCTCAAAGGCTGAAATCCAATTTCTTAATTATTCAAAAGCTGTAGAATGAAAACAGACGGTGCAATATTTATAACTTACTAACCCTAATCCTAACTTAAGCCCTAAGTAACTAAGCCCATGGGCCGATTTATTCCATAACTTAAATTAAAATCCCTAAACACTAATAATAAAAATCAGTAGCGTATCTTAATAATTGAGCATATTGAGACAAGTGGCATAAGGATAATTGTTGATTGATTACCGATACGTCCATATATGGTGGGAAAAATAATGTGGAGTTAATATCAATTTAAGTCTTGTAACTTCAGGTGGATCCAATATAATCCTTTTTCTTTCAACTTTATCAATTTTAGTCCTATAATGTCCAATTTTAGTTCTAGATGTAAGCATTTTTCGGTTGATTTTGAATTTTCCCATAAAAATGACTCAAATTAGGCAAAAAAGGACTCAAATCGGACAGCCTAGGATTAAAGTTGAAAAATAGATTGAAAATGATTTATATTGGATACATCCTAAATTACTACGTAAATTGATATTAACTCAAACGTGTTGGGGCATGGGAGAAGTACGTTGTGACTTGTGAAGACCTTAGTAGTACTAAATGTATGTGTTTAGACGATCAATTTTGAATATCAACACACTTATAACTCAACATTCACATTTGGAACTTTTTAACACGCCCCTCCCCCCCTCAAGGAAAGAAGCTTGTCTAACTTGGTTTATGCATGCATTGCAGAGTTCGAACACTGCCACACCAGATTATGATGGTGCAGCCAAATCGTCCGAATCTCCAAATGTTAGGGTTCAATCGTCACAAGTCTTGCAATAGAGCATCTGAGTGGCAACCTGTGGGGAATTGTCAATTATGGCTTCATTGCAAAATCAAAACTTAGAGCTGTTTACATCTTTCATGTAAGGGGGTATATGCTAAAGCTTCTGTTTTCACTTTTGATTTTTTTTAAAAAAATGAAATGAGTATTTTCAACTAACTATTTCTGCTTCCAACTACTTGAAAAAAAGAAGTTTTTGGCTAAAAGTAGAAGCAGCCTCTAATTTTAATCTGCTTTTGGTTAAAAATAAGTTTATTCTCAAACACAACATATTTTTTGTTGAAAAAAAAAAAAATCAAAAAACAAATGCCCCCTAAATTCCCTCTGAAAAAAATGCATGGTTCACGATAAGCTCGTTTTAGAGAAGCTTTCCTCTGCAACTCTTTTCAAAAAGATCTTCACCAGCACTTGAGTTTTTCTGCATGGAGAACAAATTTATTTAAATTCTTATTAATATATTAAATGTTATGTCACGCCTAACAAAATTAATTTTTTACATATATACCACATGCTCAGAAAATGTTGATGAAAATAGTCGGTGTGTTGAAAGATCTCCCTCTGAATTTCTTAAGAAAGTATCTTTTTCTCTCTCTAGAAGCTTTCTCGTGCATTTGCTCCCAATGCCCTGCTTCTCCGATCTACTCCCCTGCTCAACAAACCAGCCATCTGATTTGCAATCATGGCTTGATTTGTTTGAGATTTGTTCTCGCCGCGGCGCCGCCCGCTGATTCGATCCGATATGGTAACCAGCCCCCCAATGCTAATAACCGCAGCTAATTATTACAGAATCTCCTAAGTCGCTAACGCCCAAATAGGCCATGCTTTTTTCGCCCGATTCCGAACGGCCATGCCCCGAGCCGTTTCTTACCTTCATCTGCATGGCCATTAATGGCCGAATTCACTATTTATTACTCTCTGAACCTCCTTTTCCCAACACAACAAACATTCCCAAGAGTTGCTTTTACAACCCAATTACTCTTGCACCCTTCTTCATATCACCTCCCTCGTTAATAGGCATAATCCGCCCATCCTTCTTTGTGTTCACATGGTCCCCTCCCATGGATAGTGAAATGATAGCTATGTGGGACAAACTTACCATTTTCGACGAAGAAAAAATCCCCATAACCATCAAACCTGAAAACCTCGCTACTCCGATGAATGCACTCATCGAAAAATTGGCCATGAAAAAATTCGTAGGGATTCACGATCTCCAAGCTAGTCTCCCTAAGATTTGGGATTTGAAACTCCCTTTGGACATCAAACCATTGGGAGCCATTGACATCTTCGACTTCACGACCGCGACCGAATGTGACAAAGTCTTCAACCGCCACCTTGGAATTTCAGAGGAGTCGTTCTTCTCGACAATGATGAGAGGCGACGAAATATCCTCGACATTTTTCTCTCGGTGCCCTTCGATTCAGTCCACTTGACTCCAACCGCTATGACTCGAGGGGCGTCAAGATCTTAACAAATTTGTTCGGTGAAATCCTTGATGTGAAGAGTGACTACGATGGAGTCGCTTCAGGGGAACGCGCCTTGGTTCACACAATGATCGATGTCCGGAGGCCCCTTCGCCGTTGGGCGACTATCAACATAGAAGAGGCCACCTGCAGGGTCATCTTCCGCTATGAAAAACTCTCCGACTTTTGCTACTTTTGTGGACGTCTCAATCACCAAGACAAAGATCGCGATTTCATTAAAGTCGGATGGGAATAAGCACTTCCCCCTGGATGAGAAAGAATGGCGAGCTTCGGATCCTCGAAACTATCATTGGCGACCTTGAGAAGTTGAATGCCCGGAAGCCGTCCCTTCAATCAAGCCACTCCCCTAGCACCAAACTGATCCCGTCTCCCTCTGCCATTCCCGACTCCCTACCTGAGTGGTCAGTCAACAAGATGAACCGGCTCACTCTCCCAGCTCCATGCACGCCCCCATGCATGACTCCAAGAAGTTGGGATCGTACAAGATGAAGGCTTCAAGCAATTCTCCTAACTCAGCCACTCCCGATTAGGGCGACTCATTCCTAAACACAATCCCTCCCCCGCCACTCCCCACACCCCCAAAACCTCAAGAACTCAAAACGACTTCACCTCCTGGATAGATGGGTCAACCTACGGCCATGGAGTTGGCCTCATTACTCGAACCAAAGTCGTGAATCAAGCAAGCGGCCACTTACCCGCCCATTTTCCTCACTTCATCTCCCACCCAGACGAACCGCCCTGGTAACCTGAACCTCGCCCTCGCCCTCTCTACGGCGGAAGCGGAGCTAATCCCCACTAATGAGTTGCTTGCCATGTTTGCAGGTATGAACGACGAACCATACACCTTCGAGGCCCTCCCGCTCCAAAAGATGAACCCCGAAGACATAAAAAAAGCAGATGAAAGGAACGACTGCCGAACCTTTCACCTTTGAAGTCCTTTCGAATCATAAGCCAGAATCGGAGGGCAGGATGAAGAATGTTGGGAAATAAATTTAATAAAGAGGATTTTGATTAGATCCCAAAACCCCTGAGTATGACATGTTCAGGATAATCTTGATAGATGAGTCAGGATTCAGTTTTAGAGTGTTCAGGATAATATCTCGACCGTATAGTTGGCGATATAAAACAAAGTTAGATTCAAGACTCAAGATGAGATCGAAAACTCAAGGCTCAGAGCAACCTGAAGGCTCAGAGAAACCTGAAGACTCAGTATGAAAACTCAGTATGTCTCTGAAGACACTGAGAGCTCAGAGAATCCTGAAGACTCAGTAATATACTGAATGCTTAGTATATCCTGAATGTTCCGAGGCACTGAAGCTGAGGAATATAGCCGTTGGAATCTAGCTGACGTGGACCAACGAGAGTAAGACAACCACCGAAAAGTCGCAGAATCTCATAGAGAATAGTATGGATTTGAATGTGATTCTTCCAATCTTCTGAACATTCAAATCCACACTATAAATACAAGATCTTCCATCAAATTAAGGGTGGAGATTATGCACAAGATGCTACTGAGCCAAGAGCGTTATAAAAAAGATTCCCACCCTGGAACACAAGTCCAGTAGATATACAAATATATTCAAAGAGTGTTCTAGAACTCAACCTAAGAACTCACGATGATCCTAGCTTGAGAGAGATTTTCCCAACCCAAGATTGAGGCTAAAACCATTGTAAGGAAAAATCTCACCATAGTTGGAGACAACACCAAACCCATTCTCGTAAAGAGATAACGAGTGGTGAAGTGAGGTAGTTGTTAAAGCAATCCCGAGTGAGGTGATAAGTCCCGGGCGAGTGTGAACTCGTTAAACATCTAAGAGGCGAGCCCGGAGGGTGATAAGTCCAGAGGCTTTGAGTTAGTAAACTACGAGGTAGTAGTCGAAAGCTCAAAGTAGAAAGGTTAGTAAACTACGGAGGTAGTCGAAAAACTGGGAAGTGTTTGAAGGAATTTCCTAAAAAAGCGAGAGAGAGTGATGTAGGAGCTTGAGTCTCCGAACCACTATACATTGTTGTGTTCTTTATTTAACTTTACGTTTTATCTTGTCGTGACGACTCGATTATAAGCAAGACACAACACATGAGCTTAAAAGAGAAAAATCTGGAATCACCATTCCTTCACCCCTGTTTTATATGCACCGCAACGAAATGTTTTGCTTCCGGACGCGCAAAATGGATTTTCCCACCGGGACCAACAAGAAGAAGATGAAAGGCAAAGAGAATCTCAACATGGGAACAAAGGCCAATGAAGGTCCAGCTAGGATCGGGACAAAGAGGGGCATGAAACAAGAGGCTACCCAACCTCGTCCCAAAAAACAGAGGAAGGAGAGCGACATGAAGGATAACCCACCACAGCTTCTTAGCGTTGATTTGGCGGAGGTTGACTCGGTTCAACCCCGCCATCAGCCATGAGTATCTTATGTTGGAATGCCCGCGGCCTCGGGGGACAACGGGCATTCAAAAACCTCCAAAGACTTATCACCGATCAATCCCCCGATCTGGTTTTTGTATCTGAAACTAAGTTATCTAAGTTTGCTATCTTGAAGTTACGTTGTAAGCTGAATTTCCTTGGTTGTTTTTGTGTTGATCCATTGGGTAAGAGCGGTGGACTCACGTTATTTTGGAATGATAAGTTTTTGGTTTCGGTCTTGTCTTATTCTCAAGGTCATATTGATTGCTCTATTTCGTTTGATAACTCTAAATGGTATTTCACTGGTTTCTATGGCAATCTGAATCATAATCTTCGTCATCTCTCTTGGGATTTAATCCTTAAAATTGCCAAAACTCATTTAAATCCCGCGGAGGGTTGGATTGTTGGTGGCGACTTTAATGAAATTTGTTATGATAATGAAAAACAAGAGGGTAAACCCCGTTCCTATAACCAAATGAATGCATTTCATAATAGTCTGCAAATCGTCGATTTGCATGAAGTTGAAACAAACGGCCCTACTTACACATGGAACAACATGAGATCGGGCAACAATAACATATTGGCTCGGTTAGACCATTTTTTGGCTAATAGCACGTGGCTTAACACCTTTCTGGACGCGAAGTCTGTGAATCTCGATTACTATGGTTCGGATCACCGACCCATACTTCTTAAAATCCGTAACGATCAACAAACTTCACCAAACCCTACTTATTCCTCCTTCAAGTTTGAGCATAAATGGCTTCTTGAGGAGGAATATAAGGAGATTGTGTGTAAGAGTTGGAATAAGTCCACTAATATTGAGGCCCTGAGTACTAGACTCCAATTAATGGCCGATTCCCTTAATAAATGGTTGAGGAATTCTCTGGGTAATTTGGGAAGGCAAATTAAACAAACTCGAGCCACCTTAAATGCTAATTTGAATTTTGAGGATTGTTCTTTTGATTGGAAGAAAATTCACTCTCTCGAGAGTAAGTTGGAAAACCTTCTGTATAAGGAAGAGATTCACTGGAAACAACGGTCCAGGGTTAATTGGCTCAATTCGGGAGACAGAAACACGTCCTTCTTTCATAGGACTGCTTCTGAGCGAAGAAAGAAAAATTCTATCCCGTCTATCCTTAATGAAGATGGTATTCTGCAAACCAATCAGCGGGATATCGAGGTAACTATTGAGAAATATTACCTCCAACTTTTTAAGTCCCAGAATCCCTCCGACGAGGAAGTCGAAAAAATCACAAATTCTATTACAAACTCTGTCACGGAGGAGATGAACAGATTTCTAACCAAACCTTTCTCTGGAGAGGAAGTTAGGAAAGCCTTGTTTGACCTCAACCCTTCAAAAGCCCCAGATCCTGATGGCTTCTCTGCCCTTTTCTTCCAGAATGCTTGGGATAAGATAGGGGATGATACTACCCGGGACTGCCTATGGGTTTTAAACAGAGAGCATGGTTTGGAACACCAAAATCCCACCGTGATCACTCTCATCCCTAAGATCAAAAACCCCATCACCCTGAAAGACTATCGTCCGATTAGTCTGTGTAACGTTTCCTATAAAATTATAGTCAGAACTATCACTAATCGATTTAGGGAGGTTCTCGGTACAGTTATTGATCCCAATCAAAGCGCGTTCGTCCCAGGAAGGCTGATCTCGGATAATATTATTTTGGGGTATGAATGTATGCATTGGCTAAGAAACAATAAGAGCAAACAAGGTTATGCCTCTCTCAAACTTGATATGAGTAAGGCTTATGACCGGGTCGAATGGGGCTATCTGGAAAAAGTTATGCATAAGATGGGCTTCCATGCCAATTGGATTAAATTGATTATGGATTGTGTCACTACACCATCTTATTCCTTCCGAGTTAATAGCAACATCTCCGGTAAGATCATACCATCCAGAGGTCTTCGGCAGGGAGACCCGCTATCCCCCTTCTTATTTGTGATCATTGCTCAGGGCCTTTCTTCGATTTTGAATGCCAGGGCAGCGGACGGTACTATCACTGGAATTCGAATTGCAAGAGGAAGTCCGATGATTACTCACATTTTCTTCGCTGATGACAACCTCATCTTCTTTAAGGCTATTGGGGGAGAAGTTAGGGCAATCAAAGAGAGCTTAAATGACTATGAAAAGGCTTCAGGGCAACTGATTAATTTTGACAAATCAGCGGTTACATTCAGTAAAAACACTCCCCGTACTAACATTGATTTGGTTAAATCTGGCCTCCAGATCCAAATTTGCCAAGGCCATGAGCTGTACCTAGGTCTCCCTACCTTCTCCACCTGTAGCAAAAGGATGCAATTCGGTTTCCTTCGAGACAAAGTCTCTAAGAAACTTAGCTGCTGGAAAAACAAGTGCTTTACAGAGGGAGACCGGGAAATCCTGTTTAAATCAGTCATCCAAGCCATTCCGACCTATGCTATGACTTGCTTTAGAATACCCACATCCATGTGTGGTGAAATCGAGTCGATGTGCGCCAAGTTATGGTGGGGAGGCAGCTCTGAGGATAAGAAAATCCATTGGAAAGACTGGAAAACGCTTACCGCTAGTAAGAAGGAGGGAAGTATGGGTTTTCGAGACCTAGTCACTTTCAACAAGGCGCTATTGACAAAACAAATCTGGAGAATTATCCTGTACCCAGACTCTCTGGTAGCTAAAGTTTTAAAAGCTCGATACTTCAAACATACCGATATTATGGAAGCTACCTTAGGGTCAAACCCGTCCTACATCTGGCGGTCCATGTTGTGGAGTAAATCCATTTTATCCGAGGGCCTTTTTTGGAAGATCCATGATGGTAAATCGGTTCAGGTCAGAAAGGATTGTTGGATACCTTCCATTCCCTCCGGAAAAATTACCTCTCTAATATCCCATAACAGTAACACCAGAGTGGACGAGCTCATTAATTCATCTAGTGAGTGGGATCTGCCAAAACTCTCCAGTCTTTTCCTCGATTATGAGGTGGAAGCCATTAAGAAAATCCCGATTGATCGACGGGGCCCTTCCGACTCCCGGTTATGGTGTTTTAACAAAAAATGGCTCTATTATGTCAAATCAGCTTACTGGAACGCTAATACTAAGTCACTCAGCAACACAATCAGAGGAACAGGTTCCCCTAGTATGACTCCCAGCCTTTGGTCCAAAATTTGGAATCTCGGCATTCCCCCAAAGATTAAAATTTTTCTCTGGAAAACAGCCCACAATGCCGTAGCAACCGAGGCCAATCTCTCAGCTCATCATGTCCCAGTTTTCCCAAACTGTGGCCTTTGTGGACATCATAATGCAAGTACTAACCATGCTTTATTCTTTTGTCAGGGAGTTAAGGAAGCTTGGCGCAACACAAAGTGGTGGCCCCTGATCAAGACAGCGAAACGTGTTGACACGGATAGTCTGGCCATACATCTGATCCTAACAAAGTCGGACTCCGAAATGGAACAAATTGCTGCTAAAATGTGGGGGGTCTGGAAGGAAAGATGTGACATATTACACCACAAATGGGGAGGCCCACCTAGGCGGAACATTCTAGCCAGCTGGACTGATACTTTCCTGGAGCAATTCCGCCTTGAAATGGAAAAACTCAATAGAAGCCATACGACTGAGCCGGGAGCTTCATTCAACATCCATAAGTATAGAGACGCCCACATTATGAAAGTTGATGCAGCCTATAAAGAATCTTCGATGGCCTTTGCGATGGGCTTCTTTATCCTCGATAAGAATCACAAACCCCCTGGCGGCTGGATTCCATAAAATCAACCCCCCGGGATCGGTACTAGCAGCTGAAGTTGTCGCCATCAGAGATGGACTATCCTATTGGAACACTCTTTCAAGGGAACCTGTTATAATTCTCTCAGACTCCAAGGAAGCCATTATCTCCATCACCACGGAAAGTCCCCACAAAAACTACGAAGAAAGTCTGATCCTGGAGACCCGGGGACTAGTTAGGAATTCCCAAGTGTCCGGAATTCACTACTGTCCACGGATTCACAACACGGAAGCACACAAGCTGGCTAAAATGGCAACAACATCTCTCCTCCCTCAAGCTTGGGTTGGAGATGATATACCTCGACATATCTTGTCTCTCGCTCAGGAGCGTCACTCTTTGTAATCCTTTCCTTGAGCTTTCAAAAAAAAAAACATTCATTGTGCTAAAAAACGAAGAGCAACATTTCTGTGAATTAAATTTACACCATGCAATCTAATTTAATATGATCCATTTTGAAGGATGGGTTGACTTGAATTTTTGCCTCCAATTGATTTATTCTCACTTTTACGCAGTCGAGCCATCAATCTTCCCCAATGATCTCGTTGATTTTCCACACCATCACATCACGCAATGAAGGTGAATGTGAAAGGAAAAACAACATTATGAATGATTGTGAAGGAAAAGATTTCACAACAAATACTATGAACAATTTTTATTCTAGTTCAATAGCATGAAACTCATTGCTAATGTTGATGCTTCAGTATTCTGATTTTTCCAATTGAATTCGAGAAAAAATAGAAATTGTACTTTCACTTGTGATAGTGGGGAAAAACTTCACAATGGGTACAATGAACAATTTTTATTCAAGTCCAATAGCATGAAACTCATTGCTGCTATTGATGCTTTAGTATTCTAATTTTTTCGATTGAATTCGAGCAAAAATATAAATTATGCCTTCACTAGTAATTGTGATATATATATTTTGCATAACAATGATAATTTATGTGTATAACAATGATAATTAGTTTTGCATACAGTGACAATGATAGTCTTTATGAATAACAGTGATAGTTTTTCTTCACAATGATGATAGTTTTTATGTGTATTGGTGATAGTTTTTTTGTCATACCAGTAATAATTTAATAGCATTATCATTAATGTTTTTATAACAGTAATAGTCCGTTTACACAATAGTGATAGTTTTTCTGAGGTGATAATGTTCCATCGGGTTGCAACGACATTTCCTCGGGTGCGCGAGTGCGGCGGCATTATACCGATTGAAGGGGAAGCGTTTCGCCTGATGGTAGAGAGGAGACAGTTTTTGAGTGAAGGGGGTGAGGGAAGAAGGCAGGGAGACGAGAATTAGGAAATGAGTCAAAAACTTAAAATTATTTATATGTAACTCATTTGTAATATATGAATCAGTTTTAACTCGAATTCACACAATGAACTAGATCTGTAAATTTTTTTGCCAAAATGAGTAATGATGCGAAATTGAAAATCTCCACAGCAAAATATTATTTTCACAGTGAGCTTCATAAATCTAACTAAAATGTTATTATAATATTTTCTTGGTACTTGAATTTGGGCCGCGTGGGAAAGATTTTGGCCCACCTCTGTACATTGTAATGTATATCTCAATTTCATTCACCACCGTGAATTCTATTTTTCACACAAAGTCACAATTATTTTTCAATATTACTATTATACATAAAAATTATTATTTTATTTTAAATAATAATAAATTATGTATAATAGTAATATGATTTATGTATAGACCAAATTCATATGAGTATTACTTTTAATTTGAGCATTTAATTATTAATCAGTGATGTAGAAATCGGTCTAGAAGTCGACTAGTTGGCGCCTAGGCGCTAGCCGTCCACCGGTCGACCCAATTTCATAGTAATATGTCACATTAGGCGTTTTGGGCATTAGACGTCGCCTAGGCAGGTTAGACAAATTTTCATTTTCTATTTTTTTTTTGCTATTTTAAACGACTCTATTTTATAATTTTTTGTAAACCAACATAATGCTTTCCACCAACATCTAAGCTTACTAGAAAGAAATAAATAAATAACAATTTAAAGATTGCCACAATGTATTAAATATACTCCATCCGTCCCAAACTCGATTGCCACATTTCCGTTTCGAGCGTCCCATACTTGATTACCATTTTCCTTAAATGAAAATACCCACTTTATCACTTTATCACATAAAATACTAATAAACAACTCTTTTTAACCCCAACTAGCCATCACTTTATCACATAAAATACTAATAAACAATTATTTATACTCCAACACTTTATCATTTTTTCTTAAAACTCGTACACACAGTAATGTGGCAATCGAGTTTGGGACGGAGGTAGTATTACTTATTACCCTCGAAAAAATATCAATGAAATGTTTATAATCTTGAATATTTCAAAACAAACATTTATTAATGATGAATTTATAAACTTCAATGCTAAAACTTATAAATAAAATAAATAAATTGACCCCGACTAGTCCCCGCTTAGGTGCTGGGCGGTCCAAATTTATCTAACGATTTCCGACTTCTAAACTCTTAATATTAATAAGTGAGTCTCAAATGAGATTATTTTATATACGAATTAAAATTTTATTTTAATATTTGAATTATAATTCTCTTTAAAATATGATTGAATTAGTGTTACGTAAATTTATGAATCATATTATATACACTCATTTTATGTATAAGGGCCTCGTACAAATATTTATCAATAATAATAAAGTAAGTCTTCAATAAATTTTTTTTATAATATGAAATTTATAAATTAATAACTTAATACTTATCAATTGATATCATTATATTTATAAATTAATATTATTAATATTAAATATTAATAATATTAATTATATTTAATATTAATAATATTAATTTATAAATATAATGATATTAATTTTATATTATAAACAAATTTCACATAAAAATCTATAATAATAATCTTATTTTATAATAGATTTTATAATAGGAGAAGTGCACCTTCTCAGAAGCCGACAAGTGACATCCCTTATAAAATGCCAAGTGTTATTTTAAAATTTAAATAAATAATCTTGAATACTTTTCCCTAAAATATTAATTGTCTAATTAATTATTAAATTAATTAATCACAGCAGAGCTAATTGAGTAACAGACGCCTCTTCAATCTTTCTTTCATCCACCTGCTCAACACCCACAACCGATCATTGTGTGGAATTTGCGAATTTTGGGGAAGGAACTTCTGGTTGGAGATTGCACCTTAATTTGGCAAATGCATCGCTTGGAAAGTATGGAAATCAATCTTGGATTTGATAGACAAATCAGGCAATATAGAGAGAGGTGGGTAATGACTGAACCCAAGTGCAGCGATCATCAAGCCACTGCCGTGAACCCGATCTCACCCACGGCGACGACGACGACGACGACGACGACGACGGAACCCGAGTGCAACAATCTTGAAGCCGCCGTGAGAAGCTGCTAAATCGTCAAAAACATCAATGTTGCCCTTATTCGTGGTTGAGATGGCTGCGGGATGTAGAATTAAAACCTCAATAGGTATGAAGCCAGTTCTATTTCAGAATTAATCATTTACATATATTTTATTTTCTTCTCAAGTTTTGTTGCTTGATTTCTGCCAGAAATATTGGTTTTTCCTATTTTTGTTCATTGATATATGATAGTTTTTCATTCAGAAGTACCTGACATCCTTAGAACATGTAGAAATCCTTTCACAACCTCAATCCTTTGAAGTTGTGGCACCAACGTGATTTGGAGAAAGGTTTGGTTTCAATTGTTTTTTTAATTATGTTTTTCTTATACTGTTTAGACTAATAGCCAAAGAATTGAGTGATTTTGACACTTAAAAGCAATCAAGTGATTTCAGGAATTGAGTTTAATTGTGTGAGATGCAGTTGGTGGGTTCCCCCTAATCTAAGTTTATACTGCTCAGTTTTGTCCAAATTTGATAATTTGTGTAGCAAAAAAAAGGTAATCTTTGTTGGCATTTCTCTCCCTTGAGAAAATTCAATTCTGGATTTTCAAATGTTTTACTTTCGGCGAATATGTTTTAGTAGATTGATTGTTATTTCACGCACAATCTGGTAATTTGAATGGGTTATGTGGTTTGATAGTCTTTCCACCGGATTTGATTTACCCTTCGGTTTTCTTTCATCTGTTGGCTTCTGATGTTGGTTGTTTTGAGAGTGAGGTCAAGATCATGCCACTAATTTCCTACAGCTTATATTGTGTGCGTCTGATTGAGATGGTTGCACGTCAAGCGGAGAGAGGACACACTCTCATTGATGAAATTTGCTTCATCATGGTTGGTTTTACACCCTCAGATTAATTATGTTTTGATCTACATATAAATCGCTTATGTGCTTTCAATTCCTCTTTTATGCATCTTCTCTGCTTGGCGTTTCTTCCTCTTATGTGCCTCATTAGCCTTTGTCATCTCCCAGCAATTAATTTTCAGTTCTGATCAAATTCTCAGTTCATAAAGGAATATCGGCAGCCTACGAGCACCTGTGAAGCTTTTTGTCGTTCTGTTATGCAATCTAAGTAATATCTTGAACATGTTTTCTTCCTCTATTATTTCGACAATTTAGCATTTGGTTGAGGAATATCCTTCTTTCTTTTCATCTATAATACCATTTATAAAAAAAATTGAAACCGAATCCGACACCATTCTGGGCTTCTCCAGTGAAGTGTCTTTCAATCAAGAAATTATTATTTACTCTATATGTTCTTACTGGCGGGATTTGGCTCAATCACAGAAAAAACGGTGGGATTGGAGGGCATGGCTCCGCGGTGGTAGCGTGGGGCGAAAGGGAAGAGCGAATTGCGATTGGGCATTATGTGGATTGAAGCATGCTGAATTCCTTCACATTTAAGTAAAATTGGTATTATATGATTGAAAAGGCTAGATTAATTTGGCAATATCAAGTGTTGTCTTTTAGCTTGCTATTCCAAGTCTTTTTTCAATTTATGTTTAATGACACTTATTTTGTGTTGTTGCCTGTACAATCTAAGCCCCGATTAGTTTGTACGTGAGATATGTCGAACTATGCTGTAATTACATTAAATTAGCCATTTCTGACCAACATTATTTCTAAACAATTCTATCTCTGTTGAAAGTTAACAATGTTGTTGTTGTGTTGTATGTACAGGTCTCATCTGTTTTTGTATCTTTTGCACTGCAAATTTCCTCATTCTGCATGTATTTTGTGTGCTAGATTTTTGAAGGTATGCAAAAATCAAAATTATGGGATGGTGAGTAACATATGAACTCTGGTAGAAGATATGCAAAGTCTGTTAGTATACAGATGCTAGATTGCTCTATTTAAATTTGTATGTATGATATATGTGAAGCATTCCATTATATATACAAATAATAAATTATAGTTATTGACTATATTTTTGCATATATTAATTTATCTTTTGTCCAGGTAATCCAGGTATTCTTTCATTTGTCTTATTAGATCTAAATTTGATGAAGTTTTTTTCTCCCAGTTTGAGACTTTGAAGAAAGAGAAGTAATCCTTACTGTCTCGGTAATTTTAATTTTTAATTTATTCCTTTCAAAAGATAGAATTATTTTTTTGATATGTTGTGTGTAGACTGTAGAGTGACTAAATAAACAGTTGCAGAAGGTGAAGAAATACACGAGGGAAAATTTGATAACGAAAATGAAAATGAGAAAGACCATACTATTAAGGCATTTTATTACCACCCATTTCACCTTACCAAATACACTATCACAGTGATTAATTATTTAATTTAATTCAAACTTTTGATTTCTTAGATTTAAGCAAATATTTTCAGATTTCTGAATTATAATTTAATCACTTACTTATTTTTGCAGGTGCAGCTTCGTAATTGGTTCACCAAGGAAATATTTAGAACTACTACTTTCTATTAGTTTACCATGTTCTCATATGGTAAATACAATCTCTTTATATTTGCTTGTGCTAACTATGTGAGGTTTTCATTTATATGCTTATGCATGCTTACTCTTTATTTCATTGTTGTTAACATTTCCCTATCATCGCAAGTATGGGAGCCTGCATTCATACCATGGGCATCAGTGACAGTGGTAAAATATTGTTAATAATCGCCCTATTTTTTAGTCCATACTACCTTTCGATAATAGTGTACAAAATCCATATAAGATAGAAGAAGATGGTGTGGCTTTAGTTGTGACTACGGTAAAAAGGGTGCATATTTATTAATTGATGGTCTGTTTTGTGGTTTCGAGGTCCATTTAGATTATGATTTAAAAAAAAAAAAACCTGCATAAAATTGGGACAATGAGAGGACAATTTGAACGATAGATGTCAACAATTACAACAAAAAATATATGTTCCAGTTACTTTTCATTGAATAAGACCGATTGACCAAAATTTACTACATTGTACATATGCAACATATTAATTTATTAGCGTTTATTAGAGTACTAATTATGTTAATTAGATAGTCATGCTTTTTGATTTGTGGAGTTTTTCTTCTGGGACTTACGTGTAATTATGAGATACTAAGGTTGTATTTGGATTGAAAGATGAATATTCATTGAGGTCGTTTCAATAAATTTATTCAATCAAAAAACAATCGATGAATTTCTGGTTCTTTTCCTCATGCATAGTAGGAGACAATAATAATTAAATATAAATTTTGAGTATGAATATCATGGTTCCATGTTTTTATAGGTTACTCTTTATGGACATGTATGATCCTGGAAAGTCAAACGGGGTAAAGTGCTATTAATTTCAAGCACTAAAGTGTGCAAAGCTGATTTTTTGTTAGCTTTCTTTTTAATGTTTTTACAGCTATTAACTTATCCAACATAAAGAATTCTGAGATTAATTGACATAAGATCATTGCATAGAGCTGTGTTTTATTATTCAATAAGCAAACTTGACATTATTATTGCCGTGTATGTTGGATTCATTGACAGACAAACTTAAAGTTGCTAACACGTGGGAGGATGATTCCTATTTGTTTCCCAAATGTATTTTAATTTGTCTTTTGAACGGAGAATACGATGTCAATTGTTAAACAAGTATTGTTTGTTGCGTTGCATTATGCTTAAACGTATTGTGATTAGTATTTAATAAAAGTTTGGAAAGTGTATGAGAGGAATATTCGTGTTGGGGATGATGTATACAAGGGTATTAGGTTCTGGGTAAGTTAAACATTCTCTAATTACATTTGTTGAGCATCTGCTTTAGTTGGAGTACTTATGTGGTAAGAGCATTTGATTTACATTATCTTTTTTGGAATTATGAAGTTGTACATAATAATGTGATATTTAATAGAACTTGAGAGATTTACCCGTGACATTGTGTTGTAGATTATGCAGATGGCCGCACCTGCTTTAATTTACAAAACCCCCTCCACCAGTTCACCTCCATGAAATCTTATGTAAGTGATTAATTTACTCCGTGGTGATTTCTTATTGATTGTAAATTGGTATGTGGTTTTATGTATAATGTGATAATGTGCTTAAAGTTTCTTGATAAACAAAAAAGAACAAACTACTTATTAGTGGGTATAAGTTCATATGCATACAGCTGCAATGATGATGATGAATCAGTTATTTCAGATCCTTATAAGTTCATATGCATACGGCTGCTTGATTTTATTTTTTATTTAATTTTTTTTTTTGTCGATTTTACACTTACAGTCTTTTATTATAAAAGGAGAATGTCGCTCTCTTGCTTCTGCTACACGACACAATGAAGGTGTATATATGGAATTGGGAAATTTGGATTTCTAAGAAAATTATAGCGAGAGCTTTGACGTTCAAGTCTAAAAATTTAAAGGAGTGACGATAAAAAATTGTTAAAATCCCAATGTAATTTGTCGGCTTAAATGAGAGAACCAAAATCCTTTCCAAATCTACAATTTTCGCCTAAGTGAAAAATTTACAACAAGCCCGTGCACTGCATGGGCAAAATACTAGTATATTTAAGAAAGATGTCCATCAGCACCGTCCCATTTACAACAAGAAGATAACGACCATCTTAAATTGTTTAATGTGCATTTGAACTTGTTTCACCTGTTTGTAATATATATTCAACTTAATGAAACTGAGGTGAAACATTCCTATCAAAAAAAAAAAAATGAACTGTGGTGAAACATTGATGAATGAAACTTTTGTTTGGTAGTTAGGAAAACTATATACTATATGTACTTTTTTTTTTTGAGAGATTATATGTACTTTCTTAATTATTTTTGTTGTCCTTTTATCCAAATAGCATTAACATCTAGGTGTGGAAAATTTACCAAAAATATCGGTATACCGGCTTACCGTATCGAAAATATATCGAATTTACCGAAATTTTTGGTACGGTATGATACCGTATCGGAATTTTTGGTATGGTAACGGTATAAATTTTCAAAAGTCCTGGTATACCGGTATACTGAATATATATCGGTATACCAAAATATTTTTCGGTATACCGGTATACCGATACATTGGATATATACCGTATCATATTTAGAAAAATATATAATATATTTTATTTTTTTAATTTAATTAATACATTGAATATATACCGTACATTGGAAATTTATCCTTTTATTTTGAATTGTCTCTGTGGGTTTCCTGATTCAAGCTAGAAACTGGAATTCGTAGAATTTTTTTGAGTGTTCTCATAGTTAAAAAAACTAGTCTTTAAGGGAGATATATGTTGTTATGAGATTATTATTAATAAAATATAGGTTTTTTAAATAAATAATCAAGGTATGAACAGTATACCGTTAATTCGGTATGAAACGGTATACCGTTAATTCGGTATGTACCGAAAATTTTGGTGCGGTACGGTATACCGAAATTTCAGTACGGTATACGGTATGTGATTTTAGCATACCGAAATTACGATATACCGAACTTCGGTATACCGTAATTTTCGGTACGGTACGATATGAATTTTCACATACCATAAATTACGGTACGGTATACGGTATGACCGATACGGTACGGTACGGTATGCCACCCCTAATAATATCAATGTATACCAAATTTTAATCAAATAGTGATACGATATGGATAGAAAAAGACGACGATGGAATTGTGTTGGAAATTGATTTATGACATTGCAAGAGACCATAATTTTTAACATGTACATGAAGTTGGAGATTGTGAAGGTTATTTAGGGCCACACTCACCGCACCATGTTTATTCTCGCTTTTCAAGGTTGTAATTTTATTTTTTTTTGGTGTTTGCTCATTCTGTCGTTCACCGTGTAAAACTGAATCTCTAATACAATTACGTTCATTTATTAGTATCATTGTTCTTATATATTTATGCCACACCCATAAATATTATGATATTAGTTTATAAGTATAACGTACCAATTGATAAGTATTATGATATTAATTTTTATAAATATAATAATACTAATTTTATGATAAAGTCTTGTACGCACCAGGTGCATCATGCAATTCTAGTATATTTTTTAAACAAACAATTTATTTTACTAAACACTTGCAATTGTTTATAATGAAACAAACACTTAATCTATTTTCATTAGCACATATTACATATTTTAGTACATCGAATTGCATGTTTAAAAAATACACTCGAGTTGTACAACACAATTGATTTACAGAAAATATATTCAGCTAAGTCTTGCATGCATCCAGGTACATTGTACATCTATAGTGCATTTTAGAAATATGCAACTTGTTATATTAAAAGATGTAACTTATTTACACTAAGCCGTACAACTATTAATATGGAAAAATAACTGAACGATTCAGGGTAACTAAGTTACATTTTTCAGTATAACAAATTATATGGATTCTAAAATGCACTATGAATTAACGGTACAACTGGATGCATATGAATGCTACATATAAGTAAATTAGTGGAGCAAAATTTAAAGAGTTGGTATGTTGTGAAACTTATTCACCGTGAAATTGATATTTTTTTTACAGGCATACTCTTTAGTAATATAAGTCACATCATTTAGTAATAAAAGTCACACCCTTCAGTTATCACTATGATACTCACTGCTATAATATAAGTCACACCCTTCATTTTTATAAGTAATACTTTTTAATAATAAAAAGTCATACCCTTAATACTAAAAAATTACACTCTTTAATAATATAAGTCACACTCCTTAACAAGTTTCACCGTAAAACTTGTTCACATTATAATTTGCCAAATTTAAACCGTTGCTAGAAAATAAATTAATTAAAAAATGTTAGGATAAAAACATAAAAGCACAGTGACAGTGGTAGTAGTGCCCACCTTGAAGAAACCAGTACAAACCATGATAAATTTCCAGCCATCACTCGTCTCCTCCCCATTACTGATTACAAACCTCATTTCAAATCGCAACGAAGAAGAAAAGCTCCCATGGAGTTTCAGAGCAGAAAGGGCAAAGCCGCAGCAATCGCCAACACCGCCACGTCATCAACGGCGACCAGCACCGTCAAAGCCGACGAAAAAACAATCGCTCAGTTCAATGCCGACGCAAGGTTGATGGCCGAATTCGAGGAATCCGGGATGTCGGGTGAGTTTTTCAACTACTCTAGATTTGTTACTTCTGCGCCGAAAACGCTGAGTACTGAAGCTCAAATGGCTGCTTATTTGACTAAAATTCAGAGGGGTGGGTTTGTGCAATCGTTTGGGTGTATGCTTACGATTGACGAATCTAGTTTCAAAATCTTAGGGTTTAGTGAGAATTGCTTGGATATGTTGGGTTTGAGGAATCTAGCGGAGGTGAAAGAATCGATGAATTTGGTTGGAATTGATGGTAGGAGTCTTTTTACCCATTCTTCTAGGGTTTCATTGGGGAACGCAGTTGGATCGAGGGACATATCGTTTATGAATCCGGTTTTGGTTCATTCTAGGACTAACGATAAGGCGTTTTATGCTATATTACATAGAATTGATGTGGGCATTGTGATTGATTTAGAACCTGTTCGTTCTGGTGATAGTTCTTATGCTGGCACTTTGCAGTCACAGAAACTGGCGTTGAGGGCTATATCTAGGCTGCAGGCCCTCCCTGGGGGTGATATAGGTGTTCTGTGTGATACTTTAGTTGAAGATGTTCAAAAGCTTACAGGTTATGATAGAGTTATGGTGTATAAGTTCCATGACGATAATCACGATGAGGTATTCTCAGAAATTAGAAGGTCGGATTTAGAACCGTTTCTAGGGGTGCATTATCCTGCAACGGATATCCCACAAGCAGCTCGGTTTTTGTTCAAGCAAAACCGTATTAGGATGATACATGACTGCAGATCTGAACCAGTGAAGATAATCCAAAGTGAAGAACTGGAAAAGCCCATTTGTTTGGTCAATTCTACCCTTCGTTCTCCTCATGGATGTCATCGTCAGTACATGGGCAACATGGGGTCCATTGCATCGTTGGTGATGGCACTTATGGTAAATACTGGTACGGAAATGAAACTATGGGGATTAGCAGTATGCCACCACACATCCCCTCGTTACACTCCTTTCCCTCTTCGATACGCTTGTGAGTTCTTGATCCAGGCATTCAGTTTGCAGCTTCAATTGGAGCTCCAGATAGTATCACAGATGAAAGAGAAAAAGATCCTCCGTGTGCAAGCCTTGTTGAGTGACATGCTCCTCCGTGATGCTCCTCTTGGGATCATGACTCAGTCCCCTAATATCATGGATCTTGTTCGGTGTGATGGAGCTGCATTATATTACGGTGGGAAATCTTGGCTTCTTGGTAATACTCCAACTGAATCACAGTTACAAAATATCGTAGAATGGCTGCTCACAATCCTTAACGACTCGATGGGGATAAATACTGATTCTCTTGCTGAAGCCGGCTATCCAGGAGCAGCTGTCCTCGATGATGCAGTTTGTGGTATGGCTGCTGCAAGAATCACATCATCGAACTTTCTATTTTGGTTCAGATCTCAATCGCATACCGAATACAAGTGGGGTGGTGCTAAGTATCACCCAGAGGACAAAGATAGCGGTAAGATGCACCCCAGATCTTCGTATAATGCGTTTCTTGAAGTGGTTAAAAGTCGAAGTGTAAAATGGAAGGCTTCAGAGGTTAACGCCATTCACTCTCTGCAGCTTATAATGAGAGATTTTCTGCAAGAGATTGAAAAGAGTGGTTATAAACACGGTGGATATTCTCAATCAAGTGAGTGTAATGATGGACAGCTTGATGAACATACTACAATGGCAGTTGAAATGGTGCAGTTAATAGAAACAGCTACTGCCCCGATTTTTGGGGTTGACTCAGCAGGTTTGATAAATGGGTGGAATGCTAAAATGTGTGAGTTGGTAGGGTTAGAAGTGGCTGAAGCTCTAGGGAAGTCGCTTGTTAGTTATGTTGTTCATGAAGATTCACAAGAAGTTGTCGAACTACTTCTTGCCAGAGCTCTTCAAGGTAAATTTTTTTTTTTTTGCTTTCCTCTGTTTTTCAAAGCACTCCTTAAAACCCCAAACACCACATACTATATTTTTCTACTTTCATGTTATTTCTATCATGTAGTCATGTCCTAACAGAATGATAATGTAATCTACTACATCTTGAAGTCTGCTACAAATTGTTTTTACATAGTTGCATCTTATGAAAACAATTAGGGTATGTTTGATTTGGGATTTAGTGGGCTCCGAAATCTGGACTTCAAAATCTAGTGGATTTCAAAATCCTGATAAATAGTAATGATGTGTGTATGTTTTGAGATTTAAGTAGGGTAGGATTTAAATTTATGTACTGCTGATGTTGTGCTATTATATTATTGTTGATTGTAATTGTAATGATTGAATGATTGTGTAGTAATTAGTCTGTTTTATTTGAAGTTGTAAAAGCAAGAAAAAATGTGTGAAAAGTGATAAATAAAAGAAGAATGAGAATAATAAAAATCATATTTGCATTAATGGGTCCTTGGGGAGAGTGGGATGGAGAAAAAGTGGTATGCGTAGGGTTTACAGGTATTGTACGGTTAGATGTATTCAGTTTCTAAAAACATGATTCTAAACTCCCAAAGAACTGGATTTAGATTTTGAAATCCCAAATCCAGTTTTGTAATCCCAAATAATATACCTTTGAGAGTCACTCAGTTGTCTTTTTTGTGCTCTACTTCAGGTAAGGAGGATAAAAATGTGGAAGTTAAACTGCTGAAATTTGGTGAAAATCCACCAAACTCGGCTGTATACATTCTGGCTAATGCATGCACCAGTAGAGACTATAAAAACGACGTCGTGGGGGTATGCTTTGTGGGTCAAGATGTCACTACTGAGAAAACAGTGATGGATAGATTCATTCGATTGCAAGGGGATTATAAGGCTATCATTCAAAGTGCAAACCCGTTGATTCCACCCATATTTGCTTCCAATGAGAATGCTTGTTGTTGTGAATGGAATGCGGTCATGGAAAATCTGACAGGTTATATGAGACACGAGATAATCGGGAAAATGCTGCCTGGAGAAATATTTGGAAGTTTATGTCGGCTAAAAGGGCCTGATATTCTCACCAAGTTTATGATTCTTTTGTACCGTGCTATAAGTGGCCATGACACCGAAAAGTTTGCATTTGGTTTTTACAATCGAAAAGGGGAGTTTGTTGAGGTGAATTTGACAGCAAGTAAGAGAGAAGATGAGCGTGGGAATGTAATAGGCTGTTTATGCTTCTTGCAGATGGTGGTGATTAATGAAAAGGAGTTTGTAGTTGATGAAAATGAGGAAAGAAAAGTGCTTTCGAAAGAGCTGGATTACATTATGCAGGAGATGAAGAATCCTATGAGTGGAATTCGATTCATGCATCAGCTTTTGCTAGGCTCGGTTATTTCAGATGATCAGAAAACATTTCTCGAGACTAGTGATGCTTGTGAAAGACAGATATTTTCTATTATTGATGATGGCCATTTACGAAACTTAGAAGAGGGGTAAGTCTTTCTCGTCATTCCATTCGGTAGGAGTGTCGTTTTCTTCTCATGCACAACACACTATCTCTGTAATTTTAGAGTAGGTCTCATGCAAACTAGGTTCACTTGAACTTTCTTCTTCAAAGTAATACCTTTAGCATATGGAGTATCACCATTTAGCATACAAAGTATCACTATTTTTAAAAATGTGATTTTATGTGTTACTCTTTTAAAAATTCACTTAACAATGATACTTCTTATGCTAAACATTATTACTTTGTGTGCTAAATAGTATCCCGTTTTCAACAAAAACCTTCTGTGAACCAGGTTCACAAAAAATTGTCGTAATTTTATTATGCCATTTGTGCTGAAACTAATTTCACCAAGGTCTCGTTTATGATTCAATCTAAAAATCTCCATTCCATTTGATCGAAAGATTTTCTTATATGATATTTGGGTTGGACCTGCACAGTAAGACTCAGCTAAAAGTGGAAGAGTTTCTTTTGGACAATCTTGTCAATGCAGTTGTTAGTCAAGCTATGATTTTGTTAAGGCAGAAGAATTTGCATTTCATCCATGACATCCCCGAGCAGATCAAAACTTTATACGTATATGGCGACCAAATGAAACTTCAATTGGCTTTGTCTGATTTCTTTGTTTCAATAGTTGACCACACGCCTTCTCCAGATGGTTGGGTGGAGATTAAGGTATCACCTGGGTTAAAGCTGATACACGATGGGTACGAGTATGTCCATCTCGAGTTCAGGTAACATAGAACTGCTTAACAAAAACTTCTATGAACTTGGTTCACATAAGTTTTATGGTGAACTCAATATCACTGTTTAGTATATGAACTAATACTGTTTGGTGTACGAAGTATCACTGTTAAGTGATTTTGAGAAGAATGACACATAAAATCAAGCATTTTAAAAGGTGATACTTCGTACGCTAAAAGGTAATACTTTGAATAAGAGAGCTCACATGACAGGAGACCTACGCAAACTGCTTACATTGATTTCTTTATTTCTTTGTCTCCGATGATTTCAGAATGGCTCACCCAGGAAAAGGCCTGCCTAGTCCTATTATCGAAGACATGTTTGACATGAAAAATGAGTGGACAACTCAAGAAGGGACTGCCCTAAACATCTCACAGAAACTACTTAGTATAATGAACTGTAATGTTCGATACGTCAGAGAGCAAAACAGATGTTATTTCCAGATCGATATTGAGCTCAGGTTGGGGAAATCAAAGGTAACACAGTTTCGGAACTATGTTGAAGAAATTTGATCATTTTGTGACAACTGACAAGAATATCTATGTTCTTGGTTGAGTTTCTGTAATCTTACTTCTCTTGATGTTAATGTAAATTTCCATGTTGTAAATTATGTAAATTTTGATATGGAGAAACTTTGGACTGCTATAGAGGTTGTTTTTCAAACTTTAATTTGTACAAGAGTATATTTGTTGTGCTCCATTAGGTGTACCGTACAACTCAAGTGTATTTTTGAAACGTGCACTTTGTTTTCTTAAAGCGTTACAAGTTGAACGTTTCAGTTCAACTTATTTCAAATAAATAAATATTCCAGAAGAACAAGTTGCACGTATCAAAAATGCATTTGAATTGTACTATCAACGTGATGCATACAAAACTTTGAATGTGTACAATTTCACTTGTTGGCTTCTACTTGCACTAAAAAATGGTCTTAATTCGAAAAACTAAAAATATCAAATTATACTTTATTTTAATGAAAAATATTACTCCATCCGTCCCAAATTTAATGATAAAGTACCTATTATTTGTATCCCAAACTTAATGGTAAAATTAATGTTGTGTGGGCGTATATAAGCGGGCTCAGCCCCACCTAAAAAGTTAAGTAGAAAGATAACACCTCCGGAAAAGATGGAAGTAAGGGCACCTCAAGGCGAAGCTTATGACCACGATGCACCTCGCAGGTCGCATAATGGCACAGGTACGGAGCATTAATTGAGGTGGGACCCGTGGCAGGCGAGCAGCGCCAAGGACCTTACCTAAGGATGACCCTAATCAGAGATGTGTCAGTAAATGACGATAATGATGAGTAGCTAGGAGTAGTTAAATGGCTAAATCCCTGATTATCCGGATTTGTCTCGAGCGACGTCCCAACGACCTCCGACCTGAGTCACATCAATTTTGTAGCATTTAATGTTTTGCAGAGCCCACTTTCGGCTCCTTGTACTTGTATCCGGGAGAGTGAGCTTCACTCTCCCAAAAACTATAAATATAGGTCATTTATGACCAAGAAAAGGAGAGAAATATATACCATACCAAACCTCTTGCAAATTTATTGCTCAAATTCTTATTTTCTCAAACAATCATATAACATAAATGCAATCCACTTTACACATTTATTGTTTGTGTCACTAAGATCACTAAGTCACATCTTAATCCATAATTCTCACATTTTAGTGCACAACAATTGGCGCTAGAAGGAGGGTACTCTTTAAGAAATATCGAGCTAAAATTCTTAGTGTTTTCTCATTGGAGTATTCCTCACAAATCTTCGATACAAACCCACCTCATATATCCGAATCTCTCAAAAAACCACTCGACCATGTCTCAAGCAACTCTCATCACCAAGAGAAGAGCTGCTGCCTCGTGGTCGCCCGGCATGAGCAGGGGCCGTCCGTCCCATTGTTGAAGAATCAAGAAGGTCAGGACCCACCGGATTGCTCAAAAGCTCGAGCAACCAAGACTCGAAGAAATCGGCGAAGTTATCGCGGAGTTACGCCGAAGCAGCCGGGCATAGATCCTGTGATGGTGACCCACGCCATTAACCCGAACCTGAAGGCCCAGAGTAAAGGGCAAAGGCCGAGGCGGAGGAGTCTCACCACGGTTAGCTTGTAAAGAGCCAACTACGAGGACCTCCTCCATGGAGGATCTCGCCCGGCGGAACCTCGCCACGAGGACCTCACCGCCAGAGAAGCTGTGAAGCTAACTCGAGGGACACAATGTACTCCACCATCGGCTACAGAATCCAAACAAAGGGCCAAATCCCATCCACAAATGTTTATTCTCGTATGTTTTCAATAATGTCCGCATCGAGGTCGCGGACCCAGCCGAGATCAACCTGTGCCAACGCAGCCTTGACCGGGCCGAGCCCGAAAGATCATTTTTAGATCAGCCCCAAGGCGGACCTGCATAACGAGTGTGTGGCGAAGGATCGACTCGAACGAAGTCCTCACCCCGCAGTCGAAAAGGACTCCTTCACCATACAGACGCCAAACTCCCTCACTCGCCAACAAGAGAGAAACTCTCCGCCTAAGCCCTCACCACGACGAGGTCGCAGGATGTATGAGTCTCCACAAATGGCCGCTTATCCTCCGTAATATCAAAGATCTCCAAGAACAATTAGCGAACAAGGGGGGACTCACCACGAAGGTTCCCGCTTGCCATTATCACCTACGGTCCATGCTCGCTCTGTCTCAAATCAAGATCAATGTCAACTCCATCACCCAATACAACGGGCGAAGACCGATCCGATAAATCACGTGAGCAAATACACGCCCCACATGAACTCCACGGGCGCGACCGATGCCACTAATGCCGCTTTTTTTTCGCCACTTAAAGGCGACCCGAAGCTTACCGATGGTTCAACTCCCTTACCCCGACGTCCGTAGAATCTTTTCCACCGGATGGCTCAATTGTTCCTCACTCACTTCGGCCACGACCCCAAGACAAGGAACAAAACAAATATTGGCAAACATCTATTCGCTCGATTAGGAGTCGGACCGAGCATATATTGATCGAATAGACCAAATTTCATTATGGAAGGCGAGCACCGGGTGACGGCCAAAGTGTTGAGAATAGTGCATGGGTTGATAAGGAACGAAACTCGAAAATGATGAACAAGGATTATCCATCGAAGCTACGCCGATTTCTCGATACAGTAAGGGGATTATGATCACCAATGCCGAGATATCGGCCTCAAGATCGGGCGGCGGCAAAATACTGCGAAGTTGAAGGTCGAAGTCAAAAAGCCCGATCCAAAATCCGAGAAACCTTACAGGAGGCCCGGGGCCACGAACTATCGAGCCCTAGGAACTTTCAAGCCAATTGATAACCCTCTGGAGGTAAAACTC
The DNA here is from genome assembly GCA_037126765.1 of Stenogyne calaminthoides. Classification (NCBI taxonomy): domain Eukaryota; kingdom Viridiplantae; phylum Streptophyta; class Magnoliopsida; order Lamiales; family Lamiaceae; genus Stenogyne; species Stenogyne calaminthoides. The sequence goes on from JBBCBC010000035.1 coordinate 14,541,620, forward strand.
CTGGAAAAACTAACCATGAATGCAGCTCGGGTGTTCCAGGTGATCAGAGGCAAGCAAAGATATCCCACTACCCAAAGAGATGTACCAGACCTTCCGACTCAACCCGAGGAAATTTTTATGATTACCACAACTCCATTGACATGACACCTAACATTGTCGCGACCTGCAAAGGGAGCTCTGGAGATTGTACGAGGAAGGGAAGTTAGAGAACTTCGTCAAGCCAAAACATCAACAAAACCAGCGACAAGCGCCGCCGCCAGGAAACCAAATTTCTAAGGAAAGCGGGTCCATGATCCACAAATCGGCGAAAACAGGTCATCCACATGATTTGCCCTACGGAGGGACCCTTGAGGTTTCTCCCAAATGACCTCCCCTGTCTAACCGACGTCAAAAGGCCGAAATGCGAGCTCTCGATAATGTTGTGCTGAGCCGCCTTTCAATCAACACTATATCCCCGAATCAGAAACAACTCACCTTCACCGAGGAGGACAAGGATGGGGTGGTTTTCCCCATAATCGGATCCACTCGTGATCTCGGCGTAATAATGGGGGCTCTAGTTCATCACATCATGATCGATAATGGGGCTTTACGCAATATCCTTTTCAAAAAGACTCGGACACCTTTCGGCGATTTCCACTCTTACGTCGAGCCCTGCGAGGTCGGGATTCGAGGTTTCGGAAACCAACCTGTTGAGGCCTATGGAATGATCCACTTGTCTGTAGAGATCACATCAACATTGGACGTCGAAGTGAAGACAACAAGGCAGCTAGACTTTGTAATCATCGATGCCCCGTCAAACTTCAATGCTTTCTTCGGCAGGCCTTTCGAACATGAATTCGGGCCGCGCCTAGATCTATTTCTATTGTATTAAGTTTCCCGAATCTGACGGGAAGATTGGCACCATCAAGGGTGACCAGATTGCGGTAAGAAAATGTTTAACTTACACTTGTGTCGATTTAAATTCTTCTTTTTATTTTGTTAGAAAACCCGAGGTGGGGCTAAGTTGTACGAGCCGAACTCCACCCCAGAAAGAAAAAGAAAATGATAAAATGGAGATAGATGATGTAATAGAAATGAATGTAACACCTATGGAAGTTGACGTCGCCGCTAAAGAGAAACCTGCACAAGAGTTACCAGATTTGGAACATCGCCTCGGTTTCGAGCCAATGGAGGTCGACTCCGAACAACGAGAATCCAACCTTGATCCAAGAATGGAAAGAAATGAGCAGCGAGCAACCCCTATCGAAGAGCTCGAAATAATCCCAGTCGACCTCGATCGACCATAACTGAGCGTGACTATCGGGACACGAATTCTCAGCGACCTGCTAGATCAATTGATAGATTTCCTCAAGAAGAATCTAGACGTATTCGCATGGTCACATGAAGACATGGTCGGCATCGACCCCGAGGTCGCATGCCACAAACTGAACATCGACCCGACAAAGAAGCCAGTGTCCCAGAAAAGAAGGAAGTTCGGTCCGGAAAAGTACGCAGCCCTGGCCGAGGAAGTAAAGAAACTGCTAGATAACAAGTTGATCGAGCAAGCAGATCAGCCGCAGTGGGTGGTCAATGATGTACTAGTGAAAAAAGCAAACAACTCTTGGCGGCTATGTATCGACTTCACCGACCTCAATGAGGCTTGCCCGAAGGATTACTTTCCAATGCCGCACATCGATCACCTCGTAGATAGCACCGCTGGGCACGAGATGATGACATTCATGGACGCTTTCGCTGGGTATCACCAGATCGCTATGGATAAAGATGATCAGCAACACACATCTTTTCTGACAGAGAAAAATGTGTATTATTGGAAGAGGATGCCATTTGGTCTAAAGAACGCAGGGGCAACCTACCAGCGCTTGGTAAATCGAATGTTCGCCGATGAGATTGGAAAAACCATGGAAGTATACATCGACGACATCGTGGTAAAAAGTGAAAAGAGGGAGGAGCATCTGTGCCACCTCGCCCAGACCTTTGACATCTTGAGGAAGTACAACATGCGCCTAAATCCCAAGAAATGCAGTTTCAGAGTTGGTTCAGGAAAATTTTTGGGCCACATCATCAGCCAGCGAGGTATCGAAGCTAACCCAACAAAAATCAAAGTCATTATGGACATGAAGCCACCTCGCAACGTAAAAGAAGTCCAAAGGTTGACCGGATGTCTCGCAGTTCTCAACAAATTCGTATCCAGAATGGGGGACAAGTGCAAGCCTTTTTTCGAAGCCATGAAGAAAGGAAAGTTTTCATGGACCCCGCAATGCCAAGCCGCATTTCTGAAGCTCAAGGTGTATCTCTCCGACCCCCAAATCTTAGCAAAACTAATACCAGGCGAGAAGTTATTTCTATACCTCGCGGCCTCGGAGTCCGCTCTCAGCGCAGTGTTAGTACGGGCGGAAGGTCAGTACCATTTGCCTATATCCAGACCCTGAATGATGCCGAGCTCAAGTACCCACCACTCGAGAAGCTCGCGTACGCTTTGATTTTGAGCGTCCGAAAGCTGCGACAGTATTTCTTCGATCACCAAATAGAAATCTTAACCACCATGTCGCTGAGACAAGTATTGCACCGACCTGATACAACTGGGAGATTACTAAAATGGTCCATCGAGTTAGGTCAGTTCGGGATTACCTTCGCACCCCGAACTGCAATCAAAGCTCAGGTCCTCGCCGATTTTCTCACCGAGCTCACCTTTCTAAAAAAGACACCAGAAGCGACCGACGTCCCTTGCACATTGCATATCGATGGCTCCTCGACGAGTACCCGAGCGGGGGCTGGAGTGGTCCTAATCAGTCCCGAACAACAATCCTTTACCACGGCTGTAAGTTTCGATTTTCATGCCACCAACAATGAAGCAGAGTATGAAGCCTTGATAAACGGCCTGGAAATGGCAATGGCCATTGGTGTAAGAAAGTTGAAAGTTTACAGCGATTCCCAGCTGGTCGTATGCCAGATGTCAGGAGAGTACGAAGCACGGGGTGAACAAATGATGAAATACCAACAGATAGCAGAAAGCCTCGTTGAAAGATTCGAAGAAGTGCGAATAGAGCTGATACCTCGAACAAAAAACACACATGCAGATGCTTTAGCTCGGTTAGCCACATCCGAAGATGCCGCCGTTATGGACAACATAGCAGTTACCAGGCTCAACGCTCCGTCGGTAGGTCGCATCACCATCAACATAGAGGAAATAACTTGGACGAATCAAGAGAGTCCATCGAACATTCATAAGGAAGTCTTCCAGATCACAACCCCAGAAAATAACTGGATGACCGACATCAAAGACTACATCGAGAAAGGGATACTGCCAGAGGATAAGGTCACAGCTCACCGGTTACAACTAAGAGCAGCGAGGTACACTGTAATCAACGAACAACTTTACAAGCGAAGTTTCTCATTGCCACTTCTGAAATGCGTCACCCCGAAAGAAGGCCATGTAATCTTGAAAGAGATCCACGAAGGAGATTGTGGAAATCATACCGCTGGTCAGTCTCTCGTCTACAAGACAATCAGACAAGGCTATTATTGGCTAACTTTTAGGAAAGATGCAATTGCATACGCAAAGAAGTGTCAGCAATGCCAGTTTTTTGCCCCAACAATTAAGCGAGCTCCGGAGGAGCTCACATCGATCTACAGCCCATGGCCTTTCGCGAAGTGGGGGATCGACCTGATTGGTCCTTTCCCAAAGGCCCCGGGCAGTTCAAAATTCATCGTGGTCGCAGTAGACTACTTCACCAAGTGGGCGGAAGCAGAACCTTTAGCGACCATCACCCAAGAGAAGATCATACGATTCATCTGGAAAAACATCATTTGTTGTTTCGGCCTCCCGCAAGCGATCATTACAGACAATGGAAAGCAGTTCGACGGTTTCGAGATCGATGCTTTCTTTGCGAAGTGGAAAATTGCAAAGCTGTTCTCCACCCCCTATCACCCTCAGTCCAATGGACAAGTTGAAGCTGTGAACAAGATAATCAAACATACCCTAAAAACTCAACTCATTGAGTCAAAGGGATTATGGGCTTTCAAGCTTCCGAGCATCTTATGGTCGTATAGAACTACATCCCGAAATTCAACGGACGAAACACCTTTTGCTATGGCTTTCGGGACGGAGGCAGTCATACCAGCCGAGGTTGTCGTCAGAAGCCATCGAACGTTGTAGACAATCGCGGAGGACAACGATCAGGCCATATCTCTCAGCCTCGATCTCCTCGAAGAGAGAAGACTGGAGGCCAACTTGAAAAATGCAAGTTACAAACAGAAATCGGAGAAATACTACAACTCAAAAGCAAAAGTCCGAAGATTCAAGGTCGGTGACCTCGTCTTAAAAAGGATCCTCGGTGTCCAGAAAGGAGTTTTTGGTCCAACTTGGGAGGGACCTATGAAGATTTCGAAATGTCTGCCGAATGGGGCTTACCAGCTCGAGGACTTGAAGGGCATTCCCGCGATGTATACGTGGAATGCGACCTACCTGAAGAAGTTCTACCAATAACTACGAGTTGTAAAATCCAGATCGGTTGTATATTTCTCTATAAGTTATGACTTATAACATAAACTCGCTCCATTTTTTTACATTTACGAACTTGGGAGGCTGGTCCCCGACCTCTCACAAGTTCGGTCAAAAATAGATTCGCAAATGAAAAAGTCTAAGTCGGCTAAGCCAAGAACATGTGAAGGCTAGTACGTCGCATACCCAGTCTAAGTGCCAAGAACATGTGAAGGCTAGTGCGTCGCATACCCAGTCTAAGTCGGCTAAGCCAAGAACATGTGAAGGCTAGTATGTCGCATACCCTATCTAAGTCGACCTGGGTCGCATACCCAGTCTAAGTCGGCTAAGCCAAGAACATGTGAAGGCTAGTATGTCGCATACCCTATCTAAATCGACCTCGGTCGCATACCCAGTCTAAGTTGGCTAAGCCAAGAACATGTGAAGGCTAGTATGTCGCATACCCTATCTAAGTCGACCTCGTCATCCTCGCTTGGCACGTCGGGGACGACCTCATCTGACAGGAAGTCAAACTCGGTCGAATCAATTGAATCCGAACTGAGAGCATCTTCCTCTTCCCCCGCCTCCTCCAAAGTTTGAAATTCAGGCTCGGCGGGAACCAAAACATCTTCCAGAGGCTCCTCCATGGCTCGATGCAGACGGCACCTCTTCGAGGTAACCTCCCCCCAACTCGTACGGGTATATCGCTCACCGTCTCTGAAGAGAATAACACAACTGACGCCTCAACCCCGCCGCGGCCTCGCCGCCGGTGATTCACAACGATAGTAGCAGAACTCCCAACCACACTCCCCAAATTTTCCGACTTTGACGCCATTCGTCCACGTATGACGATGAAAAACGAAGGAAGGAAAGAGATCTAGAATTTACCCGGGGAGAAACGAACACCGGAATTGCACGAACAAGGATCGCCGAGCAGCAAGGTAGTTTTCGAAAGTTTGAAGAGTGGAAAATGGAAAATGAGAGAAGAAAGATGTATATATAAGAGGAGTTTAGGGCGCGTGGTCCGACCCACGACCTTCTGTGTCCCGCTCGTGGAACCCACGCGCCATCATCACCTAGCCTCGATGAGGGCACGACGGTCGAGGGAGTGGCATCATCACCCGATTTCAAGACCTTCTCGCCGCCACTTACGAGAAGTTTAGAGACCTCGCAGACATCACCTCGGGGTAGGGACAAAAAAAGGGTACCTCGTTCCCCTTTGCAAGCCTGGGGAGACGCAGTAGGGGCTATTGTTGTTGTGGGCATATAAGGCGAGGTTCGAGCCTAACTTTAAAAAGTAAAGTAACACCTCGCCAGAAAAGATGGAAGTAAGGCACCTCCCGACTTGCGACCACGATGCACCTCGCAGTCGCGTAATGGCACATGTACGGAGCATTAATTGAGGTGGGACCCGTGGCGGTAGAACAGCGGCGCGGAGTCCTTACCTATGGATGGCCCTAATCGGAGATGTGTCAAGAAATGGAAGGTAATGATGAGTAGCTATGAGTAGTTAAACGGCTAAATCCCTGATTATCCGGATTTGTCTCGAGCGACGTCCTAGCGACCTCCGACCTGAGTCACATCAATCTTGTAGCATTTAATGTTTTGAAGAGCCACTTTCGGCTCCTTGTACTTGTATCCGGGAGAGTGAGCTCCACTCTCCAAAAAACTATAAATATGTGTCATTTATGACCAAGAAAAGGAGAGAAATATATACAATATCAAACCTCTTGCAAATTTATTGCTCAAATTCTTATTTTCTCAAACAATCATATAACATAAATGCAATCCACTTTACACATTTATTGTTTGTGTCACTAAGATCACTAAGCCACATTTTAATCCATAATCCTCACATTTTAGTGCACAACAATTACTTACCCATTTTATCATTTTATCACATAAAATATTAATAAACAACTCTTTCATACCCCCAATTAGGCAATTACCCATCACTGTATCACTTTATCATATAAAATACTAATAAATAACTCGTTTTACCTCACCACTTTATCACTATTCCACTAAATTCTTAAGAACAGTCAAATTACCATTTAGTTTGAGACGGAGGTAGTAATAAAATTAGAAAATGAAAAATATATGAACCTAATTAAAAAAGTTCAATAACAATAACTATAAAAGGAATTATAATAAAAAAATAAATAAAAACATTGTAGTAATAATTATAAATTTAAAACCTAATAAGGAAACAATTATTGTTTAAAAATGAAAAAAAAAAAAGAAACAATTATTCGCTGTATCACTCCCAACACATCTCTATACACCCCACGTATCAACCGTTGATTTCTATAACCCTCTTTACCCAAATCCGAAACCCTAATTTAAAATCAAAATTTCAAATATCTATATAAACCCCTCAGCATTTCCCTTGTACCATATAGCAGAGCCGCAAAAGCAGAACGAGAAACCCTAGACCGCCCTTTCAGTGTTCTTCTATTTCCGTGTTCTTCAATTTCGCGTGTTCTAGGAGGTTAATTTCATTCTGTAAAATTGTGGAAAAAGTGAAATGTTGAGAAATCTGGCGGATTTTGTTTTAGAGATTTCCTAATTTTTTCACTACTTCAAAAGTTTGCGATGCTATGTCTCTTCAATTGGCTTTTGATTTTTTTTTTTTTTTTTAGAAAGGAACATGATGAGATTACTTCTGTCGCCCCAGTCTTAATTTGCATCTATTAGATGCAATGTGGTGATTGACAACTTTTCTGATTCCTAATTTTTATTCACTATTTTTTATTTTAATTTAGTACTGATGCTTGAGATCTGCAAAAAGAGGCGTGATGATTGTTACCCAGTTTTGTCTGTATTTGAATGATGATTATTTAACATGCACTACCATCTGATCTCTTTTGTTTATCTCAAGCTTTAATTTGCTTAATTTTGATTTAAATTTATTTTATACTTTGGTATAGCAACCCGTGATGAAGTTATGTTTCTAGATGATTTACTGTGATTATCTCAAACACATTCACCATCTTTCGGCTGAGATTGCATCAATTTCATTGTATGTTTCAATTTTATCCAATAATTTCTGTGTTTATTGTTTTAAAAAACAATTGCCCATGGTATCTAATGCTCAGAATAATTCAGTTTCTGGGTGTTCCGTTTTTGGGCATAAAATGATTAGGGAACAGCACTGCGACACAGATAGCTTCTTCATTATAAGCTTTCTGTTACTTTAATTCTGTCTACATTTCTATCTGATTCTGTTTTTTTTCCAATAAGTTTGTTTTTAATACAAATCATACTTTGGAACATTCTCAATTGGTATCAAATTTTGTACTCATATTGCTTGCTTGGGGAATGTGGAAATTGATTAATGGTAAAGAGAATAACAAATATTTGCTTCTGCTTCAAATTGATAAAAAAATGTAATTTTGGGCTCAAATGCACTTGCTATCGTTTTTCTTTGGTGGTTATGGTTGTCAAGTTGTGTGATGTATTTTCTTTTGGTGGTTGTTTTATGAATTTTTTTTTTAATTTTATACATTTTAGCCATAACATTGCTAAATCTCTTATTATTTTAATTGTTGTCAAATTTTGTATATGATGAGATTATTTTAACTTGCATGGCTAAATCTCTTATTATTTTAATTGTTGTCAAATTTTGTATATGATGAGATTATTTTAACTTGCATCTTTGAGAAGATGTAATGTAGTGATTGACAATTTTTCTGATTCCTCAATTTTTATTTGCATGACTTTGATACTCAAGAATTGGTTTAATTCTTTAATTTTTATTTATTAGATTTGAGAGATACTCAAGAATTGGTTTAATTCCTTAATTTTTATTTATTAGATTTGAGATATCAAGAAGTGGCGTGATGGTTGTTACCCATTATTGTCATCATTTGAATGATGATTATTTAACATGCACAATGATGATTATTTAACATGCACAACCATCTGATCTCTCTTGTTTATATCAACCTTTAACTCTATATTTAACAAATTTATTTGCATCAATTTATTATTTTAATCTTTGGAAATGCAATTTGTGGAGAAGTTATGTTTCTTGATGATTTACCCATGATAATTTTAAACTCTGTTTCATTGTATGTTTCAATTTTATAAAATAATAATTTTGATTTTTTTGAACTATATACTGCTAAAATATGCCCATGGTATCTAATGCTCAGAAAAACTCTGTTTTTCGGTGTTCCACTTTTTCGGTTTAAAATAATTCTGGAACAGCACACTCAGATAGCTTCTTCATTTTAAGCTTTCTGTTACTTTTATTCTGTCTACATTTCCCTATGTATATGGATTTAATTTTTAAAAGCAGATTGCAAGAATGTAAGGAAAACTTATCTTTATGTCTGCATTTTCATAACACTTTGTAAATTTTTTTGATTTGATGTTGGTGTTGTATTGAGCACAAACTTTCTTGTGATATTTGTTTATATTATGAAATTGATATCATGACATTTATATACCAATATGATTACGCTTATAAACCAATTTTTCTAATATCAATTTATTAGTGCAGTGATATTAGTTGATAAATATTATAGTATCAGTTTATAAGAGCAATGTTATAAATTTTTTGCTATGAACAAGTTATACCACCCATTTCCATCTTCCATAAATGTACGGTACAAAATTTGCCATTGGATTTTACTCTTGCCATTGATGATGCTTTTAACACGGAATATATGGAAAATATTTCACATAGTATGAGCATTTTTTCATTATATACTAAGAGCATCTTCATTGGTTAGTCTAAATTTCATTTTGGTAATTTTTGCATGTGGAAGTAAGTTGGAATGATGGGATAGTTACATTTAGCTACATGCTTTAGAGATAGAAAAATCCCGTATTTTGGAGATGTCTCTCCCATGGATGAAATATTTAGTAATCTGAGAATATGCATAATTGGTGCTCTCTCTGTTACTGGAGGTTGAGGAACCATCGATATGCCAGGTGGAAAATAGGCATTTCTGAGGGACATGTATTTGCATATTTATTTGGACTCAACCTGTTTAAGAGTTATTCAATTATGTTTGAGCTTGTTTGTTTTCAGATCAACCTTAGCTTAAATGAGCTTTGGTGTAATTTTCAGCTCTACTTTTATTTGATTGATATTTTTTGGTTCCCCCTTAGTTGATATTCTTCCTTTCCTATCTATTTATTTATTTTTGGTTGTTTAAATTATAGCTGCTGCTTTTCATTTCGTTTGGTGTTTTATTATCAAGCAAAATGGCTAATTTTGCTCAGAAAGTTAAATCCACATGTCTTAAAATGTGGGTCATGAATTAAGATATGTAGATACGAAATTTACTTTTTGTTCACATAAAAGACTGAATCTTGTAGCAATCTCATGTCTTTGTGCACGAGTTTCATATTTGGGGAGAGGGGGCGAAGAGTTTGGGGGTAGTCTTGTCCATAAAACCCATGGTTTGTGAAGGTCAAGGATATTATTGTAATTGGTAACCTCCATATTGTCTCGTTCTATTAACACATGTTTTGTAATTCCAGAATTTGTCACTACTGTTTACAAATCTTTTAGCATGGAGTGCGTTCTTCACTACAAGGAGGTAACATGATATATTATTCATAACAACATCGATGAAAATAGTACTGCATTGACATTTATATTGTTATATTGTTTCAGTAAAGTATATCAAAGCTATGTAATGTTGAATATATGTATTGACTTGTTTTCTTATAGGTGTGCTTTGCTGCAGTGCAGATTATTGTTGTGTATATATACATGATCAAAGGATTACAAATTTCATGTGGTGTATATTATAGTTGTAAATTGGGCAGAGTATATTATTTTATCTCGAAATATCTAACATTGCAATAATAAATGCAGGGTGAGAGAATTGCTCAGAATGCAGTATGTATACATATGCTGAAAATCATTCTCCGCAATTTCATACAATTATAAGAAATTTTTCTATCCAAGTCCAAAATTCCAAGTAATAGAAATGGCTCAGAATTATTTCCAACGTATGTATGTATGTTGATGTTCAGAAGTTATATTATAAGTTGGAATGAGTCCATATTAGTGGGCAAGAGTAGGGGTGGATGGTACGGCATATTGAAAATTTTCTCACTATATCGTTATCGTAACGAAATTTTCGATATCGAAAAATGTCATATCATTGTCGTACTGAAAATTCGGTATATCGAAATTTCGGCATACCGAAATTTTCGGTATGTCAATATTACATACCGATACCATACCGAAATTTCAATATATACCGGTATACCAAAAATATTTTCGGTATATCGGAAATTTTTTGGTATACCGAAATTTTTTTCGGTATACGGTATATTTTCCCGGTATATCGAAATTTTCTATATTTTCATATCGTTATCGTACCGAAATTTTCGGTATGGTACCATATCCTACCGAAAATTTTGATAAAATTGACATTTTTCGGTACGGTAAGTGCGTTGTATCGGTATTTTTGGTATTTTCTCGGTATTTTTGGTATTTCCTCCACCCCTAAGTAAGAGCAGTAAATATGTATTGGGTTATTTTACTACCCTTATTTTATAAATTCAGTATTTCTAACGTAGAATTAATATTCTGCAGATCTAATTGGAAACGAGGGAATTAAAGGGTTAACCCAGTAAAATAGTTGGATATTCCTATAGAGGATGATGCAATATTATATTAGAGATATTTATGTTGTGTTTTATTTTATATGTTTCTATTGTATCTTAATATAAATGTTGTACTTTACATATAGAGCCTAGACGTATCAGAATTCAAAGGGCAGAAACTAGAAAGTGGTATCAGAATTCAAAGGGCAATTATCTAGAAACTAAGAAGTTAGTACTTAGTAGTTATAAAGAAGATGACAGTGACTTCTTGCCTCTCTTTCTTACTGCTAAAATTACAATTTATTTTGGGCTGGATAAATTTGGAGTGTGAGGACTTCTTGCCTCTCTTTCTTACCGCTAAAAGTAGGAATAATTACATTTAGCTACATGTTTTAGAGCCCCATTACAACCAGCACACTTTTACTATATGCCTTTCATATAGCTTGCTCAGTTCTTTCATTACACATTACATCTTTGTAAGTTTATCCTGACTGTGTTCAACTGATGGTTTGTTGTTTCTTGTTGTGTAGATCTCAAAACTGAGCAAGATTCCAGTGGTTTGTGTAATGGAATGGATCCTTCATAATAAGCAGTATTCAGGTGTATGTATATGTATTCGCGAGTGTACATTTTCGAATGTATGGAGTAATTTATGTCAAATTTAAGTACGATAATATATTTAATTTTGGTTTTAGATTTATACAAATGAGAACTCTTGATTAGCTTATTTTTTGTATAAATGAGAACTCTTGATTGATTTATTTGTTGTATGAATGAGAACACTTGATTGATTTATTTTGTGTATAAATGAGAACTCTTGATTGATTTTAATTTTGGATTTGGATTTTATACAAATGAGAACTTTGAAACGGGATCTATTGAGCTAATAATTTAACCAATTTATTGATTTAGTGTACATTTTTTTGTTAGGGAATGCATAAAAAATAAAAAAATTTAAAGTCTGGACTTACCTTTTTTATTTTGATTTTTCTTTTAAAAAAGAAAGTAGGAAATGCTTATATGACACATTTATATTGAGCGAATATACATTTATAGATCGAGTGTATATTTCATCCTTCGAGTATACATTTTATTTTTCGAGTGTACATTTTATTGTTTGATGGTACTTTTTTTTAATGAACATTTATTATGAGAAGATATAGTACGAATTTGCGAAAACTAATATAATAACATTTTTTATAAATTTTAAATTCTTAATTTTTTTTGAGACTAAACTACAAATTAAAAATGGAGGAAGAAAAATTAATGATAAGTAAAAAAATATTTAAACATATTTATTGTGTTGGGCCGTTTTGTTGGGCCGGTAATTATTTTTTGTTAGAGTAGTTGTTTGCCATGAGATTGAAAGATATAAAATAATTAAACAATAACGTAAAGGTAAATAATAATAATTAGGGGAAAGAGATGTTAATTGTCTCTTCACGTTTGGAAAGGGTATATAGAGGTTTGATTAGTTGAAATGACAAGTGACTAGGGGTTGGACCTTATAATAATTCCAAATAATTATATTTTTATTGTTCAAGTGGAGCTATGAGATTTAAAAATAAAGAGAAAAATGAACAATGATGAGTGGGGCCAACAATAGATATAAATCCTACATGAAATAATTTGTACTCGTCTAAATTATTTTACAAAGGTTGGGGAGGATGTGGTAGAAATTAGGAGAGAGAATTTACAAGTGACTAGTGGTGGACCATACAATAAATTTTGAATTAAGAAATATTGGGGGAATGTGATGTGGGGCCAACAACAATGATGACCAATGATGAGTGAGACCAACAATAGATACAAATCCTACATGGAATAAGTTGTGTCAATCTAAATTGAATTTTATACGATTGAGAGCGAATGTGCAAGTATACATTTTTGTGAGCGAATGTACATAAACAGAAGGGAAACAGAGAGGTTGATTTCACTAGCAACGACTAATTAGAAACATAAACATGAAGATAGGAGGTTTACAAAAACAAAAAACATAAACATGTCCAATTTTATAGTGATATATATATATATAGAGAGAATGTTTGAGAGAGATAATATATATATATATATATATTTAAATATATAATTTAGCAATAAAGTATAGAATGCAAATCACCTCAAGTTCATGGGGAGTCCCCCAATCGAAAAATTGGGGGGGGGTGGTGGTGCAGCGTGTCCTGGCTTGAATTGACAATATGAATAAACATACATAAGTAATTTGGAGCGGGGAATGAGTGGGGCAAAAAATAGATACAAAAATATTTTATTTGATAGTGTTGCAGTGTGTGGGGGGGGGGGGGGGGGGGGGGTGTTTGGTTGTGTAGGATTGATTTTTACATGTGTTTCTATTTATTAATAATCCACACTTTTAGTAAGGATAGTCATGTCAAATTTTGTAGCTAGTTGTGCTGAAAAAAATAAAATTGGGTTGGTTGCAAAGCCAAAGTGGTCTATGTAGGAAAAGGTTCTCCACCCTGGAATGATTGGGTAAAGGAGGTGTTATTATTATTTTTTGTATAAAATTGATTATATAGTGGACATTGTAAGCTCAATCCACAAAATTTTACTTTATGTTTTGTTTATTATGATCATCAAATTGTTGTTGTTTGTTCAGTATTTTTTCATTTTGAGTCGTCAAGATATGAAATAGGGGGGGTGTAAATGAGTTGGGTCAAGATAAGTAGTGTTGAGTTTGAACTTGATCGAGCTCAATTTTTTTTATACTGGAGAAGAAACTTTTTTTTTGAAAGAAAAAGTATCCATTGAGAGGATAAGAAACAGAGTCAATAGTTCGCCAACAATCCCCACGCTAAGGACACATATTGACGAAACTATTAGGTAATCACCACCTGAAACCACCACCCAAGTTAACCACCCTTCCATATTTCCATCCACCAAACCCACTTTTCACCATTTAATACTATTATTTTACTCTACCAAACTCATTTTACACATTTTACACCATTTAATACTATTATCTTTCACTTTTTTTTAATCTCCGTGTTTATAGTATTTGACCAATCAAAATTAGGACGGAGGGAGCATGTGTTATAATTGATGAAAGATTAGAAGTACGGTCTATATTTGACCTTAAAAATTTGAAATTTAGAACTTAAGAAGTTAAGAATATTCAATAGTCTAATAAGTGAAAAAAATAAAGTACAATTCGAAAACCATCGTCCCATATAGAGTTGGTATTTTGGTCTGGCCTAGGTAGAGTAGGGGTGGACGGTACGGCATACCGAAAATTTTCACGCCATACCGTTGTCATACCGAAACTTCCGGTATACAAAAATTTCATACCGTTGTCATACCGGAATTTCGATACCGAAAAAAGTCATACCGTTGTTATACCGAAAATTTTGGTATTTTTGGTATATCGAAATTTTCGGTATGTCAATATTGATACCGATACCATACCGATATTTCAGCATACCGTATCGAAATTATTTTTGAAATAACCTGTATTTTTTATGAAAAAAAATATTTGACCACATAATAAGATTCAAGTATTCATCAATCCAACACAAAACATAAGTTTCAACAGTCCAACACAACAAAATAAGTTTCAACAATTCAACACAACACACATTAAAAGAAACCCAATCTGTTTCAGTACTAAAATAATACAAATCATGATTGAAGATACATATACTCATCACTTTTGAAGTCTAAAATCTCAAGAAACCTGCAAAAGACAAGAATTTAAGCAACTAAATGAGAATCAATAATGTTAAAACTACCGCCTTAGTATTAGTTCGTGCAAATAAAGGTATTACTTGCAGAGCTAAACATTATTAGTTTACTAAAGAATGAAAAACAGAAACCAAACACAATGCACAGAGAATTTACGTGGTTCGATCAAGAAAGATCTACATCCACGGGATCGGGGCACTCTTCCACTATCAAACGAGTAATCAACTACAGATTACAATCAACAACACTCATGAATTAAACCGGATTCAAGCTTTTCTCTCAAGAACCCTAACTCAATGTGTATCTCTCAAGTCTCTCATCAATCGAAGAAATGTAAAAGATGAAACTTAAAGCTAATGAACCACCAAGTGAAAAACCCCAAACTAATTAGGTGAAACAACTCACGAAACCGCTCAATTTGATCTCTCGAAATCTGCTTCAAGACGTTGAGAACCCAAATTCTTGAATCATTTTTTGAATAACAGATCAGCAAACAAACTGGCCCAAACATAACTTCTGCAACTAATTGCCCGGTTCAGCAAACAAGCTCGGTTCACCAAGACTCGAACCCGATTCTGAGAAGCTCACACCTCAATTGACTTGAACCAACACATTTGGTATTCAACACTTCAAGTTTTGACCCTCACAAATAAGTCATCAACAATAAATGAGAATTTAACCAAAAGACAAATTATTAGAATACCTTTCGGTATGAGACAATTGAAATGGGACATCAACAGGTACAGTTCCACAAACTTCATTTTTGGATATATCACTGCAATAAGAAATTATTATACATAAGAACATGCATTCTTGGAGTTATCATTATAAACCTAAACTATATATAAGAACCTTCATTTGTGATCACAAAAAATTGAAAGTAATCGCTTACAAGACTTTGAGGTTTGTTAGGGATGTGAGTTCTCCGTGGATGAGGTGAGAGCTAGAGAAAAGTCATGAACGACTTTTGGAGCTGTAAAAGAGGAATTAAACATTATTAATAGACTTCATATTAGATTAACAAATAAAAATGATTTTAAAATTTAAACTTAATTAAACATTAAAAAAAGTTTTACCCTTTTCAATTTCTTCAATTTCCTTGTAGAATTCAAGGTCATCATCAGTTGGATCCCTATAAAAGTTCATCGCATATACTCTTAGCCAATCACTAGTGCACACCAATGCTTCTACCATTTTAGGACTCAAAATGATGGAAGTTGAATGCTCCAAAATAAGAAACATTATAAATTAAGACATTTAGAAAGTAACAAAGCATCAGATGGTCCTCTGAGTCATATGTTTTTATGAGAAAAGGCTCTACATTTATTAGTACTTTTTGGAAAAAATCTGATTATTGGTATTTATAGTTCACAACAATTTCTTTTTATACATTTCCTATGCTTCCAATCATGAGATAGAAAAACAGCCAAGCACCTAAAAATTGTAAATCCCATTAACCTAGATAATGACTCTATGAACCACAATTGGAATCAAACACTTAACCTACAAAGTGTTTAAATGATGTATCAATAATTCGTCAAAACTATGATTTAATAGCTTCAACCGAAAGAAATCAACCTCACAAATATTATCCATTTCAATAGTTGTTAAAACATTATCCATTTCAGTAGTTGTTAATACATTATCTGAGAGAAAAAATAATCGTTACGAGATAGTGTGGTGGGAGACGCGGGGAGGGGCGTGGTGACCATGTGGCCTTGGTGAGAGGGGAGGCGGGGCGGGGGATATGTATGTGAGTCGAGTGGGTGGGGGTGTAGACGGTGGGAGGCGACGGCAACAGGGAGGCGGGGCGACGACAGTGAGGGGGAGGTGGGGCGACGACGACGAATGGGAGGCATGACGACGGCGGTCGCAGGGCAGAAATGAAGGAGATTGTGAGACTGAGATGTGGTGTGAATGCGGTTTGTGAATTTCTATCTTTAGCCCATTTAGGGTTTGTGCACAAAAAGAAATATAAACTTATTTATTTAAAAAAAATTGAAAGAAATTTCGGTATACCGCGATATACCGAAATATTTTCGGTATACTGTATACCAAAAATATTTCGATATATCGTGGTATACCGAAATTTCTATATTCATATACCGTTATCATACCGAAAATTTTGGTATACCGAAAATTTCGATAAATTCAATATTTTTCGATATGATAAGTGTGGTATACCGGTATTTTCGGTATTTCCTCCAGCCCTAGGCCTAGCACAATGTCGGGCAAATTGATGTTCTTGTATTTGGCCGGGCTAGCATAAATTCTCATTGGACCTCAAAAAATATAGCCCAACCCATCTTTATATGAGTTGATTGGCCAACCAAGCCCAACATCTTTTTTTTTATATTTTTATTAAAAAATATTTCAACAAAATAAAACTTTTTTGTGAACATTAGCATAAAAATACTACCTTTTCTAGAATTCATACACATAGTTAGATCATTGTAAAAAAATATATTATAGGCATCCTAAGTTTTTAATAATATAGAAAATTGTGGACAAATAAATATTTTCATGACGCATAAGAAATTGAAGCCCATAATTTAGAAAAAGATATTAAAATGATCTATATTAATAATTTGTATTTAAAATTATAAATTTAAATAAACAAAATCATTCAACAAAAACACAATTCTATAAAATACAAAGTCTAATTCCTAGTAAATATATATATATATATATATATATATATATATATATATATATATATATATATATTTTTAAATTAGGGAGCTGAGCCAATCATGGCACATATTAGTCCACATGCCAAATTGACCTTAACCCTTCAGGCAAACGGGCCAAATAAACCTATATTCTTTGGGGCCTATAATGTTACAGTCAAACCCATACATACCTTCGGGTTGGTTGGTCAGCCTATTGGGTTGAGCTTAAATTGCTAGTTCTAATCCCAACATATGTTGTAATAGTAAATTCAATGTAAAAAAAATGTCATATTGTCTATTTAAGTATAATATTACATGATAAAATTCATTCTAAACAACTCGTTTAATGCTTAATATCATGAACATGCCTAACCATTTGGCTTGGAATTCGCATATTGGATTCAGTGTTATTTTATTATTTATCATTTTGCCAAGTGGTAACCACTTTCTCGAATTGCACCGCTTTTAGGGGCGAGTTATAGAGTCTAGGTATTATAGCGGGAGGGCTGGGGGATTTCTTTCGTCTTTGTTGGGGAATGAGAGAACCTGGTTGGGGTGGTGGAAAGATATTGTGAGGGTGTCAGTGGGTGAGAATGGGGGCTGGTTTCATGAGAATTTGGAGAGAGTTATTGGGGATGATGCTTGTACTAGTTTTCGGACGATTCTTGGGCGTGCGAGGAGTCTTTAAGATCGAAATTTCCTAGACTTTTTCACTTGTGTCTAGATAGGGAGGAATGTTAAGTCTTTTGGGTCGTGGGAGGAAGGGGTATGGAGCTTGAATATAAGATGGAGAAGGAGCTTGTTTGATCGTGAATACGAATTCTACAACTCTTTTTTTTTCTATCATTAACAAGTTTCCTATTAGACAAGGTGTTGGTGATTCTTGGAAATGGCGGGGATCTTCAAACGGGCAATATGCAACGAGGGATGCCTACCATTCGATGCTCAGGAGGACAGAGGACAGCCTACCGGACATGAATATGGAAGCAGGAATTTGGAGCAAGATCGCACCTCCGAAGGTCGTGGCGCACACATGGAGACTTTTATGGAATCAACTACCAACTAAGATCAACTTGAGGAGAAGACACATACTGGATCAAAATGTGATGCAAATTGTATTTTCTGTGGTAACCATGAGGAAACAGGTAATCACGTCTTTTTCGAATGCCGGATTTCCTATATGGTTTGGATGAAATGCTTGAATTGGCTAGGGATCTCTAATGTTCTTCATTCCCAACCCCTTCCTAATCTACTCGCTCATAGTAGATTATTAAGAGGTAAAAAATGAGAACGTGTAGCGGTTTCTTTGTGGCTCGGAGTGGTATGAATACTTTGGAAATAACGCAACTCCATAATTTTTAATAGTAAGACTTTGTCAGTGGATAATATTGTAAATGAGGTCAAGACTAGGCTTTGGAGTTGGCTAGATGTTAAAGGCTTCAGGTGTTCTAGTTTTTCTTATTCTGATTGGTTAAATAATCCTAGAATGATGCTAGATTGTTGAGTTTGTAAATACTTTGTGTTTGAGGTATATTTTTACCCTTTTATAATGTGAATAATACCATCTTTTCCGTTAAAAAAAAAGAAACAAATGAATGGAGCACACCCCTTTGTCTATCCCAGCTCCAAGCTAGGAATGTGGAAGAATCCGTGTATCATAGTATAGCAATCATCTTTCACTATGATACAACAAGAGCGTCCTTTTTTTAGGAGTGGGCATTCGGTCGGTTTGGGGCAGATTTTCGATCGAACCAAACAAATCGAAATTTCTAAAACCTTAATCAAAATCGAACAATATTAGAACCGAATCTGACCGAACCGAAATATCATTGCCGTTATTTTAGTATTTTTGGTTCCATCTAACAAAAAACCTAGTATTCAATAATTGTAAATTCAACAACATTTTAAGTCATTAAGTACAATTCAATAAATGAATTCCTGAACAAGTTGCAAAAGATAGTCATAGGATTCACAAAGATTTAGCCCTAACAACACAATAAACGAAACA
Organism: Stenogyne calaminthoides; assembly: GCA_037126765.1. NCBI lineage: Eukaryota > Viridiplantae > Streptophyta > Magnoliopsida > Lamiales > Lamiaceae > Stenogyne > Stenogyne calaminthoides. The sequence continues at coordinate 14,561,055 of JBBCBC010000035.1, forward strand.
AGAGGTTATACATATATTATATTTTAATATGTAAATGTAATTTAGAGTAAAAAAGATGGTGAATGAAGCTGAGCAAGAATGACAGAAGCGGCGCACTTGAGCAGTGAAAGTGAGTTGGTAATTAAGGTTCCTTGAAATATTATATGTTAATAACTTAATATACATATATAATATTTAATATGTAAATGTAATTCGATTTATTCGGTTTAATCAATTACTTTTCTATATTAATCGAGCCGATATTCTAAACCGTATTAACCGAAAATTATCGGTTCGATTCGGAAATCGATTTTCTTGATTATTTGCCCACCCCTACTTCTTTTGGTGGTCTTTGACATTGTGAAAATAAAATATTTGATCGATTACGTAGCCATGCTCCCTCAACTTCTCGACTAACCAATCGAGCTTATATATCTCATCACTTGACGGGTGTGATTTGTCACAAGAAACAAATGAATGAAGAAGAATTAAATATTTTTTATTCGATTCGGTATTTATATTCGAATACAAATTATTTTTTTATAATTGTAAAGTATTCAATCCGATATTCACAAAGTTCGATTAATATATATAATGAATAATTAATAGTAATACATATCATAAATTGAATGAAAATTAGTAATGTTGGGAGATGAATTTAATAAAGAAGTTTTGATTAGATCCCAAAATCCCTGAGTATAACATGTATCAGGACATCTTGATAGAATAGAATCAGGATCAAGTTTCATTAGATATTAGGACTCAGGATTATCTGCACCATGTATAGTCAGCAGATATAGATCATAAATTTTTTAGTATGCTAAAGACTCAGAAGATTCTGAATAATCAGAAACATCCTGAAGACTCAGAAGACTCTGAAGTATCAGAAGAATCCTGAAGAACAGAAGATCCTGAAGACTGTTTTTTGTAATGATCAAAAGGACCCTGAACAACTATTTTATGAAATAGTGTTATGTTCATTCCTAGTACAAACAAACAGAATGTTAGTCATCTGTGGACATTAAGGAACATATCAGTTCAGAAGAATCAACTTAAAAGAGCCGTTTGTTTTTCTCTGTTCAAAGGAAGATTTTGACCAATGAGGAGGCAACAACACTGTACTATACTGACACTAAAAGCGACATCTCACCGAAGAAATGTCAGAGTTGATATCTTCCAGTTCACAGAAGTTGATGATTGGCTACTTGACTGCATATTTCCTAAAACATGCAAGGGAGTGGTCAAACCCAAAAAATAGCCCTTCATCAATAACCAGAAGAGGAAACCCTTGATGCTATCTCTTCCAACAGATAGTTTTTCAAGAGTAACATTTGGACAGGTTGCCTATAAATACCAGTGACCTTCTACATTGAAAGGTTACGGGAAATTTCAAGCAACTCAAGAGCTCATTAGTATTCTTGCAAATTGAAGCACTCGAAAAACCTAGAATTTCCCAAGTGTTTCACATTGGAGAGAGCTCATTCACTAAGCATAGATTGATAGAAATATCCAAAGCTTAGTAGAGATATCCTAGCCTTTGCACTTGTTTTTATTGTAAAGGATATCTCACCCTAGTTGGAAACCAACCCAAACCCAAACCCTTTGATAAGGTAGTTTGAGTGTGTGTATTTTGTTGGTGAGTTAGAGTTGTAAAGAGTGAGTAAGCTGCAGTGAGTCAGCCAGAAAACTCTAGAGAAGAACTAGTAAGCTACTTGTGGTAGTCTGAACACTTGTGTGTGTTTGAGTTAGTAAGCTGCAGTGATTCAGCCAGAAAACTCAAGGTAGAAAAGTGAGTAAGCTACAGTGAGTTAGCCTGAAAGCTTTAGGAAGTGGTTAAGGAATTTCTCTGAAGATGAGAGAGAGTGGACGTAGGAGCTTGAGTCTCTGAACCACTATAATTGCTGTGTTGTTTGCTTTCTGTACTGCATTTTATCTGTTGCATGTGTTTCACTGAAAGCTGATTTTACTGATATTCAGTTGGAACCAATCCATTGAACTTGCATCAAATTGATCACAACCTTAATCACTATTTTATTATAGGAAGAAAATTTTCAGCAAAACTAAAACGAGTATAAACTTAGGGCCAACCATTCCGCACACTTGAGTAGCTAGAACAGATAGTTACCAAACTTAACTAACTCTACTGAGGGTTCAGTAAGATAATTATCTGATCCAAACTCCTCAGGATCTCTGATAAATTCAGGATCAGTTAGGCTAATCTGAAGCTTCTGAAAGCTGCTCAGGATCATTGTCTCAGTAGACTTTGACTCAGGGCGATTTGTGCTTCTCAGGGCAAAAAATATCAGGATAACCTGACCCATTTGACCTCAGTAAAAGTAAAGAAAAAAGTTTTAAAAATCACTGAACATGTGTATTCCCCCCCATACACGTGTAAGACTCGTTTGCAACGGGACCAACAAGTGGTATCAGAGCAGTGGTTCATTTTTAACCACTTGCTTTGGTAACCTTAGTCTATTTGCTGAAAGACTTTGGTGGTCTACTGAATAAATCTTATTGCTGATATCTTACAAGGCTCATTCACCATGCCTTCTAAGAAACTTCCCATGTTCTCTGTTGAGAGCTATGACCTATGGAGACTAAGAATGCAGGCTCATCTGTATTCCAAACATGAAAGAATGTGGAGAGTGGTTTCTGAAGGACCATTCAAATATACTGTTGTGAATCCCAGAATCACTGATACTGAGAGGAATGATCCCAGAGATGAATTTCCAAAGCCTGATGACCAACTTACTCCTGATGAGAGAAAGTTAGTAAATCTGGACCACATTGCTAAAGATACTCTGTATAGCACTATTGATGATGGTGTTATGGGGATGATTTCTCACTATGAAACTGCAAAAGAAATATGGGACACACTTGCTGTTATGTGTCAAGGCACATATCATATTAAAGAAAACAAACTTTCTGTTGCTATTGGAAAGTTTGATAGCTTTTAAATGGAAGATGGTGAATCCATTGACAAACTGGAAGTCAGATTCACTATCATTATGAATGATCTGAATGCTCTTGGGAAAAGATACCCACAGAGAGAAGTGGCACTGAAAATTCTTAGAGGATTGTCTAAGAAATGGGATATACATGCTGTGGTGATTGAAAACACCAAAAATATTGATTCCATACCATACCAACAAGTTTTCTCTGAACTGAAAGCCTATGAGTTTGTGATTGACAAGAAAACTAAGAAATCTGATAGCAAAGATGATTCTTCATCTAGCAAGAATGTGGCTTTTAAAGCAAAATAGAAATCCTGTAAATCTAGAGAATCTGAGAACTCACTTACCAAAAATCAGGATGAGCAAGAGGATAAGCTAGTACTGATGGCAAGGAGGTTTGAAAGACTCAATAGCAGATATGGAAAATATAAGAAATATTACAGGAATCACAGGTACAAGAGAAACTCAGAAGCTGAGGACAGATCCACTGAGAAAAGGAAGGACCATAAAGCTGAAAGCTCCTCATCCAAGAAAAAGGACTCCAAGACCAAGGAGGAAAGTGATCAGGATGATGACACCAACAGATGCTACAACCGTCAGAAGAAAGGTCACTTCCAATATGACTGTCCTGAGCTGAGTGCTAAAGAAAGAAAGGAAAGACAAGCCATGAGAGACAAGAAGATCTCCAGCAAAAAGGCTATGATTGCTGAGGAAGAAGAACAGTCTGAAGAAGGATCCAGTTCTTCAGATGAGATATTTTCAGATAGTGACAGTGATGATGTCTGCCTTGTTGCTATGGAAGAGGTAAATTCTTCTATCTCTGGTGTTGCTCCTACACAAGCACATGAGTTCTCAAGTTCAACTGTAACCAGTAACTTTGACCTGATGAATTCTTTTGAGAATCTTATGAAAGACTATTCTGTGTTACAAGAACTGCTCACAGAAACTCAAGAGCAGAATAAGGAACTGACTGCTGAGAATCTAAAGTGGAAAGACTCCAAAAATGCTGAGATCACTTCTCAATTGATGGGAACTACTGATGAACTAGATGTTCTGAAAGTACAACTCTCAGAAAAAGAGAAGGTGATAGAGATCCTGAATGAAAATTTAGAGAAATCTACTGAAGAGATTCAGCTTGTCAGGACTGAGTTCAATGACCTCTTTGAGAAGCATGAGACTCTAAAGAAATGTGAGGATAATACACAGAGAAAGTTAGCTCTATTGAATTCTGCATCTAAAGTAATAGATGAAATTCAGAGTTATCAAAGACCTTCAACTATAAAGGTTGGATTGGGATATAATCCGGGGGAACCTCACAAGGTCTTGAATCTTTTGCTTCTAGTAGCACCAAGACCGCTCTTTGTTAAACCAAATGGCATCTAATCTTCTTCTTGAAGAACAACCCGAGTTTTAGACAAGGGTAAAGGACCTATGGTTTGAGAAAAAGCAAGGTTCAGGGAAGAAAGCCCAAACCTCGGAAAAAAGGCTAGAAAACACCGAACACTCGAAGAAGAAATTTTCGAACCCGATGTTTCAAGGCCTCAGGCTAAGAATACAAACCTGAAGAGATCTGCACTGAACCATCAGAGGAATTTTCAGAAGAGAAACACTCAGCAGAGATATTCTCAACTAAAAAGACCAAGTCCTCAAATTACTAAAAGACCTCAATTTCAGTACAGGCAACCTAAACCCCACTTGACTAAGGGTAAAGGTTTCCTAAACCCAAGTCAGCAGAGACAGAGACCAGCTGCACCAAAGCCAAGGCACTTGAACAAGAGGCCTGAACCTAAGAAAAACTCAAAGGCTCATGTTCATGCTAAGACTGACACTCATACACAGGGTACTGCCAAGGCACCTAGGGTGGTGAATGTGTATGTAGATGTTTATGGGATACAAATTAGTCACTCTAAAGTAATTAGAGTTATCAGGCAGATTTGGGTTCCAAAAGGTACAACTAACCTGGTAGGACCCTACACCAAATGAGTACCTAAGAACTGATCTGTTTTTCAGGTGAAGGAAAAGAGCACTGAACTGAATGAAGACAACATAGCCCTGATGAGTGGAAATGAATTGGCTCCTGCTGTATGGTATCTGGACAGTGGATGTTCAAGACATATTACAGGATATAAGCAATTACTTACTGACCATGTTGAGCAAAAAGGCCCTCAGATCACATTTGGAGACAACTCAAAAGGACAAACTGAAGGATATGGAACTCTTGAAGTTGATTCTATTCATATTCATGGTGTTTTATATGTGTCTGGTCTAAAGCATAATTTGCTTTCTATCAGCCAATTCTGTGACAAAGGATTCAGTGTTGAGTTCTCAAAGAACTTATGTTATGTGAAAGACAATGATTCACAGAAAATTTTATTGACTGGTACTAGAAAGGAAAATGTGTATCTTGCTGATTGGAGTTCAACTCCTAAAGATACATGTTTGGTTGCAAAAAGTTCTACTGATACCAGTTGGTTGTGGCACAAAAGGCTGAATCGCTTAAACTTCAAAACCCTGAACAAACTTGCAAGATTAGCACTTGTGAGAGGGTTACCAAATGAGGTGTTCAGTAAAGATCATGTTTGTGATGCTTGTCAGAAAGGAAAATAAATCAGAGCATCATTCAAAAGCAAAGTAGATGTTTCTACTGAGAATATTACAATTGTTACATATGGATCTCTTTGGTCCAGTGACACCTGTAAGCACTAATGGCAGGAAATATACACTTGTGGTAGTTGATGACTACTCTAGATACACATGGGTCATATTCTTACTCAGTAAGAAAGAGACTCAGACAAAACTGCCAGAATTACTGAAAATACTCAGTACTCTAAAGAATCTGAGTGTGGTCAAGATCAGATCAGATAAAGGAACTTAATTTATCAACCATATTATATCTGATTATTGTGCAGCAAATGGAATAGCTCATGAAACATCAGCTGCAAGGACCCGACAACAGAATGATGTTGCTGAAAGAAGAAATATGACTCTAAAAGAAGCTGCAAGAACAATGATTGCTGAAGCTGATATTCCTAAGAGATTTTGGGCTGAAGCTATCAACACTGCATGCTACTCTCAGAACAGATCCATGCTGACCAAGAATCAAGGAAAAACTCCTTATGAGCCGTGGAATGAAAGGAAGCCTCTTGTTTATTTCTTTCGTGTGTTTGGTTGCAAGTGTTTCATACACAATAATGGTAAAGATCAGTTGAAAACTTTTGATAGTAAAGCTGATGAAGGAATATTCTTAGGATATTCTGAAATCAGTAAAGCCTTCAGAGTTTACAACTGTAGGACTCTTATTGTGGAAGAAACACCTCATGTTGTTTTTGATGAGTCTACTTGTGTTCAGAAGAAACAGGAACAAGACTCAGGAGAACTGACCAAGAGAATCACTAGACTTAGCCTGAAAAAGAATGATAAAACATCCTCTGAACCTGAAAATAAGAAGTTAGTCACTTTCTATGAATGGAGTGAATCAGACTCAGACAAAGACATTCAGGATGGAAAAACTCAGGATGGTGAGACTCAAGATGGAAATTCTCCACTGAAGGAAAGTCAACACACTGAAGCTGACCAATCTGAACATACACCAGTTCAGACTCAGGTATGTAATGCCAATGAAAATGTGGTCACAGCTGAGACAAACTCTGAATCTATCAACCAAGGGGGAACAAATGTCTCTGGCAATGTTCTGAATAGAATTTCCCCTGAGGAAGATGATTCCCTTTCTTCTTTCCTGTTGTTCCCTGAATTTGATGAATTACCTGAACCTAACATTTCTGATGTTGAGGATACTACTGAAGGGGGAACATCCAGGAGAAAATGGTTGGATAGTCATCCTACAAGTCAGATTGTGGGTGATCTATCAGAAAGTGTCAAAACAAGAAGGTTCCATGAAGAAAGTGCTTTGTTCTGTTGCTTCCTATCTGAAAAGAAACCTACTGAGATTGAAGAAGCTCTTCAAGATTCATTATGGATTACTGCTATGCAAGAAGAATTGAATCAATTCACAAGAAATGAAGTTTGGGAGCTAGTGGACAGACCTAAGAGGCACAATGTGATTGGAACTAAGTGGGTGTTCAAGAACAAGAGAGATGAAAACAACAACATTGTGAGAAACAAGGCAAGGCTAGTTGCACAAGGTTATTCCCAAGAAGAAGACTTGGATTATGATGAAACCTTTGCACCTGTTGCAAGACTAGAAGCCATCAGATTGTTTCTTGCATATGCTGCCCACATGAAATTCACAGTCTATCAGATGGATGTGAAAAGTGCATTCCTGAATGGTGTACTTAAGGAAGAAGTTTATGTGAAACAACCTCCAGGATTTTGTCAGAGTGACCAAGCAGGAAAGCCTTGTATGGTCTTAAGCAAGCACCCAGAGCATGGTATGATACACTTTCTCAGTTTCTTACTGACCATGGTTTTACCAAAGGAACTGTTGATAGGACTTTGCTCAGGATAGAAGATGGAAAAGATATCTTACTTATTCAGATTTATGTGGATGACATCATATTTGGTTCTCCAAATCATCAGTTGTGTGAAAAATTTTCTACTCTGATGAAAGGAAAGTTTGAGATGTCAATGATGGGGGAAATGAATTTCTTTCTTGGACTTCAGGTGAAACAAACTAAGGAATGAATATTCATCAATCAAGCAAAATACACCAGAGATCTAATTGCAAAGTATGGTGTACATAATTGCAATGCAGTTAGAATTCCCATGAATACTAACTACAAAATGGATCCTGATCCTGAAGGCAAATCAGTAAATCACACTGATTATAGAGGGATCATTGGATCATTGTTATATCTCACTGCAAGTAGGCCTGATATAACATTTGTTGTTGGGATATGTGGAAGATACCAAACTAATCCTAAGGCTAGTCACATGGAGGCTGCCAAGAAGATTCTGAAATATCTTAAAGGCACTGTGAATAGAGGATTATGGTATCCAGCTGATGATAACCTTGAATTAACTGGTTATTCAGATGCTGATTATGGAGGATGTAGAATTGACAGGAAGTCTACAACAGGAACTTGTCAATTTCTTGGAAGTAAAGGTATCATGGTTTTCAAGGAAACAGACCTCAGTAGCAACTAGTACTACTGAAGCTGAATACATGGCTGCAGGAAGCTGTTTTGCACAGATTCTTTGGCTCAGACAACAATTGAGGGATTATAAGATTATAGCCAATTAAGTACCTATATTTTGTGATAATAATAGTGCAATTGCTATTACACAAAATCCAGTATTGCACACCAGATGTAAGCATGTTGATATCAGACATCATTTCATCAGAGATCATGTTGAAAAGAAGGATATAAGGATGGAGAAAATTCATACTGATAAACAAAGGGCTGATATCTTGACTAAACCTTTGGCTGAATCAAGATTTCAGGAACTATCAGTAGAATTAGGAATGCTGGATCCAGGTGAATGAATTTCACTGAAGGAATAAGTTCTTCAGGTGCATGTAGTTATTCAGGGGGAATAACTCAGGACAAAATTTCCTCAGGATGGAAACTGAGATTCAAGACGAAAAGGTTCTCAGAATGAAAACTGGGACTCAGGACGAAATTTTGTCAAGATCAGTATTCAGTAAGGTTTATGTGCTCAAATAATCCTGAAGTTATATTGATACATGCATTAAATTTCAGTAGCATTTATTACACAAGGGATTACTCAGTAATCATTTGAAATAAATAACAAAAGACCTGAATTTAAAGCGGGAATGTCTTTGACTGAAAAAGACGAACAATCACCTTGATTTCCGAGAAACGTCCATTTGGCAACCTATAAACTGCTACTTGCCTATTGTCCAGAAAATTAGCCAAAAATAGTTTTTTTTGAGATTCTCTTTAAATCTCAGATTAAATCTCAACCCTTCATCATATTTTCGAGATTCAATCACAACCCTTGATCTTTCATTCACAGATCATATATAAACCCGGTGTTAAACCCTCAATCGTTTATTTCTCACATTTAAACGATCAAAACTCCCAAAATCCTAAAACCTTCAAATCTTCAAACTCTTCGTATACACTACCCAGAATCTTTTATCTCTATCAAAATGGAGTTTCCCAACTACTCGATGATCAAAGTTCTCGCAGAAACTGATTAGCCATACTTTGAACATGTAATGGCCATGATTGACAATAAAGCTACCCAGGTTGAAGAGGAGGCTCTAACCATGTTGCGGATGGCTGGTTTGAAACTTTTGGTGAGCACCGTGCCAGAAGCAGAACTCGCACAAGAAGTATTACAATTTGTGGTTGACCTGCGAGAAGGAGGCCGAGGAGGACTGGTTTCGCAGCTCAGCTTTGGGACGTATGCGAAATCAAAGGCAGTGGTGGTTTGCTCTAAACAAGTAATACTATCTTTAGAAGATATCAACTCTGTATTTGAGTTAAGCGATAAAGGGGAAGATCCTGCGTTGTATATGTCTGGTAGAGAACAGGAGATTTTGGACAGGTTTTTCGAAACCAAGGTGGATTTGAAAGGGGCACTACACAAATGATGCCTAAAGCCCAAGTATCGAGTATTAATCGATATTGTTGCTAAATGTTTGATGAGCACGTCTGGAAGTCTGGAGCAGGTGAGCCGGAACAAGTTAAGGCTCATGGTTGCGATAGAGGATTCACCCTCTAGGGACTTTAACTGGTTAAAATTTCTGGTGGATTGCATTCTTAATCAGAACCAGAAACTAAAGTATGCACAAGGTGCATTTACAAAGAATGGGAAGGTATTGTTCGGGACAAAGATCAGCTCTCTGATCGAAACCTTGCCCCAGGAAAACATGTACTTGTTGACTGGAGTTGAATTCTCTAGGACTCGGATCATGTTCCGAAAGCCTAAATCTCAGAAGAAGAAGACTACACAAGCCGAAAGTCAAAGTTCTATGATTCAGGAGGAATCTAAAGAACATGGTGATTCCAGCTCCGATCAGGATGATGTGGTGATTGGTGATATTGTCCAAAAGCCAGTAAAACGTCCTGAAGTGAGAACGAAGCAGGCTCATGATCTTCTGAAAATAAAGAGGGAAACCGGAGACAGAATGAAGAAAAAGACACTGGCTCCTTAGAAGAGGAAAAGACTTCAAACGATTGCAGAGAAGGAGGCCAGCGATGCGGAGGAGATTCAATCAGAAACTCAGCAAGAAAGAGAATCTTCCATCCAAGTACTCGCCCAAGCTGTAAAGAATGTCCAGGAGCAGGACCCTGAGAAACATGTATTTTCTGAAGTGCTTAAGACATCTCTAGGTACTGATAAAATCTCTCAGGAGATTTTTCAGGGACATCAGCAGCAAACTGAATCTCAGTATTTACTGAATTTGGATACTCTCCTGAAGGAACCGTTTCTTGACCCTTCAGCACTTCAGGTCATTTCATCCAAGCCGGATATTCCAGAAAGCTTTGAGTTAAAGAAAGGTGAAGCTGAGGAAGGTGAATGGCGAAGTAAGGGAGAAAGATTTGTCCTCGATAGATATCCTGAACTCTCAGAGTTCCCTGACCTTCAGGATCTATTTATCAGACTCAGGACAACTGTGTATATCCTGAATCAGACCTTACCAAAAATGCTGAATATTACCAAAAACTGCTACTCTTACTGAATTCTCAGGATTCAGAAAGACCAAACTCAGGATGAAGGTCTCAGACTTTGATGACCTAGTCAAGAAAAAGATTGCTGAAATGAAATCAAGTGGTCCAGGAGAAGGTAGCAGGAAAGCTGACGATGAGAAAGACAAGGATGGTGATGGACATAAAGGACCTGAACCTGAACAGAAGGACACTCAGGCTGAAAAAGTCATGTCAGCTGCTATCACTAAAAATCCTCAGACTGAAGATAGACCCCTTCAGACTGAGGTTCAATCTAGCCATACATCTCATGTTCAGTTGATTGATCTAGCTCCAGTATTGGATGAGTTGAAGAAGATTGAGCTAGTGACAACCAAGCTCACTCAGATGGAACTAGTAATGGCTGATCAAACCAGAAAGATAGATGCTGCTCTACAAGAACAAGCACAACTCATGGCTAAGCTGAGCACATCTACAGAACTTCAAGCTGCTCAGGGGAAAGTTACTGATAAGATTATTGCTTTAGAGACTCAGATGGGTGCAGTGTCCAAGGAAATTTCTGAAGAGATGAATGCCAAATACAATGAGAGGACTGCCTATCTTGAGAAGATGCTAACTGAGAGGCAGGAGAAAATGATTAAGTCAGCTGTTGAATCCATGAGCTCTTCACTCATTAACAAGATGACTGAATTAATGAATGGAGTTCTTGCCCAACAATTTGGTCCTCTTTCTGAAGAAGTTTACTGTTGGCAAGAATGTCCTGAGAAGAATGGATGATGAATTAAATGTTCTAGCTGGTGAGATAAGGGCTATCAACAAAGAACAATTTCATATGGATGCTACACTTTCCCAGATCCTTCCAATCTATGATGCCAAAAAGGGGGAAAGAACTGTTCACTCCACAAAGGGTAAGTTAGATGAGCATTTGAGGAAAACCCTTGAGAGGAAAGCTCAACAGGAACTCAAAGCTCAACATGTTTTGAAGACCCTAAAGGAAATTGAAGAAACTGAGAAGTTGAAATCAGTAGAGCCAGAAGACACTGAGTTCTTCCAGATTGATAGAGAAACAATTCAGGAAGCTATGATCGTGAGGAGATCTGAGAGAAGAGAAACTGAGACTAGCCTAACTGCTGCTGCTCATGCTGTAGTAGAGACAGCTGATCCCAAAAGAGCAGAAAAGAGGAAGTCTGTAGCATTTGTGGAAGCTGAGAGGAAGAGAAAGAAAGTTTCTACAAAACCAAAGAAAGTTTCTACAAAACCAATCCAGAGAAAGCTGGTTGTTGACTTTTCTGAAGAATCTGAAGCTCAGGAAGAAACTGAAACTGAGTCAGAAAAACTGCTTCGAGAAGGTTTTGGTACTTATGATGCGAGTGCCCAAGTGAAAGACTTTGATTGGCACAACAAGCTCATTGCCCTCCGTGCTGAAAAAGAAAAGAAGCAAGCAATGTCTGTATCAGGGGCAGAGCTTACCAGGAAGAAGAAAGAAGAAGAACAGAGCAGAAGAGGAAAGCTCAGGAGCTTCATGGGGAAGAGATGGGGCAAATCAAGAGAACAAACCAGAATTCAAAAATGGCCGCACATTGATAAATGGATGTCACTCCAGATCAATGATGCTTGAGAAGAGGTTAAGAGAACCTTCTGGTTTAGCCATGATGTCCTACAAGAATGGAGAGGAGGATGCCCTGACAGAGATGAAGCTTTCTTAGAATATCTGCTGACGTTCTATCCTGAATATCTTCAGAAGTGGATAAAATTAGCTGATCAGAATGATGTATCTTTGAAAACTCCGGGTCAATACAAGTACCCAACTCCCAGATTCAGCACATGAGTAATTAATGAAGCTGCTATTGCCAAGGAAGTTGCTGAATATGCTGTTCAGTTGGGACTAACAGGAAGCCAACCTGAGATCATCAAGAAGAGGGACGAGCTGAAGAAAAGGTACTATGGAATGTTCAATTTGGATGTTCCTGATGATGAGGTGGAAGAAGATTGAAGACTGAAGATGTGTAATCTTTATGTTTATGTCTTTTTGATTTTGTTTTTCATTGCAAGATGTAATGCATATCTGACTAATCAATGAAAAGTTTATCTTCTGCACTCAAAGATAATATCTCAGTATCTTCTTACATGTCTTTATTTTGATATGCCTAATTGGAAATCATTGGGAAACTTGATTATTCTGTAGTTAACTGAAACCTGATGTATAGGTTAGGTTTTCTCAAATGTAACAAGATGGTTTTGACATCATCAAAAAGGGGAAATTGTTGGGAGATGAATTTAATAAAGAAGTTTTGATTAGATCCCAAAACCCCCGAGTATGACATGTTTCAGGACATCTTGATAGAATAGAATCAGGATCAGGTTTCATTATATATTAGGACTCAGGATTATCTGCACCATGTATAGTCAGCAGATATACATCAGGAAATTTTTAGTATTCTAAAGACTCAGAAGACTCTGAAGAATCAGAAACATCCTGAAGACTCTGAAGTATCAGAAGAATCTTGAAGAACAGAAGATCCTGAAGACTATTTTTTGTACTGATCAAAAGGACCCTGAACAACTATTTTATGAAATAGTGTTATGTTCATTCCTAGTACAAACAAACAGAATGTTAGTCATCTGTGGACATTAAGGAACATATCGGTTCAGAAGAATCAACTTAAAAGAGCCGTTTGTTTTTCTCTGTTCAAAGGAAGATTTTGACCAATGAGGAGACAACAACAACATCTTATATCGACCTTTAAAGCGACATCTCACTGAAGAAATGTCAGAGTTGATATCTTCCAGTTCATAGAAGTTGATGATTGGCTACTTGGCTGCATATTTCCTAAAACATGCAAGGGAGTGGTCAAACCCAAAAAATAGCCGTTCATCAATAACCAGAAGAGGAAACCCTTGATGCTATCTCTTCCAACGGATAGTTTTTCAAGAGTAACCTTTGGAGAAGTTGCCTATAAATACAAGTGACCTTCTACATTGAAAGGTTACGGGAAATTTCAAGCAACTCAAGAGCTCATTAGTATTCTTGCAAATTAAAGCACTCGAAAAACCTAGATTTTCCCAAGTGTTTCACATTGGAGAGAGCTCATTCACTAAGCATAGATTGATAGAAATATCCAAAGCTTAGTAGAGATATCCTAGCATTTGCACTTATTTTTATTGTAAAGGATATCTCACCCTAGTTGGAAACCAACCCAAACCCAAACCTTTTGATAAGGTAGTTTGAGTGTGTGTATTATGTTGGTGAGTTAGAGTTGTAAAGAGTGAGTAAGGTGCAGTGAGTCAGCCAGAAAACTCTAGAGAAGAAGCTAGTAAGCTATTTGTGGTAGTCTGAACACTTGTGTGTGTTTGAGTTAGTAAGATGCAGTGAGTCAGCCATAAAACTCAAGGTAGAAAAGTGAGTAAGCTACAGTGAGTTAGCCTGAAAGCTTTAGGAAGTGGTTAAGGAATTTCTCTGAAGATCAGAGAGAGTGGACGTAGGAGCTTGAGTCTCTGAACCACTATAATTGCTATGTTGTTTTCTTTCTGTACTGCATTTTATCTGTTGTAATGTTTTTCACTGAAAGCTGATTTTACTGATATTCAGTTGGAACCAATCCACTGAACTTGCATCAAATTGATCACAACATTAATCACTGTTTTATTAAAGGAAAAAGTTTTTCAACAAAACTAAAACGAGTATAAACTTAGGGTCAACCATTCCGCACACTTGAGTAGCTAGAACAGATAGTTACCAAACTTAACTAACTCTACTGAGGGTTCAGTAAGATAATTATCTGATCCAAGCTCCTCAGGATCTCTGATAAATTCAGGATCAGTTGGGCTAATCTGAAGCTTCTGAAAGTCTTTCGGGATCATTGTCTCGATGAGACTTTTGACTCGTATGCGATTTGTGCTTCTCAGGGCAAAAAATATCAGGATAACCTGACTCATCTGACCTCAGTAAAAGTAAAGAAAAAAGTTTTAAAAATCATTGAACACGTGTATTCCCCCCCATACACGTTTAAGACTCGTTTGCCCCGGGACCAACAAGTAATATATATTATATTGATGACAAATAATATATACTTCATCTAATTGAAATACATGCCATTTTAGATCAATGCACACATATTAAGAAAACATTAATTTTGAAAATCTTTAAAAAAAGACATTGAAAGTTAATACTCCCTTATTTTTTATTTACATGTCGTTTTATCCTTTTGAATTATTTATGAAATAGATGTCGTTCTGCTATTTTATCCATCTTTATCTCATATTTACCCTTAATATTGTAATTTTAAATTTCAAGTTTCCTACAAATGTATTGTGTGTTTAATTTTTCAACGAATAGTATTTATTGTTAAAAATATTTAAATAATATTAATTAAGATTAATTTTGAAAAAAATATGTCCTTAATTTGTCTTAAAAACCCCATAATGATATCTATTAAAAAAAAGGAGGGAGTATTATTTAAAATATTTTTAATTATTCTATTAGTAAAGTAGAATTAAACATAATTAATTGATCTTGAGAAATGCAAAACGACATCTAAAAAAAAAAAAAAGAGGAAGTACTATTTAATATAATTTATTTCTAAATAATCAAAGAACCCAAAAAATGACATATAAATTGCAAATGATATGAAATGCCAAAATAACATCTAAAAAAAATTGGAGGGAGTACTATTTATAAACACTATCAAATGAATAATTCGAACACAATTTCCAAATCTAATACGAATCATATTTAAATTTTGAATTTTAATCTGTTCAAATAGTTTAAGCATCAACATTCGATTCGTTTACATTCCTACCAGCTCCGACCGGGTTGTTTTACAGTGCCTATGTTTCTCATATTCATTCTGATCCTTTCAACATCATCCCACCTCCCACAAAACGCATATACATTAGACAAAAGTACATATGCTGCACTACAATATGGATCAATTTCAAATATCATTTTTGCAGCATTTTCAGCCACTTCTACATTCAATTCCCCCCTGCATCCACTCAACAATGCAAGCCAAATCAAGATATTTGCTTTCATAGGCATCTTTTTCACTAAATCCTCTGCTTCATTCACCTTCCCACTTCTGCACACTAAGTCCACCACACATGCATAATGCTCAAGCTTCGTTTCGACGAATGAAAGTCTCCGTACGCTCTCAAACAAGCGTCGTCCCTTCTCAAGCATTCCGGAGTGGCTGCAGGCATTAAACAGCCCCGTGAATGTGATCTCGTCTGGTTTGGTTCCCGATTTTTGTCATTTGGGTGAAGAACGATAGGGCCCACTCGCCACAGCCGTGTTGAGCGCACCCCACGATTATTGAGTTCCAAGAAACGATGTTCTTGTTCTTGATTTCCTCGAATAACAATACCCGTCTCGTATATTTCCACACTTTGTGTATAGAACGATGAGGGAATTGCCAAAGAAGGCGTCGGTTCCCAACCCTAGTTTAACGGCTAAACCGTGAACCCCTTTCCCCCAATCGATTGACTCCATTTCACGAACCGAGTTCAAAACACTTGCGAACGATGATTGATTCGGAGTTACTCCGAACCTAATCATATCACCGAAAACTCTCAACGCAGCATCATGCTTACCGTTCGCACCATACCCCGTCAAAAGAGACGTCCATACAACCACATTCCGATGCAACCTCTGACAAAAAACCTTCACACATTCCTCCATTTCTTCGCAATTTACATAGAAAGTGATCATCGAAGCACTAATATACGCATCATAAACATAACCAAGCTTCATAACCTGCCCGTAAACCTGATTCCCGAAACATAGATCACCAACATTACCAGAGCTCGAAATAACAGAACACAAAGTACTCGAAGTAGGCTTCACTCCAACACTCACCATCTCCCCAAAAATCGACAAAGCCTCATCGCTCCTCCCCTGTTTATCAAGCCCACTGATCATCGTCGTCCACGAAATCACATTCCTGTTAGGCATTTCATCAAACACTCTGACCACCTCTTCGATTCTCCCATTCATGAAAAACCCATTAACCATCTAAAGAGTAAATAAAGAAGTGCTATTTCATTTAACACTTCTATTTTGTAAAGTTACTATTCCTTTTATTGTATTTTGTAAAGTTGCTAATAGGAGTTAGTTAGAAGAGATTTACTCTATATAAGTTCTCACATTAGGTCAGAATAGATCAACTTTTCCATTTTGGTTCATTCTATCACTTGTAACAAATACAATTCCTCTCAATCAATATTCATCTTTCTTGTTCTTCAATATCTGTTCAAATTGTTAATATGGTATAAGTTTTATACTGGTAATGCCATTCGATCCTTGCTTCCGCTTCTGATACGAGTTTTACACTCAATTTATTTTCTGATTCGTTCGGGTTTTATTGTTCCGTTCGTTTTCAGAGTTTTGGTGTCTTGATTTCAACAATTCTTGTTGAAATTTGTTGGTTTCTTGTTCCAATTTTGCGAATTCCTTCGCGTTCCAGTTTAATCCAGTTCTTGGAGATTTTCTCTGATGGCGACGAGTGTTTCTCTCGATCCTGCGGTGAATCCACTCTCTCCGTATTTCCTTCACCACAATGATAATCCGGCTATGTCTATTGCCCTCGAGCCTTTGGATGGGGCGAATTTTATATCTTGGCTGCAGTTGGTGGCGCGTGGTCTCAACGTGAAGAACAAACTTCCGCTTGTGGATGGTTCTCTCCCGGTTCCGAGTCAAGATGGTGATCGGGCGATTTTTGCGGCATACATACGGGCGAATGACTTGGTTTTGCAGTGGATCCTCAATTCGGTTTCTCCAGACATCAAGAAGACTTTGAGGTACTTTAAAACTGCAAGAGAAGTTTGGCATGAGTTAATCGCTCAATATGAATGTTATGATCTTTCAAAGATTTTCCAATTAGAAAAATCTTTAACTAATATTGCTCAAGGTTCTAAGTCCATGGTCAATTACTATAATGAGTTTAAGTATCTGTGGGACGAGCATGTTAGTCACAAACCGATGTTTACTTGTAATTGTGGAGTCATGGTGAACTGTACTTGTGATATCCCTAGACAATTGGCTGCTTCTCAAGAACAGGATTGTGTCATGAAGTTCTTAATTGGATTAAGTGAGTCTTATGCTGCCATCCGTAGTCAATTCTTGCTACACAAGCCGTTTCCCCCTCTTGCTAAAGTCTATGCTCTGTTGCTTCAAGAAGAATCCCAGAGAGCTTTAGTTATGCCTAATCATGTCTTGCCTGAGTCTGTGTCCATGCTAGAAAATAACTCTAGGTTTTATAAGGACAAGAAGAAAGGGTTAAAATGTACAAACTGTAATGGAAGTGGCCATTCAGTTGATAGATGTTTTGAGTTGATTGGTTACCCTCCTGATTGGAAGGGTCCAAGAGGGAATAAGGGAAAAGATAGGTCTGCCAATGCATTTGTTTCTTCTCCTGAGAGAACTATGGGGTCTAATCCTCTAATCACTCCAGAGCTTATAGAGCACCTTATGAATTTGGTAAAACAAGCACATAAATCTTCTAGTGATTCCATTCACTCTGCTGCTGGTGTGATTGCTCATGCCACTTCTGGTGTTTCTACTGATCCAGGTAGTTCAGGTAAACAGGGAAGTAACTTCTGTTTTCATTCTTATTCTAATTGTAAGCCTATTACTTGGATATTGGACATTGGAGCAACTGATCATATGGTTTCTAGTTTGGATTGTTTCACTACACCTCCAACACTAGCTAATATTAAAATAAGTTTGCCTAATAAAGCCTTTTCTATTGCAACACATATGGGAAATGTGGTTATTAATGAGAATTTGACATTATATAATGTGTTGTATGTGCCTGATTTTGCTTTTAATCTTCTCTCTATAAGCCATTTAACAAGGTACTCTAATTGTACAGTTAGTTTTATGGCATCTAGTTGTGTTTTGCAGGACAAAGACTCCCTCAGGGTGATTGGTTCTGCTGAGCAACATGGAGGCTTATACTTGCTTAAAGTCCATTCTGCAAATTCTATTGACAGCTCTGCTTCTTCTGGTACTTTTACACTCTGGCATAATAGATTAGGACGTTTAGCTCCTTCTACTATGTAGCATATTAAGGATTTGGGTTTACAGAATTCTGATGTTTTGAATCATTGTACTGTGTGTCCTCTTGCAAAACTGAAAAAGAAACCCTTTCCTATTAGTGTCTCTTCATCCATTGCTTGTTTTGATTTGATACACTGTGATGTTTGGGGTCCTTTTTCCATTACTTCATATTCTGGTTATAAATACTTCTTGACAATTGTTGATGATTTTTCAAGATGTACTTGGATCTATCTTTTAAAAGCTAAGTCTGATGTCAAGAATTCTTTGGAAAACTTTTACAACATGGTTTTAACTCAATTCAATAAGAAAATTAAGGTTTTGAGGAGTGATAATGGGACTGAGTTTCTGTTATATGATTTTTATCATTCCCATGGGATAATTCACCAAACATCCTGTGTGGAAACACCACAACAGAATGGTTTGGTTGAAAGAAAACACCAGCATTTATTGCAGGTGGCTAGGGCTTTGTTGTTTCAGTCTTCATTACCTATTGTATACTGGAGTGAATGTATTTTGTCTGCTGCATACTTGATAAATAGGATGCCAACCGTGGTTCTTCAAATTTATCCCCTTTTGAGAGTTATATGGAAGAAAATCTGATTACTCTTTTTTAAGGTGTTTTGGCTGTTTATGTTTTGCAAACACTCTATCTGTTAACAGAAATAAGTTTGATCCAAGGGCTACTAAATGTGTCTTTTTGGGATATCCTTTTGGAGTCAAAGGTTATAGATTGCTTGATTTAAATACTGGGAAAGTTTTTATATCAAGAAATGTGACCTTTTATGAAAATGTTTTTCCTTATGCTGATAAACAAGGTGCTCATGAGTTTGTTAAGCTTTTGATTGCTAAAAATTCCTTCTTACAAGATGGTATTGATTTTGTTGATGATAATCCTCAAAATTCTGTTTTACCTTCTTCTGTTGATAACAATATTGTTCATCAAGAAGCACATGATGAGTTTATTGATCATACACTTGATAGACAGGCTATTGAACCTGATGTTGTAAATAACCAGGCTATTGAACCTGTTTCTAAAGTTGTTAATAGACAGACTATTGAACCTGATCATGTTAGAAAGTCTACTAGGACTAGGTCTCAACCTGCATATTTGAAAGTATATGAGACTTCTTTACCTAAATCTTTGAGTACTGAGGCAAATATGTCTGTTTCTGAGGCAAATATGAATGTTTCTTGTGGAAAACAGTATGCTATCTCTGACTTCTTATCAACTGATAGACTTTCTCATGATCATAGGGTGTTTACTGCATCTATTTCTCAAAATATTGAACCTAAAACTTATAAACAAGCCAAAGACAATCCTAATTGGCAGCAGGCTATGAAAGCTGAATTAGATGCCTTGGAAAGGACTAATACATGGACTTTAGTATCTCTACCACCAAATAGAGATTGTATTGGATGTAAGTGGGTTTTTAAAATTAAGTATAAACAAGATGGTTCAATTGAGAGATATAAAGCAAGACTTATTGCTAAAGGTTATACACAACAAGAAGGTGTTGACTACTTTGATACTTTTAGCCCTGTAGCAAAGATTACAACTGTTAGGATTTTACTCTCTATTGTTGTTGCTAAAAATTGGTTTATTCACCAGCTAGATGTGAACAATGATTTCTTGAATGGTGATCTAACTGAAGAAATTTTCATGAGTCCCCCACCTGGTTATTGTAGTGATTCTGATTCAAGAGTTTGTAAATTGAATAAGAGTCTTTATGGTTTGAAACAAGCATCAAAACAGTGGTTTACTAAACTCTCAAGTTCTCCTTTTGAAATTGGCTATGTGCAATATAAAGCTGATAACTCTTTATTTACCAAACAAACTGATATCTCATCCACTTCTATTGTTTGCTATGTAGATGATCTTATTGTGGTTGATAACTCTATGACTGAGATAACAAATGTTAAGAGTTATCTGCACAATAAATTCACTATAAAGGACTTAGGTGTGTTAAAGTATATGCTTGGTATTGAGGTAGCAAGATCAGAAAAAGGTCTATCTTTATGTCAAAGAAAATACACATTAGACCTATTAACTGACTTTGGCTATTTGGGAAGCAAACCTTGTAACACACCTATGGACTCTAAACTGCAACTTATACAGGCCACTGATACAAATAAGACTGATCCAAAGCTTTATAGAAAGATTGTTGGTAAGTTACTTTACTTAACAGTAACAAGACCAGACATCTCCTATGCTGTTCAATCTCTCTCTCAGTTCATGAGCAACCCATCCAAAGAACACATGAGTGTTGTACACAGGGTGTTGAGATATTTAAAGGGCACTCCAGGTTTGGGTATTTTATATTCCAGCACTAATGATTTCAAGCTACATTCTTATACTGATAGTGATTGGGCTAGATGTATAGAAACTAGAAAATCTATCACAGGTTACACAATATATTTGGGGAACTCACTCATCTCATGGAAGTCTAAGAAGCAAAGTACAGTGAGTAGATCCTCTGCTGAAGCTGAATATAGGGTTATGACAACCACTACATCCCCGAAGAAAAATCCAATGGATTACTACATCCTTATATAAAGACCTCGATGGCCCCTCAATCCATTCTCCATGACAAAAGTAAACATCCTTATATTGTCACTAGCAAAAATCAAAGATAATCAAGATCATCCATTTACCTTCGGAGAACCTTTCATTCAACAAAAACATTCAACAAACCAAAATGAGGCTCTTGAATATCCACTCTCATTTTGAGGGGGGGTCTAAAGAGTAAATAAAGAAGTGCTATTTCATTTAACACTTCTATTTTGTAAAGTTGCTATTCCTTTTATTGTATTTTGTAAAGTTGCTAATAGGAGTTAGTTAGAAGGGAGTTACTCTATATAAGTTCTCACATTAGGTCAGAATAGATCAACTTTTTTCATTTTGGTTCATTCTATCACTTTAACAAATACAATTCCTCTCAATCAATATTCATCTTTCTTCTTCTTCAATATATGTTCAAATTGTTAATAAACCATCACGTTCCACGCTGCCGTATCCCTAACTGGCATCTCCAAGAACATTCTTTTAGCTTCTTCAATCCTCCCATTCTTGAACAGGGCATCGATCATCGTCGTCCAAGAAACGACATTCTTGTCAGGCATTTCGTCTAACACCTTCAGCCCCATTTCCAGATTGCTACAATTGACGCAGCCTTTGATCATTGAGTTCCACATGACTGTGTCTCTCAGAGGCGTTTCGTCTAACAGTTTCAGTGCATCGTCCAATTTGAAATTATCAACGTGGGAAGAAATCATTTTTGTGGTTGAATATACATCGCGAGAAGGCGAATGAGAAACAGATCGATCTTTATCGAGTGTTTTTCGATTCTTGTAAGGATTAGCAATGGCTGAATCAGAGATTTTTGAAGGGTTTATGAGGGTAGTGAGAGAAGCAATACTTGGTTTGGTGAAATTTGACACGAAAATTTTTGAAACTGGTGCCGATTTTGGGCATTTCTGATCATAATAGTCTTGATAGTTTCTTGAAGAACGAATTGAAAGTCCGAAACTGAAACTACCATAATATTTGAAATTGTTTGATTTATGCCGTTTGAGATGGAATGATATCAATTTTACAAATATACATGCTCAAAATTAATTTACAAGCTCAAATTTAATACGTTAATAATTGCAATAAGTTCAAAACTAATTTACAAGCTCAAATATATATATATATATATATCATTTTCTCTTTCCACTTTCAATATCTTTTCACTCTCATTTTAACACCTCTCTCCACATTTTTTATTAATTAACTAAATCACTATTTAATTCGAATGTGTTGAATTAATTTTTTTAGTAATCTTATTTAATTGTTTTGTATAAAATTAAACAAATAAATTCTAATTTTAAAAACTGATATGATAAGTCATTAAATTCAGAAAATCTCAATATAAAATTTTCTAATCAGCTTAATAACTTTAAAATAGTGCATCTTTTTTTTTTTTTTAATTTCATTGATTTTATAACTATTGTTCTCATGATACAATATTATTTGACTAATGTAATGAATATTTTGCTATCTTTTTCATTAAATAATTAGTTTTTTTTATGAATTTTGTTTAAGTAGATTTAAGTAAGATATTTATTTGTAATAAGTTTCACTTTTATTTTCTTCTTCAAATATTCAATTTACTTAATTATATGTATATATTAATTTATTATATCATAAAATGTCTTACTACAAACTATCAACATTGATGTTGACAAACATTATATATATATTTTTTTAAATATAGTATATATTTAAAATTTTAACGCATTAAACCCTTGTATATAATGAATTGACAATTTAATATTAATATACATAAATAAGAAAAATAAATTATATATAGGATTATTATAGTAAAAGAGAATTTTGTTTGAGACTATCTCATACATGAGACAAACCTTCACTTAATATTTGGGTCATAGAAGTAGTTTTTAAATTAGATTGGAACTCTATAAATTCATAATTTATTACATAATATAGAAAATGAGACTTGTCGAGCATCGCTCGGGTGAAGTACTAGTATACTTGAAACTTCAAAAGTCATATAAAATGTTTACTCCGTTGTAACATGTGTGCATGATATAGGGAGGTTATTTAATAGCTACTTATTTTATGCAATTATAGATGTAGTCTAGTGTTGATTTAATTTGGATCTCTATGCGTTACCTAATTTATTCATCTTTTTCTTTCCTCTCTTGTGAAATATTGCATTATAATATTATGTTCAATACATTATAATTAAGATAATTTTTTCAAAAATTCGCGGGTTGGGTCGGCGCGGATCGTAACACATAATCTCTACATCTATGTGTAAGTGTTACTACATTGTTATATTGAAATAATTTCATATCTTACGTAACACGTATTAAAACATAACGTAACTCATAAATGTTCATAAGGTAACACATTGGTGTTCATATGGTAACACATGAGTATTCACATAGTATTACGACATGTATACAGTGTTACATATTACTAAAAAAGCAAGTGTTAATATATGAACAAAAAAGTGTTACCCTATAAAGAAAAACGTGTTACCACATGAACAAAACCAGTATAAGCGCGAAAATAAATCCCAAGTCTAAAATTACAGATTTAAAGAACAACTTAATGTGCTACTACATGAACAAAATAGTGTAACTCTATGAACAAAAGAGTGTTACTATATAAACAAAAATCAATACCAGAGCGGAAAAAAAACCTCAATCCAAAATTACAGATTTAAAGAACAGCGTGAGAAGAGTGTAGAAGGACTTATAAATTTGGGAGGATGAGAAAACTGAAGAAAGCGAGAAGAATATGAAAGATAAAAAAGAAAAAGAAGTATATGAGAAGAGAAGGAAAACCTGAAGACGCAGCTATTGAACGCGACGCAAGGAAAAAGAAAAGAAATATGTACTACTAGGTCCAAAATTGGCCCATCAAATACTCTTAGGTCCAAAATTAAAATTAGAGTACTCATATGTCCAAAAATGTGTTGAAAAGCCCATTATACCCCCACTTCCCCCATAATCTGCCGCTCCCTGTCTCATTTCTCTCTCTCTCTAGCTCCTCAACTCTCTCTAAAAAAAACGCCTCTTCTTCTCTCCCTAGAAAATGGCCGCCGCTACCACCACCGAGCTTGACACCACCACCACCGAGCTTGACGCCATCATCGACAACCTCGACTCCACGACCCCGACTCCAAAAATACCCTCCCTCTCTCTCTCTCTAGCCAAAAAAATCGATTCCCTCTCATTTCTCTTCCCTCTCTCTCTCTCTAACCAAGTCACGGCGGACCTTTGGTCTTATTTTTGGGCGGTCTTTGGTGGCGGTGGTGAGGGGGCAGCGACGGAGACGAAGCGAAAGGTGAATTTTCATTTATTATTTTTGTTTTAGATCTGTGATTTGTATTTTCTTTGTGTGTAGTTTTTGTTGATTTTTTTTAATGTTTTGGGGATTTGGACTAGGCTTTTGGTAAAGAAAGACTGATGTGAAGGAGGTGAAGGCAAAAGATGATGGATTAGGCTTTTGGTCAATTTTTGGATTAGGATTTTTGGTCTATATTTGATTTTTGAAGATGGAAGATGATGGATCTGGATTATGTATTTGAAATTTGTTTGAATCTGAGTTATCCGGCGAAGAAGACGAATATGCTTGAATTTTATTTTTTAATCTGAGTTTAGATATAAGATTTGGATCTTTGAGTTGTTTTTTTGCATTTTTTTGGAACATATTGGTTATGCATATATTCATAATTTAATGAACAGATTCATGTATCTATTCATGTATTCGTGCATATGTGCATGTAGAAGATTATGTTTTTTTATTTAAATGTGTATTTTTTTGTAATTTTTATGTATTTTTTAGAAGACTAATGTATGTAAAGATTTGGATTTTAAATATAAATTTTGGTATGTTGTTTAATTTAGATTTGATTTTTTTTTTTGTAGAGATTCATGATATTTTTGCACATGTTCATGAATTTGTTCATGAATTTACGCATATGTGCAAGACGAATGATAAGAAAACTTGCTATTCTTTTTGTATACAGAAGAAAATTTTGGATTTTGGATTTAAATATGTAAAGTTTTTTAAAGATGGTGTATTTTTTAGAGATAAAATTTTGACGAATGAAAATATGGAAGAAAATACATAAGAAAATATGATGAATGATAAATTTTTGAGAGATGATGTATTTTTTTCAAAATCCAAATAAGCAGGGAATATTGAAGAATTTTTGTGAAGTAGGAGAGAGAGAGAGGGAGATTGAATGTAATAAAATGCTATATTGGGAATGATGAAAAAAATCAAATCAGTAAAGAAGGGTGAAGCAGCCAGTTGCAAAGAGAATGAAGAATGGGGTATTAATGTCTTTATACAACCCTTTTGGATCTACTAGTATTTTTTTAAAGTGTTTGGACCTCTAAGTACTTAATAGGTCCATTTTGGACCTTAAAGTCACTTACTCAAAAAAAAAACCCTACCCAACCGGGCGCGTTGTAGATCCGCGAAAAAATAAAAAAGTTCAATTAACTTGTAATTTTACATATGACTTGTATGCAACATTGCGTACAAGTTTTTGCCATCTATTAATAAAGATAGAGAAGATCGGATCTTGCCCATATTGATCAGGTCAAATTAAAACTCTTGTACATTGAAAATCTAACGCTTGCTTCTTCTAAGAATCGAACTTCGATCCCAAACAACCAAAAACATAATACTTACCATTATGCTATAATAGTTACTTATTCGATGAATTTTTCACTAATTTATTACCTCTTATGAAAAGTTAAAAGTAAAGATTATAATCATGTAATATAATTTTTTTCTCATCTAATTTAATTTAATTTCACCTATCACATACAAACAATATCATAGTATTCAACACTATGCTATAAATATATTAATACGGAGTAGTAGTGATATTCGGTAAAAATAACTAAAATAGTAATGCTATAAAAACAAACTAATTATCATAAATAACATTCTTAAAAAGTGTTTAATTCTTGCTTCACAACTTCAACCTTTGCTAAAATAAAGAAGCATCATCATACGCTTCTTTCCGTGTAAACCGAAAACGACCTTATAACATTTAAGAGTCACTCTCCTGTGTACCACATGCACCAATAAAAAATAGTGCACTCTAAACCCTAACCCCTAAATAGTGAACCCTAAATCATATTTGAACCATTTGGGCCGGGTGAACCATGAACCACATGGGCCGAGTGAACCATGAACCACTCGGGCCGGGTATTAAAAAAAACATCTAAAACTGAAATTAAAGTTAAAAGAAAACCGAAATTGAAAAAAAAAAAAAAAGTTAAAACTAAAAAAATTTAGAAAAAGAGCTTTTAAAATTAAATTGCACCAATTTTATTGGTGCATGTGGTGCACAGGAGAATTTGCCAACATTTAATTTTATTAGAATGATTGTTGCGTAATAAAATTAATAAAAATTAAAATTTAAAACCCCAATATTACAGATTTCCTTCAAGTATTTGATTTCCTTCAGCTTCTTCAGAGGATCCACACAGTTCACCGTATACAAAATGCACATCATCAATGTCGTTGAGATAAACAATTGGCTTGAAATGTCTTTGAGATAAACAATTGGCTTGAAAATAGGTACACACTCGGTTTCAATCTCATTAGTATCATATAAAACTGATAAAATTCTTAACATTATATCTAATTCACTAAGAATTGTCCAAAAAAAGAGTAAAAGAATCTAATTCTTAATGCATAAAATTAAAATAAAATGAAAATACTACTAAAATGATTTAAAAAAATTGAGTGTAAAACTCCTCTTTAAATAGGTGGGAGAACCAAAAATATGCCTCGGAATAAGCAAGTAATAATGAGGATATTACTTTCATTAATTATTAGTCTAAACTATTATGAATAAATTGTGTAAAAAATGTACTGTTGAGATCAATTGTTAAAGATCTAACGGTGGAGAAAAAAGGGCGGCAAAACAAAAATGGTAATATATAGGTGTATTATATAGTTATAGATTTAGAAACACTAACTCAAATCTGAAACTTTTTTGAATCATGAAACTCATGTCATTATATTTATAAAGTGATACCACTACTCTTATAAATTAGTACTTATAACATTTAATACTATAATCTCAATTTATAAGTGTAATGCTATCAGTTAATCAATGTAATAGTATTACTTTATAAATGTAGAGGTATAAATTTTATACTATAAATAAGTTTTATTGGAGACTGATGTAGAAAGCGGAAGCATATATGAATATTATCTGTTGATTCTCAGAATACCCGGATGAATACCGAAACACGATTAACGTTTAATTCCGTTGATTCAATATGAATACCGGAAGAACAACGATAAACACACGAACAAATGGATAAAACCCGATACGTTTTCTATTTCATTTCAATCTCCCTATTACAATGCCTGTAAAGGATTATTTATACTAATCTCATAATTAATTAACACGATAAACGAAAAGACTAAATTAAT
The DNA here is from genome assembly GCA_037126765.1 of Stenogyne calaminthoides. Classification (NCBI taxonomy): domain Eukaryota; kingdom Viridiplantae; phylum Streptophyta; class Magnoliopsida; order Lamiales; family Lamiaceae; genus Stenogyne; species Stenogyne calaminthoides. The sequence goes on from JBBCBC010000035.1 coordinate 14,588,604, forward strand.
AACTAATAAATAAAAGGATCTAAAAACTAGGTGGATTAATGGGTAGACATTAAACTTCTCATTTAATACTAAAGCATCTTTATCTTCATTAGAGACCTACTCATTCAATAAATTTGAACGGACTTTATGTCTGATAAATCTAAATGTCGAACTCCATAAGTCAAAAAAATTAAACAAATGTAAAATATTAATGAATATAAGTTCGATTCATTCAATTTAATTAATTATAGTTAAGGAAGAGAACTTTTATTAAAAATTAAATAAACAGTTAGTGGCCAGTGAAAATTGTTCAACGGTTAAACTTTCATTTAGTCCTACTATTACACTTACAAATTAATACTACAGACAGTTCGACGTGTTTTGTGTATGTAAAATATTATGATATTAGTTTACACCAGTAGTGACTAGTGATATAACTGAATGAATATTATGACATTGCTGAATGAATGACAATGGAAATCCACTGTTAACTATAAAAAACGGGTAAGAGGAATTAAAAGAAAATTAGAAATACGATCTGCTATTGATGCATATTGCTAATATGTACAAATTATATGTAGGAAATTACATATATAAAAGTACAAATATATCTATCTATATACACTATTTTATAGCTATTGGTAGGTTACATTCTTAAAATGTATTTATATCTATGGGTAAGTCCCTTAAAAAAAATCTCATAACTTGAAAGCCGGATAGAAAACACAGGAAGAAAGAATGTCTCCTGCTTTCCAATGAGAGGCGGTTTCTTTGCTAACTTTTGAAACACGGTATAATACTAATAGAATTGAGCATAATTCGACCATTTATAAGCCAGAGAATATTCAAACTTGTCAAATCTTCATGATCATGCAAGAACTAATCCGAGAAATCATAATTCAGATAATAATATTCGAGTAATTCTCCGATGAAATTTGTTCGTGGTATTAAATTTATACTAATACACTTATAAACTAATATCACTACATTTATTAACTGATATCATTACACTTAAAAACTAAGATCATAGTATTAAATGTTATTGATATTGATTTAGAAGAGTAATGATATCACTTAATAAGTGCAACGGTATCATTTTCATACTGTGAATAAGTTTCACAGGAGAGTTTGTGATAATATTCTAGTTACTAAATTAAGAAAGTTAAAGAATAAATCTCTAAAAAATATTAAATCAAAGGTAGAAACTGCAAAAATTGGTAGGCAAGTAAGAATCTGGTATTCCATCTCTTGCAATCAACATTCAACTTTACAGCCCCTGTAGAAAACCTTTATGATCATATTCATACACAATCTTGCAAGAAAAGAATTGTTCCATCTAATACTTTTTTACACTTATAAGACCTCTATCAATCTCCACAAAACACATGCAAAACTATTCTTGATCAATCCTTCCTCTCAATCTCAACCACATCCGTTGATCGTCGCTCGTTTTTTCAATTTCGTAGACGATGAAATCCGTTGCTCGGCTTCTTCTCTTCCTCAACTTTTGCATGTACGCTATAGTTCTAGGTATCGGCGCCTGGGCGATGAATAGAGCTATCGATCATGGTTTCATTATCGGTACGAGTGTATGCAATTTTTTTTTTTTTGTCCTTTAATTTTCACCAATTTTGATTTTAGTCTAACTTTTCAACTTCGAAAATAGTCCTTTAAGTTTGTCAAATTTCACTTTTCGTCTTTTTAATGGTCGAAATAGGTTAAATTCAACTTTTAACCGTTAAAAAGACAAAAAAGTTTGAGTTCAGTAAACCAAAATGACAAATTTCTAACTTGAAAAAGTTAGCGAACTAAAATTAAATTAGACAGGGCTCAAATTAAAGTCGTTTTTTCGTAAATTAAGCCCAAATTTAAGTTTTATTATTATGCAACAGGACCAGAATTGAGACTACCTGCACATTTCTCACCAATGGCCTTTCCATTGGGGAACGCCGCCACCGGATTCTTTGTTCTGTTTGGTTTGCTCGCCGGAGTGGCTGGAATGGCATCTGCCATCTCCGGCTTAAACCATCTCCGGTATTGGGATTCCGATAGCTTATCCGCCGCCTCCTCCGCCGCCAGCGTTGCCTGGACTCTCACACTTCTTGCCATGGGGTAATGTCTCTTTGAGAAACATTTCCAGAGGGTAAAATAGCATACTTGGACTTTGGAGGGGCCTAAATGCAAATTTCTTTTTATTTTCCAGGTTTGCGTGCAAAGAGATTGAAAAACATGTCAGAAATTCCAGTTTGGTGAGTTGAATGAATAAATATGCCAGGCATGGAAAATAATTGATTTTACAGAGATTTATAAATTAATTTAATTTGTTTTATTTTGCAGAAAACAATGGAGGCGTTCATGATTATACTTTCTGCTACTCAGCTGTTTTATATAGCTGCTATTCAATATTCATAGAACTTGGCATCTACTGCTTGATCTGATGTGTGTGTTGTATTTCATTGTGTTTTATTTTTTCCTAATCTTTTACATTTTTTAATTTATCAATTCTTTTTTTTTCCCTTGATGTATTTTGTTTAAGGGATGTATTTGACAAGGTTTAATACATTTACTAGATTTTAAACTCGAGTTCATATCAAATTAACTTGATTTAATACCATCATTAGTGGACAGTGAGTTATGATCCCCGAATTAGTCGGTCATCGAACCACATACTGAGTTATAAAAAAATAAAAATTAAATTGATTTAATAGATTGAGCTCGACTAAATGACAAACTCTATAACGATTGATAACATATAGAAATAGGTAGTGCTACCAAATCCATCATAAAGCAATGAAACCAACAATTAAGAAAAGGGAGTGAAGTAAGGACTAAAGGACCGAAAAACTCAATTAATAAATTCTCTAAAATAATAAAATCTTTCGGTCCCGACTTGGCCTTTGTAAAAAATCATCAAATTCAATAAGATAATAAGATAATAATTTTTTGAAAAATCCCTTTATAAATATTAAGTCCCATTAATACTCTAAATTAATAATTTATAAATATTACAATTATAAATATTATGGTAATTTGATGAAATATAAATTTATTGTTACTTGATTTTTCTTAAAATTTAAATCTAATTGGATTTCATCCCTAACTTTTTAATTGCAGCCCAAAGTTTCGGTGTCGAGTTCTCTAGCTGCAACAAAAAATTGTGAAGAGTTGTTGTCGCGCTCAAAGCCTCCTTTCTCGTGACTGGTTCCAACGGTATTGAATCATCTTCAGTTTCATCATTAGTAGGATCTTCAATAATATCAGCAACAATTTCCTCTAAACTTTAATGTAAACATGTATATTTAAGTAATTCTAATGAATTGATACATACGTCCATGAATATAATAGTTAATTGTATACAATGAATTGATATTATACATGAATATATTTAATTAGTTACAAAGAATTGGTTGATGCATGAATATAATCAATGAAACATATATGAATTCATTTATTTTCAACACATATGTACTAAATTTACTGAATTTAAAATGTTTCTCTTTTAATTAATAAAATATTAATTTATCGATATATTAATATCTCTCTAAATTAATAAAATTTCATGGTCCCAAGTTATTAATTTATTGAGGTTTTACTGTATATTTAAAAAAAATGAAAATTGTAAAATTTCCAACTTCATAGTTTTCCTCAAGAAATAGTTTCCCGTCAAAAAGATAAAATAAAAAAGAAAAAGAAATACTCCCTCCGTCCCATGAGGACTTAAACACTGAAAATGACATGCAAACCAAGTAAAGTAGGTTTTAGTGAGTTCGAGTGGAATAAAATAAGGGATGTTGTGAGTGTATTAATATTATGTTTGTTTTTATTTTGGGAATGTTCAAGTAATGTTGAGACGTCCAAATAAGACAAGTGTTCAAGTAATGTTGGGACGGAGGGAGTACTAAACTGCATCCTTAAAGAAATCATCATACTAAACTCAGAGAAGATTCAAACTTGTGAATCTAGAGGATCTTGTAAGAATTAATTTCAGAAAATGTACTCTTATGAGTTATTCAGTAAATAATTTAGAGTAAGTTTCTTGTACACTGGCTTTATGGTACAACTGCACGCAACTAATATTGTTCACCGAAAATAACTAATACCGTTTCAACATGCACTGAGTTGCACAGTGCATCACTACACTTGGTGCATACAAGACTTTGTTAGACTAAGTGCCTGCTTTAGAACTCAATACAAGGGGTGAGAAACACTTATTTTTAAAGTTCCCTCTCACAACTTTTAGCTTCTAGAGTGCTTCTCACTATGACCCCCCCTAAATTAACTAGAGTTGAGCACAAAACTTTCAAGTCTGCTCTAAAGAAAAAAACTACTTATGAAACAATTCCATATAAAGCATGAGACAATTCATTAACGAAGATGAATCAATGACCAAAAGATGATAGCATCAACATATAATTCCAAAAAACGCAGGAAATTGTAGTTTTCTCAAGAAATATCAAACCGCATTGAGTCCCCAAGACAATCATCATATGACACTCAAGAAGAAAGCAATTCTAATCACTGAAAAATGAACAAAAATAGGATTCATAATTTGTATGTACTAGCTCGTAGGTGCTTTCCATATAATACTAACGCTAGCGAAACTATTAAGTCATTGACCTTGCCTCCTTGCGCATTATTCTTTAGATTTTGTTCGTTAAAGAAGAATGATCAACGACGAATAAATGGAGTCCTTCCGAGCATTCCATAAGCAAAAAGGCAGACTCATGATCTGTTTCTTTCTGTACAAATAAGAAAGTAGGATTTAACATTCGGCGATGTAAAATAATAAAGCAATTCATCAAAATATACAAGTAATGGTTTAGCGCTCACTCTCTCATGAGTGTTTACATGAAAGTCATTTTTCATCCCACTGGTGAATTTTAGTGAACTTATATAATGAGAGAGCAACATGAGTCTATTCTATTGTAAAACTAGAATCAGCTCCCATTAAGATACATATGACTTGAATTTTTACTACTTCTTGGCTACCCGTTGGGAGAAGCCACCAAACCTGCCTAGAGAATATTCTAATACCAAAATCCTAATCATATCAAGTGTTTAGACAATAAATAAGAACATGATACAAAGAGTATGTTTGATTTGAGATTTAGTGGATTTTGGAATCTGGATTTTAAAATCTAGTGGATTTCAATTTGAGATATAAGTAGTAGGATTTAACTTTATGTTAAATCAATGTGTAAGAATGTGTGATGTATTATATTATTGTTAATTGTAATTGTAATGATTGGATGATTGTGTAATAATTAATGTGTTGGAAGTTGTAAATGTGAGAAAAAATGTACGGAAAGTGATATGAATAAAAGAAATGTTGGAATAAAAAATCATATTGCCTTAATAAGTCATTGGATAAAGTGTAGTGGAGAAAAAAAATGGTATTCTAGGATTTATATGTATCTGTAGGGGTGAATGTATTGGGTTTAAAAATCCAAACTCTAAGAATCCCAAAGTAGAACAACATTTAGATTTCGAAATCTCAAATCCAAAATCAAGCATACCCTAAGATTTGATAAAGTTTAATCTGAATTTTGCGAATTTGAAGTAAACTATACATCTACCAATTGAAAACATAAACAAATAAATACACCTCAGCTCATCACTCAGCAAAACTCATCAATCCAGTATTGCTCAAGCAGAGCTCTGATAAAAACAACAATCCCAATTCACAGCATTGTATATCAGAATCAAAATCAAAAACTAACATGCTCTAGCACCATTTACTCAACTATAATTGTAAACATATTGCTATATGGGGAATTCCAAAATAAAATAGATTAACAGAACCATGCTTCGTTTCAAACTCTTCATGATTAAGCAAAAGTAGAGATAAATCGTTCTTTTATACTGACCGTGAATTATCTACCAGACCCCGAAAAAAGTTCAAATAGCCCACAACAGCTCTTCCAGGATGTTGGTTGCTCTGCATGTGGAGCAGGAACTAGCAACGGCTGCAAAGAGAGATTCAAAAAGATTAAAATGGAATGAATACAATCAAATTTGGTAGTAAATAAAAACCAAAACGAGAATGTACCTCAGTAACTCCTGAATCCTTCTCAGCATCTCTTCCATTATCAGCAGCAGCTACAGGTACATTGAACGACATATTTAATTGATCATCGTTTTCCTGTGCAATGTTCTCAACAGATGGAATGAGTGCTTCCTGCTCCTGTGATGCCGCATCATTAGAAGCTTCTGGAACACCTACATGTTCTTCAACAGAACTCTCTTTTTCCCCCCCATTTGCATTGAATACATAGTCAACTGTAGAAGGAACTGCAGGTGTGATATTCTCAATAATCGAACTACTTGCTCCTCCAATATGAGTGTTATCAATAACCTCAACATGCTCTCCTGAAAAAGTATCAGCTACCTTAACTGAATCAGCAATGGGAGTGATATGGACTGCAGCTTGACTACTCTTGATGCCATGAGACTCATCATCAGAACTGCTGCTGCTGCTACTGCCCGAGCTCCCAGACGAACCCCCATCGTAAGACGACTTCCTCGACGTATCATCATGCTCAAACTTTCCATTTTTCTCACTGGTTCCATCCTCAATCTTGAATTCCCTTTCAACTGAAATTGCACTCCCCTCATCTCTGACTTCGATTTTCGTTCCTTCTACAGATTTCCCCCTCTTCTCAATTTCCTCTTCCTCCCCCTCAGTTAAAAGGCTGTGTTGGCTATGGTGGTCCTGAGATGCAGGGGAACTAACCTCCCCAACATCACTCTCCATATCACCGCCTACCATATTTGAATCCATTCACACAATTCAAATCAGGAACAGATCACACAAAACCACAAAAAAATTAAAAATCTCACTAACTTTTTGAGTTTTTTCACAGTTCCAAACAAAAACCTAGCAACCAATGCCCAATTACACCGATATACGAACTACATAAAATGAAATTGACAACAATTTATACAAAATCACACAGCAAACACGAATTAAAAACAAGCGCACAGACCGAATTGATGGAAAAACAAACTGTAAAGTTCCTAAAGATAAAAACAATAATTGAACAGCACATGGGGGTGATGTATCCATGTATTGAATTAAATAAAGCGCGGAATCATCTTTTTCCAAATAAAGTTGGATAGCAATTGTACCATGAGCGTGAGTAGAAGCAGATGATGACGGATTGGGGTGGTTGCCGGGTTGATTTCCCTTCTTTTTCTTGGCAGCTTTTCGCTTCTTTGCACCTGATGGCATGGTGGTGGATTGATTGAGAGTTGATTCGAATTGAATCGTGGGATGTTGGCTCGATTTCCAGATTCTTCTCTCTCCCCCACACTTTCTCTCACTTCAACACCCAAAGCTTTGCTGTTTTTGTTTCTACTAGAGAGAGAGAGTGTGTGTGTGAATTTCAAAAAATGAAATTAGAAAAAAGGAAAAAAAAAAAAAAATGAGCACAGCGAAGAAGAGACTGACAGATTGGAGGTGGGGGTTGGTTGGATGTGAGGTGAGAAATATTGGATTTTAAGGGAATCTCGTGGGGTAGATCAACTGTTTCTCTATATTTACCACACCGCTATTTTTACCATCCAAACAGGCCCTTACATTCTTCTATTTCACTTTTTTTTTTAAAATTAAATGTTAGAGTAGGTTTTTGGTGAAATTTATTCATCGTGAAACTGATTTCATATTTATAAATATGACTATTCATTTATTATGATTAATATTATTTTTAATATAAGTTATACTTATCATTATTAATATTTTTGTTGTAATATAAATTGTATTCTTCAGTATTATGAGTAATACTTTATATAGTAAAAAGACATACCTTTCAATTATCATAATTAATATCCTTTAAAAACCAATTTCATGAATTCTTATGTGAAACTTATTCACCCTATACTACTTGTCTTAAATGATATATATTTTAGTTTTTTAAACGATAAATACTAGTAAATAGTACTCTATCTGACATAAAAATAAGAAAATGAGGTTAATGAGTGAGGTTCTAAGGAGTAATTTTGTAAATTTGGATGCATAAAATAAATAAATTGGTTGAAATGAGTTAAAAATAATGATATTTTATGTAAAATTATGAATATTGTGAAGATAAAGTTTTTGATTTTTTTTTTATTTTTAGAGTGTGCAAATTATTGTGGGACGTAAAAAAAAAAATGTGTATATACGGGATGAAAGGAGTATCTTACATACATATTGCTGAGGGCAATACTTGTATGTTGCATCATTAATACTTGCAATAAAAACAATTAGTAATATTCATGAAAAACAGTTCTTATGGTTCAATGATAATATAATGACAATACATAATACGATTCAGTAAAAAAAAATCAGTGAAAATATGCAATTGATAATTTTCAAAAAATACAGCAATTACATGATGCAATTGATGTGTACAAGATATTTTTTCCATTATTGATTGTTATTTAATAATGTACTTATTCTTATGGTTCAATGATAATATAATGATAATACATAATATGATTCAGTAAAAAAAATTAAGTGAAAATATGCAACTGATAATTTTCAAAAAATACAGCAATTACATGGTGCAACTGATGTGTACAAATTTTTTTTTTCCATTATTGATTGTTATTTAATAATGTACTTGACATGTATTTAGATAATAAAATACATAATAGTACGATGTAAAGTTGGATGGGCTGACAAATGAATTTAAAATAAATACTAGTATATTAAGGCTATGTCTTGTATGTATTCGGGTGCACCGTACATTCATAGTGCATTTTAAAAGGGTGCAACTTGTTATGCTAAAAAGTACGACTTATTTACATAGAAAAGTGCAACTATTAATATGAGAACATAGTTGCATGCTTCTGTTTAGAATAGTTGCATGTTTCTATTTAGTATAGTTGCACGCTTCTAAAATGCACTATGAGTGCACGGTGCACCCGGGTGCACATGAGACCCACCCTTGTTCACTAAGTCTTGTATTCTCCAAGTGTACCGTGAACCCATAATGCATTATAGAATCATATAACTTGTTGCATTGAAAGATACAATTTTTTCACACTGAACTGTGCAACTATTAACATGAAAAAATAGTTACACGATTAATTGTAAATAAAGTATATATTTCAATATAATAAATAGTACAATTTCAAAATACACTATGAGTGCACGACGCAGAGTAACCAATTTTGTTATAATCAACCGCATAGGTGCACTTCATAATTAAATATATGCTTACCCTACGTATTAGGCAAGTAGAGACTATTTTGTTAATGTTGATGTAATGGTGCATTTAACGTAAATATATAATTTAATCTAATCTATGGTTTATAAAGGGACAATAAAATTAAAATAAGCCATTCAAATTAAATTGGCCCACGACAAAATGATCCGTGCCACATATTTCCCTTTTTTGAATTATTTAAATTTATTCTATATTTAGAAAAAAAATAAGTTGATTGGCATGTGCTTCGGAAGAAATGATTAAATCTGGATCCAAACACAAATCCGTTTCATTTGAAATTTATGTGAGTGAATTTTTTAAAATATGTTGATCGTGTATTCTGAACCACACAATTAAAAAAAATTTGTAATTTGATTTTTATTTGAATTGATATATATTATGAATACTTTCACACATGTAAACAAAAAGAGACTTGAACGGTTCAATTCTTGATCTCTTTTAGAGAAATCGATTCCTTATTAATTAATTAATAATCAGAGTTGCATTTAAACAAATTTGAAAACTATATACAAATTAATATTTATACCAATATATTAATATGAATTATATTTATTATATTAGTATGAATCATAAGTTAACAGGACTCCAACCTAATCGATCGCTTTTATAAGTGAGCAATTCTCCCTTTTTACTTTGGAAAAAAAAATTGGAGATCGTTTTTTCTTTTAAAATAAACTTCATTTGGAATTAGACAAATTGTTATAATCATAAGTTTGACAATCCTCTCTTTTTTATCATGTTCCAATAATTTATTATAAAATATAAATTCAATAAAAACTCAGATAGGCACTGAGACTATTTTGTTATTTTTAATTAAAGCTTACATTGATCCCTCCCAAAATATAATGGTTTAGTAATTTAAAAAGTAAAAATAAGTAAATTAATCTAATATATATATATATATATACTTTTTAATTTGAAATATTTAGAGTCAAACTCGTCCCTTTGTCATTTCAACCAAATTATGACATGTATGCCTTCATATATCTTGCAAACGATTTAAACAAGATCTAATGTAAAGTCGACACCTAAACCAAACAAAATCGCTATCAGTGAAAATAACAGGTACTATTACCTACATTTGAGTTGCCCTCCTAACTAGGTCTATGCCACTTTTTTTTTACTTAATATTTAAATTTATTCTTATATATTGATTTAGCAAAAAAAATCAAGTTTATTGGCTATTCATCATTTTTTAAATCCATAGGAAGAAATGATTAAATCTGGAAATCCAAAATAATTAGCCTACAAAAAAGGTAATTCATATGTAAATTTATTTGTAGAAAATTTCAAATTTTTAAATTGCCTAAAAATTATTTGTTGATCGTGAATGAATAACTATTTAATAAACTATCATGGTCAATTATTATTTAAAGTATTAATTAATTATAAATTTTTTTTTATTAAAAAATTATCAATTTTTTTTTTTACCCTGGCTAGACTAAATTGCTGCGTCCACCACATGATATGAATTTCATTTCACACAACTATGATACTCATACCTTTTTTTTCACTCCTCCATCTGAAATGAAGAAATTGTTGGATACTTTGGGGGTTAAGTTATGAGAATGATTCCCTACTTTAAAATTCTTTGTTTGCACTTTTTTTTTTTTGCATTTTAGTGAACGAGTTATTTATTAATATTTAAAATGATAATATAATTTTAAAAAAAATATGATATATATTTTTAAAAATAATTTCACATTTTCTCTATTATATATCTCTTTAAAAATTATACTTTATTATTTTAAATATTAATAAAAAATTCACTCACTAAAATATAAAAAAAATAAAAATAAATATGAATAAAAAATTAAAATTCAAATAATATAATTTTAAAATATATTATAAATATAATTTTCTCTCTTTCAAAATTCTACCGTGAGATTTTAACGTCTGAATTGCTAACCCGCCACTTATGCTTGAATTTGGATGTGGGCAACTTTTGAAGTAGGACTGTCTCAAAAGAAGCATTCATAATGATTTGATATGCAAGTCATTTTCGTGGCAAACATTTCCTTATCCGGAAATAAAAATTATATTTCCTCATCAATATATATATATTTTCTTTATATCTAATTATTTTATTATGATATGTCGGTACAGTTTTGTATACCTTTTAATTACATTGACATAATTAATAATATTAACAAGATGTATCTGCAAACCACACACTTAGTACGTCAGGTTTTAATCCCCAGGCCCCACTAATATATATCCCTCCGAAAAGAAATGAGTGATTCTAATTTTTTTTTATATGATTTGTTTTTTGTAATTCATGTTGTTAAATTACAACTTCGAATTAGAGTATACTCCCTCCTATTTAAATATAAGATGTTTTAACTTATTATATTATTTACTTTTTATTTTATGTTCTGATTTTTATTTTCCTACTTTCTTTCTTATTTAATCTTTTTTTTTTTTCTTGTTTTTTTCCATATCAAAGATTAAAGATAATTTATCATTAAATAAGATTAATTTTAGTATAATTTTTTTTATTAATAAAGAGGGAGTATATCTTTATACGTATAATATGTCAGGAAGGAAGAAATAGAATTCAGTTGAATTTTTTGTATGATTGAATCTTCTTAATTAGAACACGATCACGTGAAATAATTCAAGAATCATTTCTTATTTTCACAATATGTAAATGCCCTTTGATATTTGATATGTGATTAATTTGTGAGAATTATGTCTCTTAATTTTCAGAAGAGTTGATAGAGCAGAGAAGTGAACAAAAATGAGAAAAAACTTATTTTGTGCATAACATCGAACATAATTTTCTCAATTCAAATTTAGAAGAGTTATCCGTAACCAACTCCCCAAAAAGTTTATCCACTTTAATTCGTAGGTGAATTTTATTATAATATTAATTAATAACTTTCACATGTATTCATCAAAGAAGATCAATTAAAATAGAACTAAATTATTTTTAATATTATTAATATTAGTTTTTTTATTAGATTAAAAATTGAAACATTTAAATTACCCAATATTATTGCAATATCACATCATTATCAAATAGAGAATTTCAAAACTAGTCCTACAATTTAGGGTTATTCAACTTTTAGTCTTATAACTTTTCATTTTTTCAATTTTAATTATAAAGGTATCAATTTTAATTATTTTTGTTAAAGTTTTTTGAATTTTTTCGAATTGAATACATGAGGCCCATGTAACGCCATTAATTTTTTTGAATTTATATTTTGCCAGTAAATTCGCACATGAAGAGTGATATCCGGCCCAAAAGGGTTTCATCTCACCGCTAGCCGACCCGTTTCAAATTAAACCCAATCCGCCTCTTTTTGAATTGGTCGTCACTCCACATGTGCAAATTGACCGACAATTTAAAATTTCTCAATTTTAAATTGATCATTTGCTCCTAACATGCTGATTATGGAGAAGATTCAATTTTTCAGAGTGACAAAGACTAAAATTAATAGCTTTATAATTAATAATTAAAATTAAAAAAAGAAAAAAATTACAAGACAAAATTTTAATCACCCTAAATTACATGACTAATTTTCTCCTCATCAAATATTCAATTTGAAACCTGATTGAAGTTAACTAAACTTTTGCCAGTTTCTAGTTTGTAATTCAATTGATTTATTGTCATAATATTTACTGCTATTTATGTTTTTTTTTTTTTTTTGTTTCACATCATTATTTAGTTTCTGAAATATGGGAAAGGACGCAGTCAAGTCATAGTTGGTGCAGACTAGGTGAGTACAATTTCAACAAATCAACAACTCTCTATTTTGTCATAATTATTAGGCCATTTTTTAGTTTTTGCAATAATTAACAATAATATACTATACAAATTAATAATTGATAACTTTTCTTGATTTCGCAATAATCATCTATTCAATTAATGGAACCAAAAGCACGGTCGTCGGCAGAGTAATTATGCCCCCCTGTCTCATCAGTTTGATTAATTTGTGTTACTTTTTAGTATATAATCATATACTATTAGATGCACTTTCCTGATTAGTTTGATTAATTTTCCTTTTTTCTCGACAAAAACTCATATAAAAAGATCTCATGCATGAGACGGAGTACAACTTAAAATAAATCAACACTCATTTTTTTAAAGTGTTAAAACGTCAACAACAAAATTATGTCACTGTCGAGAAATCGTTTCATGCAAGTGATTTTTTTAACTAGTACACATATCATATATCTAAATATAACCAACACAGTAGAATACACATAAAAAGTTACACATAATATGAAATTGTTTATCATTTCCTTAATTTTAGTCGTCCCAACTTGAGTTTTTAATATCAATTTCAAGTAATAAGTGCCCGTTTACAAATCTATAAATATATAAAAATAAAATAGTCTGTCTAAAACTTGTTCTCGCCTATTTTTTTTTCCCATCTTCTCTTCACATCCTCTATTCCTCCCCCTTCCCTTTTTCCTCCATTTCCTAAATTTCAGCATATTTCAACAGTTAATTAAAATCTAGGGCCCAACAAATGCCACGTAATCAAAACTCAATTTTAGTATTTAAACTCCACTTGCTTTCTCTCTCAAAACCAACACAGTATTAAGAAAGTTTTGCAACCACTGTTCATGTTTCCATGTTTCCCGGTAAAATGGTAATCAAGAATAAATTAACCGTGAAAGAGATGATGTCAGAGCATTAAAGAATTACACCCCCGGGTGCACTGTGCACTCATAGTACATTTTAGAAGCGTTCATCTTGAAATCGGAGGCGGAAGTGCTTCAAAGGGAAACGTTCATGGCGGTGAAAATTTATTGCTTCCTTTTTAATTTTTGCTAAGTTTGATTAATATGTAAATAAAGGTGTGGCACGTTATGGGCCCTAGATTTTAGTCGACGGTTGAGATATGTTGAAATTTAGGAAATGGAGGAAAATGGGACGGGTGAAGATCCATTCCCTTCAGTTCCACATGCTTAATAAACTAAATTACTATTTAATTCTAATATATTTTGAATTAATTATTTAGTAATTTTATTTAATTGCTTTTGGGTAAAATTAAATAAATGCATTCTAATTTTATAATACTAATATGATAAATCATTAATTAGAGGAAAATTTCAATAAAAACTTTTCTATCAACTTAATATCTTTAAAATAATGCATTTTTTTTTATTTCATTGATATAATTATTGTTCAAATAACACAATATTATTTGACTAATGTAATGGGTATTTTGCTATCTATTTAATTAAATAATTGATTTTTAGATGGTAATATATTATTAAAATTTCGACACACTAAATCATATCTTATATATAGTGAATTGACAATCTAATATTAATATACATAAAAAAAATAACAATCATGCATAGAATTATAATATTAAAAGAGAATTTTGTGTGATACTATCTCACATGTGTGAGAAGAACCTTCGGTTGATATTTGAGTCATACTTCTCAAATTAAATGATTTATTACATAATATAGTAAATAAGACATGTCGAGTAATGCCCGGGTGAAATATTAGTTTTAAAAAATAGCTGAGAAGCATTTATTTTAAAAAATATTAGACACAATTTTAAAAAATATAAAGTGTTTCTACTGAGTTTGCAAACAGACATTAAATTTTGTACAGTACATACTACATATGAGAAAATCCTTTACTTCGTATTAATTTTTTAAGACAAAAACTCATATGAGACGGAGTATAAATTAGCACAAATTACACCCACCACTCCCAATGTATTAAAACGTCAATGTCCAATTTATACCCTGTTTCACCAGGAGACGGTCTCACGCAAGTGTAACTCATTTTTTAATCGTAATGAATATAATTGGGCTCAAATGGGCTTACCAGATAATCAGCTCTCTATCTCAATAATCAACAAGTGGGCTTTCTAAATTGGCCCGAGCGAATATAACATCAAACAAATGCATCATACTTTTTTTTTTTTTTTTTTTGGAAACGAAAATGTATCATACTCGAATAGTTTGACAAAAGGGAATCAATTTTTTCTTCAATTCTGTTTATTAAATAAGAGTTCACCAAAATTTATGTTACTCATTAGATAAATAATCAAAGATATAATCAAAGATATATTTTGACCTTTTAAACTCGACCCTCGTTTCGTGGCAAAATAATTTAAGAACATTTTTACAAAACATGATGCTTAAATTCATACATATACTACCAGACAAACAAAAAAGAAGTATACATATACAAATTACAAAATCACATTAAAGTACATTATAATATGACAAAGTTACATATACTTAAGTAGGGCTAATTTTTAGGTAATGGGCGGCCTGTTAAGATATGAAAAGTCGTTTGGACCTTGGGCTTGAATTTGTTAATGTAAAAAGTGTGGTTAAATTGAAGGGTCCGGTTGCTGACACCCCCTTAACTATGAAATACACCCTCAATAATTTTCTATTATTTTATTATAATTAATAAATGACTCATATACTTGTAAATAGCTAAAAAAAAATAAAAAATCAAACAATTAATATTGAATACACCACATCCCATTTTATTAGAAACTAAAAAATCACGATTTAGACTTCTCCATTCCAAACGATCGATTCATTATTTTTTTAGGAGAAATGATTTCTAGATTCTTCTAATCACTTTCCAAAGTATTTCTAAGATACATGTAAAAAATTTTTGTGACTCTAAGATAAAAAAATATAAGGTGTAGAGACTTAACTACCATTTTCTTTCCTTTCTCCAATAAATTGGTCTCCACCAATCCCCGTCTCGTTTACCCATAAATCGGTCCCCACCCACCCTCTCTATTTCCATATTTTTTTATTGATGCTTCTGACACAAAAAGGGTCCACCAACATTTTCCATTTCCATTGTATATTGGCAGAAAACGTCCAAATTTAGAGTGTAATTTTTTAAAATTATTGTATTTTGATCCAGGCACATAAATACATATTAATTAATTTTTTAAAATTAAATTCTTTTAATTTATACCCCTTTAATCCAATTTTGGAGTGCATTTTTTAAAAATAAAATTGTATTTTAGGCCAATTTCAAAATGCATTTTTTTTAAAAAAAATTGTATTTTGAAGTGCATTTTTTAAAAAAAAATTGTATTTTAGATCAATTTTGGAGTGCATTTTTTTTTTAAAAAAATTATATTTTGGAATGCATTTAAAAAAAATGTATTTTGGAGTGCATTTTTTTTTTTAAAAAAATTGTATTTTAGCAAATTTTGAAGTGCATTTTTTAAAAAAAAATTATATTTTAAGTCAATTTTGGAATGCATTTTTTTTTAGAAAAAATTGCATTTTGGTCAATTTTGGAGTGCCTTTTTTTTTAAAAAAAAATGTATTTAAACCAATGTTGGAGTGCATTTAAAAAAAAATGTATTTTAGGCCAATTTTTTTGAAATTAAACAAATTAAAAAGAAAAATACTTAAAAAAAATCCTACAGAAACCCTAAATTACAAATTACACAAATCTGCAATAATAAAACCATAAAAATTACACAAATCTACAAATCTGATGGAAACCCAAAAAAATACAAAAAAAATACAGAAATTGCCTAAATTAAAAAATACAGAAATATCGAAATTCAGAAATTAAAAAATATAGAAAAATAAAGAAAAATTACAAAAAATACAAAAATCACGGACGGCCACCGTCTTCTCCGCCGTATCGCCGCCTTCTTCTCCGAAAGACCACCTAGACCACTTTTGATTTTTTTAGACCGATTTCACTAAACCATTCAAAGATTCCAACAAATATCACTAAATACAACCTTGAAGCTCCAACAAAAGAGGAGCAACACAACTCATACACTCTGTATTGATGAAATTTGTGTTTTAATTTGTATTGACATTAAGAATTTATTATTTCGTGAGCTAATCAATTTGGGATGCAGCGGTAAAAATTAAAATGGCCACTTACATTAAAATCACCAACGCCGCCTGCCGCCACCGATTCACCTCTACCGAACGTCGTCTCTTCTCACCCCACGGCGGATCTGTAAAAATCCGCCGTCCCTAAAACAAATCTGCACAAAGCCACCACCAAACACCTGTTGGGGTTATACTGAAAAGTAGATTTTTTTACTTTGTATAACCAAAATGAATTTCTTATTTATTTACTGAAATAAATTAATTATCATTGTTGCATTAAATATGAATGAATGTTATATATATTTACTGCATACCTGTTCAATAAATAGTACGTGTTACATTGTAGTTAATTTGGTGATACCAGATCACAGAATATCAAATTAATAGTTCCTCGTAACTAAATAATAATTCACAACCTAGATGGAAATGAACAAACCATCGTGAAAGGTTGAAGTGTAAGGCTCAGATTGACCTGTCTTGATCAAGAGATTACATTAGTGCATTATGATGCGCTGAATATGACCTACATGACGATAAATTCTCCGGTACTTAATATACAAGAATTAGACCTCAGTGGTTCGTTATTTCTTAATCTCCGTCCCTTAAATAGGATCGTGTGAAATTAATAACTATTGCTTTGACTTATGATGGGAAGAGAGTCAATGTGATTCGATACCTTATATCTTGGGCAATACTATTAGTTACATGACGATTGCTAAGATTTAATATAGAGAATCGTGTGCAAGTACGACTTGCTTGATTTGTCCCCTTGGTGGGCTCAAAATCTTTATCATACCAAATCTTGCAAGTGAAAATTTATTTCCGGTATGGATAATAACGTTGAACTGTCTTTACTCCAAGGACAAAGATATTATTTAATATAAAATCTGTTTAGTGGCTTAATTAATTAGTGGACTAAGATAATCTTAAACACGGGAAATAATGATCGGGAGTCATATTACTGTGAAGTCGTAATATGAGTTAAGATGGACAGTTCAATATTAATTTTATAGTGGAATGAATTAATATTAATGGATTTAAATAATATTTTGGCTAAATGTTAAAGTTTATATGCCATTGGAGAGGTCAATCTTAATTCTCCTAAAGGCCCTCAAATAAATTTCAAATTAAAGTCCAATTAATGAAAATGAGAAAAAAATATTCTTGCCTAATATTTCCTAATATTTTCGAAAATAATGTAGGAAAGAAGAAGAGAGATTTTCTTGATTTTCTTGAAGAGATTTTTATGGAAAGAGATAAGTATTCTTGTAATACATAATTATCCCATAAATTCAAGAAACAAAATCTTGTTTCTTTTTCCTTGTAAATTTTCGAAAAATATAGGATAAAGGGGAATGAGATTTTATGGAAAAATTTAATTAAGGAGAAAAGAATATATGAGATATATTCAAGATTTCTTGGAGATCAAGAAAATATTTTCTTCCTTATTTTTCCATTGAAAAAAATCGGCCCCCTTAGTCCTATAAATAGAGAATGAATTTTTCATAAATATTAGAAATCCACAAAGGTGGTGGCAAAATATTTTTATTTTTCTCCTTTATTAAAATCGTTCGTGTGAATCCTCCCACCGGATTACGTTCGTGGACGTGGGACATATTTGAGAATACTCTTTGGGTTGATCCATCGTCTCAACGGTTGTCTCTATAAGAGGTATGTAATCTCGTAATTCCTAGATTCCGCATGCTTAAGATTTACGTGGATTACGCAGACGACGTATTCTTATTTGATTGTTTAATTATTATGTTGAATTGATTTAAAATTAATTCATGTTAGTAATTAATTGATTAATTTAAATATGTATTTAAATTCATTTTGAATAGATCCGAGACACCCCGTTATTTCCCAACAACACCATCGAAAAACGCGTAGCCCCAACCAGACCCGTCTCCCCCCCCACCAAGCACCACCACCACCACCGCGTAGCCCAACCAACCAAGCTCTACTTTTCTCCTTCGTGTTCGGAATTTTTTCGCCCCAAACACCGCCTCTCATAGATACGTTTGGCGTTGTGTGGTGGTGTGTATATGTTGGTGATGGGGTGATGGTGGCCGATGGCGGTGGCCGAAAATAATTGTGGAGTGAGAGAGGAGCAATTAAGAGAGAGAAAGAGCAATTAAGAGAGAGGGAGAAAATAATAGTGGGGGCGTGGGTTTGACGGATATTAGGGCAGAAAAGTGGGCTGACAAATTTTGTTTTGGGTTAATGTGGCAGTCATAAAAAAAAAGTGAGTGAATAGAAATTAATGGTAAAATTGGTATATTTTGTAGTGGAGAGTCACTATCTTTTTATTTTGTATCTTAGGGTACTTTTGACTTAAATTTTGTATCATAGAGTCTCTATTTCTATTTTTTATCTTTTAGTGTCGTACCACCACCACAACTTAGTTTGTATTTTGTGTAACAACTATGGTGGGCAGGGTTGGGGAGTTCTCGGAATATATGTAAAGTTAAAAAATATATGAAGTTTGGAAATGTTGAATGTTTTATGTTATTATTTGTTTAATGTTTAGGGTTGTAAGACATATTGAGCTTTTTAGATCTAGACGTACTATGAAAATTGTATAATTGTCATTCACACGCTTATTTTTAAATTTTTTTCGTTATGCATATTTCGGACCTGACTTATTGAAATATGTCATCATTTTTGGAAATAATATGTCAAAATATATCACTATTTTCGAAAACCATATACTGAAATATATAGAATTCTGGGAAAAATAACAAATTTTGAAAAATTTCTTTTAAAAATCTCTAATAATTTCGACAAAATTTTGTTGAAAATTTGGTGGAATTTCAAAACACCAAGTTCGAAAATCACTCTACCTAATTTTTTTTCCCACACATACGTCATTTTTTGACAAAAATTGTTAACACACGATGGCTCCATAGTCACTGTTCTCACCGATATCGGTCACCACCACAAAATAAAATGTCTAGTCATCGTGGTCGTGAGAGATGGGGAAGTGGTGGAGGGGGGGTCTTTTTTGCCTAGGTTTGAAATAAAACAAGAAGAGAATAATTTTATTGATATAAGTTTGTGGGGATGTGTATTTATTAATGTTAAAAAAAATGGGTGAGTGAATTAATCGAGGTGTATATCTCCTAATTAAGGGGTTGTGAATAACCGGGTCCTAAATTCTTTTAAAATTAAATTAAACTTTGAATAATTTAATTATTTTTGCTTCATCATTTTATGTTCTTGAAAGGAATATAGTTTTTAAGAGTTGGGGTGATGACAAAACTAGGATCATAATTTTTCAGACTGATAAAAGAAGGACCACAACTTTTTATGATCCTTAATGTGATGTCTACTTTTTAAAATTACAGTCTGTAAAAAAATATTTTATTTTTTTGAATGAGATAACCTTGTATAAGATGAATCGATCCAAGTACCCACCAAAAATATATATTTTTTAAAGATGTAAAGATCAATCAATTGAGTTAACTAAATCCATTTTGAGATGATGTTGCTTATAAATACTTTTACCTGCCCACGTAGTTGATAATATATTGTTTTTTTTCCTTCTGATAATGAGATTTGTAAATCACATTTTTGAAAACTAAGAAAGCATATTAATACATAACAATGAAACCAACGTTATCATAAATATATAATAGGAGCTATTTTTCCTTTTATAGTTTTGGCGCCATTCGTTTATGACCGTTGATCATTTTTACAAGATTAATCTTGATCGTCTATATTCTTCCATTAATCACTCATTTTAATTTTTTACCACTTTTTTCTTTTACCATTTTTGTTTTTGGTGGGAAGCTTTGTGGGCTGTCGATCTATGCATTTGTTTGATATGAGCCGTTGAAATGTTGAACACAATTTTCACACCACAATTCATGACAATCACCTTAAATCACATTTAATTATTATTTTTTGCCTTCAAACTCTATAAATACTCTCACTTACAATCCCCAATTTCATCTTCTCATTCCTTTGGTTGCATTTCTTTGGATTAGCTACAAAGATATGCTTTATATTCACAATATAGATAGATTCGTATGATTTTTTTATTGTAATGATGTCGAGTTTTTTGTATAAATTTTACTATTTAGTTTATTTTGTAAGGATGTAAAATCCATTCTACAAGATTCATTCCTTATGTTCTATATAAATTTTGAATTACAAATGTTGTATTTTTTTTATTTTTGCCACGTATTTTTCCATTGACCGCCTACACTTAGATATTCTCCCGTCTATCTCTTTTCTTCATTTCAAGAACACATCAAGTGTATATAAAATTACAGGTACTGTGTATTATTTTACGTGTATCATTTATTTGTAATTGAGTTATTACATATATTTCATTTTCATGAACATTCTATGTTGGGATATTTTAGTTTTGATGAATTATGCAAAAATATTATCAACTTGTGTTTTTGAAGCTAATATACAGATAACAAGTTGAGGGGGAACGAGAGAACAAATTGAGGGGGAACTCACAAAATCGCATTTAGATGATCGAGATCGACGAGGTCGAGCGAGGACCGATCGAGATCGGATGAGTAAGATGAGTTCCGGAGTTAATTGATGAAATGGCAAAATCGAAGAGAAGAAAAAGCTAAGCCCGGTGATCGGAAGATTAGATGACGGATGATGATGATCGAAGAATGATGATGAGCCGATCCGGGTGATCGGAAACAAAAAAGCCGACGAAAGAAACCGACCGTAAGATCGAAGAGAAGGTTGCGCATCGAAAGAGGAGGATGGGAGACCGACGAGATCGACGCGGATCGAGATCGATATGAAGATGAGCAGATGATCAAGATCATACGTGATTGAGATCAGATGTGCTAAACTGATATGCTAACCTAATATGCTAAACTGATGTACTAATCTGATGCAGATATCTCGATATCTTTGCCGAATTGATGCCATATTGATCCGATCATGTGAGCCGACGATCAAAGCAGAAGAAATCGAGATGTCGAGAACTAGAAATATGCATACCAGATCAGAAAAGAAGTCATCTGAAGAGAAGTCATCTGAAGTCATATTTATCGAGAATCGTATCGCTACCGATGATCGCTTAGCTCGAAAAGCTTAGTGACTGAGGGGGTCAAATTGTCCGAAGACAGAAGAATCAACTCGGGCCACTGAAAGTGTCAAGATGCCCGACGTATAAGGTCCGGCAAGAGAAGTCTCATTGAATCAAGAAACTTGAGACTCGATGTCAACGGACATCGAGGCTCGGAGAGACCAAGGCTCGAGACAGACCTAAAGGCTCGGATAGACACAAGGCTCGGATAGAACCCAAGATCCCGAGACTCGGAAGAATCAAGAATATAGCCGCTGTAATTCAAATTGACGTGGACCAATGAGAGGAAGACAACCACCGAAAAAAGCTACAAGAAGCTACTGAGAATAGTATGGATTTGAATGTGACTCCATCCAACGGTAACATTCAAATCCACACTATAAATACAAGTTCTTCCTTCATAATTCGTGTGGAAAAATCGTGAAACATCCATCAAGCCAAATCATCTAGCATTCCCACCATAGAACACGTAAAAAGAAATACACGATATATTCAAAGAGTGTTCTACCCTAGATCTAAGCATAAATGTCATATCCTAAAGCTTAGAGATTTTTCCCAACCTTAGCATTAAAAATTTAAACAAATGTAAGGGAAAATCTCACTCTAGTTGGAAACCAAACAATCTTATACCCAAACCCAAGAGTTGGTTAAGTTTGTAGGTGAGTGTGAACTTCAGAAACATCTAGCAATCCCGAAAGGAGGGTAAGCAATCCCGTGAGGGTGATAAGTCCCGTTTGAGTGTGAACTCGGTAAACATCTGTTGGGTGTTGGACTAACACGTTAAACTAAGTCCAGTTGGTTAAGTAGGTGCCCCTGTTGATAGGGAAGAGTGGATGTAGGAGTTGGACTCCGAACCACTATAAAATCGTGTGTTCTTTACTGCTTTATGTTCTTACTTGCCATATGCATTTGATTATAAGCAAAACACACACATGAGCTTAAAACGAAAAAAACTGTAATCACTCTGCCCTCTCCCCTGTTTTATATGCATCGCTTTCAAAATGTTTGCTTCCGCACGCGCAAAATCGGTTTTAATCGGGACCTCACATTCTACCATAGAATTTAATATAATTTTGGTAAAAAACAAAGTAGTATCTTTACGTGTAACCAACTAATATTGTTCCGTTAAACAACTATTACTCTTCGTACCATTTTAATTTGAAACTCTCCAAAAACAACAAAAATGATGGGAGATCATAAGATGGAACCAAGGTAATTCCAAAATTAAAGGGTAGTAATAAATTTAATGCTCAACTGGAGACCTAAATTAAGACAACAAATCAGTGCACAATTATAAACAAAAATTGAATTTTGATTCATTCTTATTAAATCTTATAAAATTGTGATATATATATATATATATACATATATATACACACATTTAACTATATATATTTTAATGCCTGGTTTATTTAATTATGGAATTTACATTATAGTTGGATGTTACATATTATAAATTTGCATCAATTATGCAATCATTTGGAATTTTTTGACCAAACATATTATTATGATTTAATGCTCATTTAATGTGTGATATTTTTTTTTTAAAATAATAGATTTTATATATTTCTCAAACTTATAGTATTATTTATGTGATTAAATATTGTTAGAATTGTCATAATTTAGATTGAATTGTTAGATTCATTTAAAAATTATATTATTTTTAATACTAAAAACTGTAAAATTGGATTTAGTGATATATAATTATTTTACTAGATTTTGATTTTATGCACCTCATCCTCTAATTTATTATTGGTTGGAATCAATCAAGCAAATCATTATGCCACATATTATTTTATCAAATTGTACGTAGATTAACCGTCCTTCAATAAAAACCACCTATTAAAATAAAATATATGATGTATTTAAATATAAATTTTATATAATGTATTATATTTTAACATTTTTAAAATGTTTAGCACAGTAAAAATTATTATTAATTAAATTAAATTAAACTTATAAAATTTTAAAATTTAATTGGAATATTAACTTCAATGAGTAGGTAAACCATTAAAAAATAATATTATAGATTATCTTTTCATAAAAGTTTCACATAAACTGATTTCAACAACAAATATAATCTTGATCACAAATATAATCTTGATCACTTTTGCTGGATTAATCTTGATCGTCCAAATTTTTTTATCAATTACTTATATTGTTTTTAATCTTTATTTAATAAAATTAAATACCCTTTAATGGCATGCTTAATTCAATCCTACTAATTTGTCGTCTCTCCTATTTAAAGTGAAGTTCCATGTTCCAAAATTTTCATTCTCAAACAACAAACAATTCTAATTCTTAGTGATTTTGTTTTCGATAGGAATTTTTGTTTCAAGTTGTATGAGAGTTATATATGCTCCATCAATATTTTAAGTTGAGCCTCAACCCAGTTTTTGTTTTCAGTGATGATTTTTGCTGATTATGTCTACTGTAGGGTCTTTTACTCTTCACTCTTTCTTTTTTTCTGGCATGCCCTGGATTTTGCTATGTTCAATCCTATGTGTGAATGGATTTGTGGAAACAGATGCATCCAATTATAGGAAATTGTAACAGGTGAGAAGAAAGCGTTATTTTCTTGATTAATCCTTACTAATCATTCTCCATCCTTTTGGTAGTATAATATCATTTTAAATTGATCTAAATTTTGGTTTGGAGAAATTCATTGAGTTTAATATGTGTATTTAATATATTTTTTAATTTTTTATCATTAAGAGTTGTATAAGTGATATTAGAAGTGTTTTCAAAAATAAGTGATATTGGGGTTTTTATGTTAATTTTTTATTTTGTCTAAATTTATATATCAACATTAAAAATTTAAATATCAAATTACTATCTCTATTTAAAAAAATTACTAAATCATCGAATTAATTATTATATAGATTTGTTTAGATATATATAAACACATTAATATAGCAAATTAAAATCTTAACTATTATTATCAAATTGATATATATATATATATATATAAGAAACAATTGATATCAAATTGTATCAAATTTGACGGAAGTTTAGGAGAAGATGATACATTTTTTTTTTTTACGAAAATTTACATTGTCTCATTGCCATTATTACTTTTTTTTTGTATATATTTTAATGTCTGATTCATTTAATTATAGAACGTACATTATAATTTAAGGGGATATTATTGTATATTTTACATCAATTATAGTTAAGATTTTATTTAGAAAAATTTAAATATCAAATTACTATCTCTATTTTAAAAAAAATTACTAAATTATCGAATTAATTACTTTGTAAATATAGATTTGTTTAGATATATATAAACACATTAATATAGCAAATCAAAATCTTAACTATTATTATCAAATTGATATATATATATATATATATATATATATATAATATATATATAACATGTATTAAATATCAATTGACCAATATATTTTTATATCAATTTAATTACAAATCTTTACTGAAAAGGTATAAATATGGAATAATATAATTACATTGGTGGATTTCAATACATTGATTGATGGAAGACGTTTATGGCGCAAATGCCACATGATAATGAAAATAAAAATATGGTGATAGTCACACCTAAATTAAGGTCATACTCTCTTTGTATTATTTCAATTCTAATTGATGAACGACTTAGAATTTCTTCAATTATTGTTTGTTGGTTCATAACATGTATCGATCAGGAGAACGGAGTATGTGCTTTGGATTTTTTTTTTCCTATATATATATATATATATATTATTAAATTTTATGATTTTTGACATTTCTTTTCAATTGATTTTGGTAGGGGATGATGTGATTGTGCCTTCAAATTAAGGATATTCATAAGTACACTATGAATGTTTATAAGAAACAAAAGTTCAAGTTTTATCTTCAGTTTAAGAAAGCTAAGGAATCTGAGTGTATTGTAAGTTATGAATGTTGTATTTCAAATTTGAATGTGCATTTTTTTAACACATTTATTTATTTTTTATTATGTTGGCTTTTTTGTTAACCTTTACCCTTGCAGTTCCAGAAGAGGTTTAACAATTTGACTAATATTCAAGAATTCAAACTGAGACAACACTCAATGTGTGATTGTTGGATTCGTGAACAACAAGTTGAAGTTATTTTTAATGAAGGAATGTGGTTTTTAAGATTTAGTATCTGTATAAAAAAAATTTATGATGTTCAATCTCAGGACTTAATTTTTTTAGAGGAACAATCTGTTGGTGTTTTTTCACATGTAATATTTAATGGTACTGATCTTAGCATGAAGAAGAATGTTGGTGAACGTTTTCTTAACTTTCCGGTCAAAATTTTGGGAAATTTTTTTATTAACCAAAAATCTTATATTATGAATTTAATGTTGATTTTTATTTTTCTAAATTTTCATATATGGTTATTTTTTAATTACTTAATTTGTATATATTTTTTGTTTTGTGATTTCAGGTAATGACATGTTCAACAGGATTAAACAACTAATAATATTCGTACAGTTCAATTAATACTCTTCAGTGTAATCAATTAATACCTTTCATAAGTATTACCCCCTCTGTCCTAATTTTAATTGACCACTTTCCGTAAATAGCCGTCCTAATTTTGATTGGTCATTTCCTAAAAAGGAAATAAAGCAACTTTCAAAACTATTTAATACTATTATTTCCCTCCACCAAACCCACTTTACATCATTTAATAATATTATTTTTCATTTTTTCTTAATCTCCGTGTCTACAGTATTTAGCCAATCAAAATTAGGACGGATGGAGTATCTTTTAGTAAAAGCAACTAATATCTTTTAGTGAAAATAAGTAATATCCTTCTAATTGCGCGTATGAGTGATCAACTCACTTCTAAGTTTTTTATTTTTTAAATCTATTATGCTTTAAGAATAAGTTTTGACATTTTCTAATAATATGATTTTATTGTGGTACACTTGAATTTTAACATTTTTATTATACTTTAATATAGAAACGATATTAATATTAATTACCTAATGATTGTTGTCGTCCACAAAATAACCTCGCCATGTATAGTGATGTTTATGATTGTGCTCTGATTTGGAGTCGAGCATTAATTTGGTAACTATCCTTTAATTTTGATATTACTTCAATTATTATTTTACGTGTATCATTTATTTGTAAGTGAGTTATTACACATATTTTGTTTTTATGAACATTCTATCATAATTGCATGCATAGAATTTAATATAATTTTGTTTATGTTTTTTTGGTAGATTTACCGTGTTATTTATTTATTTTAATGTATTATAAAAAAAAATAAAAACACATGTTGTTCTTATTATTCTTATGATTTATGGTTGATGTTGCATACTTATCTATATGTTAAATTGCATTTATTCTATAAATTGAATTTACATTACTCATAATAGAAAATATAATTTCCAAACACACCATCATTAAATCTCTCCCTTGTGTCAAGGGGATTTATTCTATAATTTAGGAGGATTTGTTTCCAATTTTCATATATAGATTTGATAAAATCAATTTTCTATATGGTATCACAAAATCGGTAGATGAATATTTTAGAATTAATATCTATATGTATAGAATCTAAAAAAAAATAATGTTCTACAATACATATAAGTATTATAAATTGGGTCATAGTCACACTTAAATTAAGGTCATACTTTCCGTATATTATTTAAGTTTTCATTGACGAACGACTTAGAATTTCTTCAATTATTGTTTATCGGTTCATAACATGTATCGATCAGGAGAACGGAGTATGTGTTTTGGAATATTTTTTTTCCTTTTTATATATTTTATTTTATTAAATTTTATGTTTTTTGACATTTTTTTTCAATTGATGCTCCTAGAGATAGATTAAGATCTGTTCACAGACCGTAACTATGCAATTAATTGGAAGTGAAGGCTATGATCCAAGGACACACTACTTACCTACAGTTACAGAAGTTGCAGTTGTGATTACTAGTGATCTTGATAATACTATTGAGTTTCATGACATTATCATTTAAACCTTTTTTTTATTCAGCAAAAGAAAACTACATTAATAACTATCCAGAAACATTATCATTCAAACCTATTATGGTATATTGCAACGTATAACATAGTTGAACCCGTCTTATCTTGCTTTGAAATATACTCTTCTTTTTCCTTATGGTGAGGATGAATACAGGGAAAATATACCATTTTCTCAATCTGCAATGGGAATGGTTGGACAAATGACTGATATTAGCATCAGAGAGTTTTTTGCATATCGTCTTCAGGAGAGGAATGGGGAGCCTCCTACACTATTATCTTGCAAGAGGTTGACGAAACAATTCATTGTAGATGCATATACAATGGTTGAGTCTGCAAAGCTTTTGTACATAAAAAATCATCAAAATGAACTTCGTTGTGATATATATGTTGGTCTTGAAGATGCTTATTTGAATGGAGAAAGTGAAGAAAGAGCTATTGGTAAACGTATTGTGTTGTCTCCTTCATTTACTAAAGGTCCACGGTACATGATGCAGAATTATCAAGATGCTATGGCTATTTGTCATTGGGCTGGTTATCCACAGTTGTTTATAACATTTACGTGCAATTCAAAATGAAAATAAAATTTTCACTATATGTCGCATAGAGGTCAAAATCCCGAAGATCGACATGATATTGTGTGTCGCATCTTTAAGGTTAAATTGGATGCACTGATTCGTGACATTCACCAAAATAAAATATTTGGAAATTAAATTTGCTATTTAGTAATATTTACCATTTCTTATAAGATTAATTTTATAATTTCTTTTTCTATATGTGGGTTGGTGATCACTAGGTTGAGTGATAGAGTAATCGAAGTTAAAGTTTTTACTGGTAGCAGTGCTGGTGAACTAGCATTGATACTTAGTTTGTCACTGACTCCTTATGATCCTAGGTTACCTTTCAAGTTTACTCGCATACTGTTTTCTTTGATTGTTTCGTATGTTATGTCTATAAATAAAAGTCAAGGACAATCTTTTTCCCATGTTGGAGTATTTCTTAAGAAGCCGGTGTTCAGCCAATTTAGAGTCGACAATTTTGGGTCGGCCCTGCCAACCCGAGGCTAAGTATGGGTTGTGCTAAAAAATTAGAGGACCCAAAAAAAGTCGGTCCTATTTGGCCCGACCCATTTGGCCCACGGGCCTGAAGGCCTTGGCCCAATGGGCCACGGGCCACCCAGCTAGCCAAACCAATTTTCTATTTTTTATTTTTTTATTACTGTATTAATTATTTAATTACTATAATTATTTAATATTGATAATTAATACTAATGACAATGGACCTTTATTTGTAAAATAAACACACCCAGGCCCAACCCAATTTTTGTAAACTATACACCACATAATATACAGAAGTAACATAATAGAATTACAGTTCATGAGAAACCCAAAAAATTAAGGCACGCATTGTGAAGTTTATGATGAACTGATGTCGATCATGACCTTTAATTTTATTTAATAAATTATGTTAGGAATTATTATTTTTTTATTCTATTTGATATATTAGTAGATGTTGCTAATAATGAAAAAATTGTAAAGTAGATAAAGTAATTAAAAAAAATAAAAAAAATTCATGGGCCGGTGAGCCCATATTGGGCTGGGCAGGACACCATTTTTGTAGGCCCGATCAAAAGATGGGCTGGCCCGACCCAGCCCATGAACATGACTTGGTTCGATGGGCTGGGTCTGGTCGGGCTGCCTGATTTGCCACCTCTATTAACTATGACCAACTTTATGTCGCAGTTTCGAGGGTTACTAGTCAACATGATTTGAGGATTATATTGTGTAATAATGATAGTTTTGAACATAATACAACAAAGAATGTTGTACTTCAAGAATTGTTCCGAAATGTTTATATTTTTGGAATTATATTATGATTTTTTATTTTATTTTTTTGTTTATTTACATTGTTTTTATTTGAAAGAGTGAATGCTATTTTTTTTATAAATGGTTGTTGTTATTTTATTTTTATATATTTTTTAAAAATATAAGTTGGGCTATATGTATGTTTATTAATTAATATTTAATATATTGTATCTATTTTTTTTATATTAAGTGTTAGAGAATAAGAATTACTTATGCATAATAAGTGCCGTTTTTAAAATCAAACTGTCAAGTTGTAAACGAAAGCTCTAATTATTAGATCTTCTGCAGTTGAAATTTCGGGAACTGCAATAATTATTAAAATTCATTTTAACTAATATATATTTTAGTAAAACAAAATATTTTTTCATGATTAAATTACCAATTAATATTTTAAAGATTATTTATTATCTATAACTTGAAATGATATTAAAAATAAACAACAATAAGTTAATAAAATATAGCAATATCAATGACTTCCGTGCAACGCACGGGCTGGCAAAAAACTAGTTAATATTATACAAGACCCGATAGTGAATATTTCAACAACTTGATTATAAAATAAGATTGCAAGTTTATAAATTTACCGTTCATAAAATTCAAGTAGCTTAAAATAGGAGTTAGCTAAATTGTTAATATTAAAATTTTTGCTTGCTTAAAAATATTTTCGTTCTTAAATAGTCTTATTGCCCACGACTTACCTACAAAATTTTCAATCATATAGACATTTTCATAGGTAATTTTGCCTACAAAAATGTAATTTATAGTTAAATTTATTTGTTGGCCATTTTTAAACTATAAATACAATTGCCTACGAAAATATAAATTACCTAGGAAATTATTTGTGTAGATAATTTATTTGCCTACGAAAATTACAAATATGTAGGTAGTTTGCTCGTACTTAATTTATTTGCCTAGGGAATTATTTGTGTAGGTAATTTTTTCATAGATTCTGCTAAAAATTAGTAGACAAGTGGTAGACAATTTTCACTTTTTAAGGATCAAATAATTTTTATAGGAAATTTTTGCACCCATTAAAATTTAGGCAATTCTTATTTTTTTTTTCCAGTGAATATCCAAATATTCTAAAAATAGTTTTAAATTCGTAATTGCAAATATGACTAAATAACAGAAGATATCATGGTGGCAAGTTGGAAACCTATACATCATTACATTGTTGAGAAGGACTCTTATAAAATATTGCATCTTATTAATATGTACAAAATTAAGGTAATTTTTTGAAAAATTCGCGAGTCAGGCGTGGGTCAGGCGGGGCGGGGCGGGTCAGGGTTGTGGGCTGCTCGGACGCATATATAATTATAGAATGATATCTTTATCAAATATGTGTTGTAACTTAGTGGTTCAAGTTTGTTGTTAATGTATGTGGTCGCAGGTTCAATTCTTGTTGATCACATAATTTTTAAAATAATTTTTTATATGTTACTCCCTCCGTCCCAAGATGACTTGAACACTGGAAATGACACGCAAACCAAGTAAAGTGAGTTTTAATGGGTTTGAGTGAATAAAATAAGGGTGTTGTGAGTGTATTAATATTATATTTGTTTCCATTTTGGGAGTGTTCAAGTAATGTTGGGAAGTCCAAATAAGGTAAGTGTTCAAGTAATGTGGAAATGACACGCAAATCCAAGTAAAGTGAGTTTTAGTGGGTTTGAGTGTAATAAAATAAGGGTGTTGTGAGTGTATTAATATTATATTTGTTTCCATTTTGGGAGTGTTCAAGTAATGTTGGGACGTCCAAATAAGGTAAGTGTTCAAGTAATGTTGGGACGGAGGGAGTACTACATCTATGTGTTACTACATGAAAAAATGTGATACTTATAGAAACAAAATGTCTTACTAAGTGAAATAAAAATTACATTATCATTTAAAAAAAATACATTATCATATGGTAACACATTGTTGTTCATATGGTAACACATGGGTATTCATTTAGTATCACGATGACATGTGTACAATGTTACATATTACTAAAAAATATGTGTTACTACATGAACAAAAAAGTGTTACTCTATGAAGAAAAACGTGTTACCATATGAACTAAACCAGTACAAGTGCGAAAAGAAATTTTTAGTCCAAAATTACAGATTTAAAGAACAACTTGATGTGTTACTATATGAACAAAAGAGTGTTACCCTATGAACAAAAAATTATTACTACATGAATAAAAACCAGTACAAGCGCAAACAGAAAATCTTCAATTCACAATTACATATTTAACAGTCCACAATTATAGATTAAAAGAACAACGTGAGAAGAGTGCATAAAGATCTAAAAGACTGCGTTAAAAAATTAAGAGGAAGAAGAACAGATGGACCTGTAAATTTGCGAGGATGAAAAAACTGTATAAAGGGAAAATAATATGGAAGAATTTGAATAAAGAAGAGAAAGAAAGAAAAAGAACAAGAGAATAGAAGGAAAAACCTAGAACCACGCCGCTGCAAAATCCGCTTGCGAGGAAGAAGAGTTTGGAAGCGGATCCTAAATAGGCAGGAATGACCCGTGAGAAATAAAAAAAAAACTCTAATTTAATCATAATTGCACATATCACATATAAGTTTTTGCTTACACTGTTGTATCATGTATTTAACTTTTATTCATCATCGACACCAAAAAGTCAACAATTGTAGTGATTACTTTTTTAATAATGGTAATTTAAATTTCTTTTAGCAATAAACGTGCTGAATTAGTACGTTATAGACTACACAATAGTCAAACACGAATATCACATTTTTTTATTCAAAAATTCCAGAAGAGTGCACGTTGGTTTTCTGAAACATATCCAAATACCTCAGAAATTCAAACAGGACATAAATACTATTTTATTAGTCCTAGTTACGTATAAATATATAATAGAGACGTCGATAGAATCCTCTACAAATCATATCTTTGATTGAGTCATCTTTTCTGTCTGAATTAGTCGAGAATATATACTGGATGGATCTAATTATTTTATACTAGTAATATAATATAGGCTAGGTCTTCTATATGCACCCGGGTGCACCGTGCACTCATATTGCATTGAAAAAATGTGCAACTTATTATGTTGAAAAATGAAATTTATTTACACAGAAAAGTGTAACTATTAATATGAGAACATAGTTGCATGTTTCTATTTAGAATAATTGCACATTTCTGTTTTGTATAGTTGCATGCTTCTAAAATGCACTATGAGTGCACGGTGCACCCGGGTGCATATGAAACCCACTCTATAATATATTGGATGATTGAGTAAATTATAATTTTGTTGAAGGAAAACACATTGTGTGCCTTCATCAAATGTAATGATTGAGGCATGAATTAGGGCCCTCATCAAGTATGGTTAATAGAGGAATGAATTAGACGTTTTATGTATTGAATGTAACCTATATAAAATGACCTTTTGGTGGAATAATATGATATGTCTACTTCTTGTTTTCTATCTTCTCTTTATTTTTCTGCATATCCTTAAACACGTTATCAGCACGAGGTTCTAACCAACGATTCCTTCACTGCATTTAACTCTCTCCAGTTTACGGAGGCTGACTTACAGATGATGTTGGTCGTCTAAGTCATCTCGCCCTGAACGGTAATTGTACCTTTGGTCACATGAATTGGATCTATATATGATGGGTTTGAATAGTTAAATATATAATTAATAGTCTTTCTATTTAAATTGTTGATTTCGGATCACCATGCTCATTTTATTAATCATGTGTTTGAAAGGCTCAATTTCAATGGATTATAATCATGTATAATTGATTATATTCAATGATTATATATTTTAATTTAATTTGGCAATCAGATGCAAACATTGTCAAGCAATTTACCAATTGTAGTTCTGCAATTTGTTTTGATGCAATTAATAGTAGTGATGCTTTATGATTTATATCTTGAAAGCTTGATTATGAATTGTTGAATACGTCACTTTAGCAATTATGAATTCTTGCATTCTCTGATGATTTAGAAATGAGATATTTAGTACAAATGCACTTATATATGTTTAACAAGTCCATATTTAATCGAGTTGATTTAAATATTTATATTAAATTTCCACTGCTTTTAAATTTTAGCTAACTCGTCTCTTTGTTGAGTTTTTATTTTGGACTCAATTGGTTATTCTACCTATTTGAGACTAATCTAAGGTTGATGGAATTGCCCATAAATATGAAACAAGAAAGCAAACACATGGAAGGATTGAGGCTGTTTAACGAGTTAAATCTTTCATTGATGGTTATAAGGAACCCTTACCATGGGATTTCGCTCTGGTAAAGAGGCTTAATCTCTTTTAAATTTCAGCAATTACAACTGCTAGCCGCAATATAGGCATGAGAATTATTTGCTATAGAAATTAGGATTTCAGTGAAAATCCTTGCTTGCCTGTTAGTATTATTTATTTTATAGCTAATTTGATTCACTGAAATTTATTGAATATTTTTCATCTAAACAAATGGGTGGCGATGATTATATGTTTCAAATATTCTAAACTCCCATGATGTATTTGGGTATGTGAGATTATTATTATTGTGAACTGAATTATTTATTTATTTATTTATTTTGTTTGTCATCTATATGACATACCCTGTTTGTATATAAATATACATATTCAATTATACACCTCCATGATAAAGAAAATTTATAGGTGATACATATAAATTAATGTGATAAAGTATTTTCACAAAACATCGAAAAATATGTGACCATTGGTCTCAAAATTTAATTCACATATGCATTCGCATTCACATTCACATTCTTGAATAAACAAATTATAGTATATTGTTATGCTTAAGCAACATTCTCCCTTGTTTATAACAGATGACTTCAACTTGACTTGAATTCAAAATATTGGTCTAAAAAATAAATTGAGTACTGTCATTAGGTTTTCCACATGAAAATTAAATATCAATCGATTTCAAGGAACAAAGAACCGTCTGACAAGGTCAAAGTCGATGCACAAATATTTATGAGGTTGACATTTCAACCCTTAATTACGAAGCTAGTACCTTCAATTGAAAATACTCAAGGGACCGTGAAAGACCTTAAAGGGACATTTTTAGAAATATAATTTTTTTTTTCAAAAACTGATGGTCCGGTGGAAAGTACTCCGCCTACTTGATTATAAAAGAGTTGACAATTATAATAAAAGTGTGTTGTAATGATATGAGGACAAACACGTCTTACTTTTTGGAAACATAAATCGCAGAAGATGATATTATACAAAAACAGCAAGCCTGTTGGGACAAAGAAAATTCCCGATAATAATTTTTTGTCAAGGGAGCACCGGAAAGAATTCCACTGGTATAACGGCCGTCGCACAAGAAATAAAGTACCTGGCCAAATACAAGAGAATTCAATAGCAATAAGGATTTTGCCCAATTCATAAATACTAACAGGTTCTTAATTTCAAGAATATTTTTAAGACATAATGCCTCATTTTATTTAGGCAATTAGTTTTAGTTTTAATTTGGATTTTTTTTATGAGACCTTACTTTATTGGCTTTGGCATATCAGTGAATTTGAATTTTATTCTAAAGTATTGAATTTAATGTACATTAATACACATGGTTTGAAATTGCACTCTCATGATATAAAGTAACACATTTGAAAATTACTAAATGAAAACCAAATAATTCTACTCAACAGTGCATGATGTAAAGTAATACATCTAAGAAATATGAGAAAATTAATATTGAATGAAAAGTAAATCATTCTGCAGAAATTGAAACCCAACAGGATATGAGAATGTAAAGTAAACATATAAGAAATTATTGAATGAAAAGTAAATCATTCTACTCAAAAATTGAAACTCAACCAAATTTGAGATTTCTTTGATGTCTAATGACACATTTATAAATCAAAGAGGTTTTGTATGAACCCAGAGCTAATCGAACATTGTTAAATATTAAAGATATTTGCGCCAACAATAATCATTTGAAAAGTGAGAATGACATCTAAATATATTACCTCTAATGAATGCAGAAGAACACACATCTTAGAGAAACTAATGAGTCAATCTAGTGAGATGTACCTCACTACTAACCTAATTTTTTTTAATACATTGTTTTACATACCTCACATAATGGACTATGTGATATTATTTAATACATGATGATTTGTATGTTGAAGAAAAAATCATACAAACATCCCTTTTATTTGAGTGAAGAATAAATTGGGACTATCCGATACAGTACACGATATCGATCATGTTGCTACTCCAATCGCAACTTTTGATTTCTGAAGCACCAGATACTCTATATACATCCCCTCTGCCACGTTAAAAATCTCAAATGAATATTCACTCATGCAAAGTCTGCTCATTAGCGAAAGTAAAATTGAGACATTCTTATAATAAAGATACAAAATTAAATATTCCATTCTTAAAAGGTTATAATATTATATGTGTGATCCAATTCTTCCAAAATGCGGACCCATTCAAGTACTTTATGGATATAGTTGATACTTCGACACACTGGTCACATGTCGTTTTATTTTCCACAAGAAATTCTGCATTATAAAATATTCTTTGCACAAATTATACGTTCAAGGGCTCACTACCCTAATCAAACTAGATAACTTTTTATATCAAAAGGATTTGATGATTATTGAATGTCTATTAGGATCAATTTAGAGTATCCTGGACCCTATGTGCATACACAAAAATGGTCTCATAGAGGCCACCTTTAAAAGAAAATAAATGGTGGTTACGATACTGATTTATGTGTACCAACATGTTTGTCTCTGTATGGGATTATATAATATTGCATGCAGTTTACTTATTCATTTCAGACCCACTGTTGACCAACCATTTTATGCGTACCAGTTGGTAACTGGATATATATAAGCCTGGCATTTTACAGCTACGTGTAATTGATATGTGCCTATAGCGCCTCCACAGCGCACTAAGATAGGTTCTGAGATATGATTAAGTATTTATGTTGTATATGAACCTCTAACAATTTTCCGCTAGATTTGCTTATTGTCACTTTAATGAGACTATCTTCCCATCGTTAGGGGGAGATAAGGAAAAGGATTTTCTAGGGAAACGACAGGAAGTATCGTGGTCTGTCCCCACTCCGTCTCATTTGATCCCCGAACTCCACATGTGAAAGTGAAGTATAAATAATAATTGATATTTGAAATGTAGTAGATTCGATGCCTGATGCGTTTATCGATATTGCTAAAAGTGACTAGGTCTCATATACCAACTGCAAATGTGCCTGCAAGGTTATAAGTCCCCAATTAGGGGTACAACAACGCAGGAAAAGTGCTGCAACCACACTTGGTGGAGGTGTGGTTGAGGCTGTGGCTCTCAAAAGGAAATGAGGGAAGCCACCTGGTTCGATTGACACCCAACAAAGAAAAGAGTAGGTGCGGCACAACCTAATCCATTGATCATTAAACCATCTAATGAAATAATCTCTGATTATAGTTATGTCCAATAATCAATACTGGAGGACGCTCCGATGTTTGAAATGATTCCAGAGAATAAATAAATCTCTATTAAGTATGATAGTGCATATGAGTCGATGGACAGTCGTTGCACACAGATTGATGATGAATTTACTTATACTGTTTCTCGATAAAATTATAGGGCACAGTGATATCGAACCACACTCGGTTGCAAAATGTCAACATAGAGTATATTAGCCTAATTGTATAGAAGCAATCCAGGTAGAACTTGATTCTATGACAAAGAAATAGGTATTTGGTTCGGTAGTGCTAGCCCTACCAAGTGTAAAGCCTGTAGGACATAAATGAATCTTTGTCACTAAGCGTAATGAGAAAAATGAGGTCCTGAAATACCTCACAACGCCCTGGAATTGACTATGAGGACCTATACTCCCATAATGCAGCTTAACAGTTTCCAAGGGACTGGAGACGTAGCTTATGAATGTGTTTAGTGCATATCTCTATGTGGATCTTGATTTAGAGATATATATGAAAGTACTAGATGACTTTCCACTACCCAAGTCAAGTGACTCTAAATCACGGAGTGCATTTACAATCAATTTGAAATGTTCACTAATGAATTGAAATAATTTTGATGGATGTGGTATACCCGTCTAAGTGACAACTTAATTGGGAAAGGTTATAATAACAATGAACTGTACCCCTGCCTATTTATAAAGAATATAAGTTACAGATTTACAAATATATCAATTTATGTTGATGAATGAACATAATAGATACTCTTAATGGAATAAGTGAAACCATGAACTACTTGAAATCCAAAGTTGAGATAAAGGATTTTGGGAAAACTCGGTCCAAACTAGAACACCGAGCTTGTGGAATACTTATCCACTAGTATGCATTTGTGTAAAAGATGTTCAGGCGATTTAACATGGACAAAGTGCATCCGGTTAGCACTCCTGGGTCGGTCGAAGTTTAGATTTAAAGAAATATCCATTACGTCTGAAGGAAGATGATGAAAAGTTATATTCATCCAAAGAAAGGTGACGAAGTGTTATTGGGAGCTGGAACTCCTATTTAAGTTGAATAAGCGCAATATTATTGTACTTAGCTCAATCACTCGACCATATATTACACTCTCAATGAACTTGCTAATATAAATTTAGTTAAGGACCAAATGCAATATCATCAGAATGGTGTCATGTATACACTCTGATACCTAAAAATAAACCTTTAAATGGGCTTGGTATGTCATTATTGAAAATGCTAAAGGGACCACTGATGGAATTGTGACCTCTAAAGAAATCTGGAAAGGGACAACAAATGAAATTGTAACCCTTAAGAAAATGTTGAAGCTACCCCTTACACCTATAGACTAAATAATGTGTTAGTTGGTTTTGTTTATGTTGATTATCTTTGTAATCCACATAAAGGTCATTCTCAAACTGGTTTATGCATTTACCATGGGAAACAACAATTTTTACTCAAGTACAAGTAACTCAAGTAAACTCTAAAGAAATTGTGTTTGATTTGTTTATATAATTATTGTCAAGAACAATTCTTGAGAAGTATGTGACAAGAATTGAGATTTATAGCTCACGTGATAAACGTATTTATCAAGTGAGAGACGTACACTTTATGGGGAGTCTCAACATAGGTGCGTTGTAACTCTTTTTCCCTTCGACCAAGGTTTATTTTCCCACTGGGTTTTTTGTTACTTGACAAGGTTTTTAGCGAGACAACATTTATGTGTTTGTGTTAGTGTTAGTGTCCTAGAGACAATCTATTGTAAGGACATAATACTCGATGATATTCAGTTTGATTTAATATTATAGTTCAATTAATATTAATGTATGACAATACACTTATTTAAATATTATGTTTGATTGTTTGCATTTATTCATGCAAGTGTTCCCATGAGTCATTGTTGTCATTGAGGTTGTGAGAACTCAGATGAATTAAGCATGATTCTCAAATAGCCCCGAACAAGGATCATCAAGAATGGGATATTGATGATGCAATGGAGATTGGTGTGCGATCTGCATCATACTCTTAGAGAGTGTAGTAAGATCTCACTTACTACGAGATACTAGGTATCTCACGATGGATGCACAAATACCTTAGAGGGTATTGGTATACCCATCCGAGAAACCGTTTGATGTATTTCCACTATATGTGTCTACGGGTGTCTCGATTAGTGGGAGCGATACGATACTCCTTTGACTTGAGGTCAATACGCACGACATGTGTGGGATGATGAGCTTTGACCATGACCGACGCTTGCACCCTTCCATGGGTAGATATGGCTTGGATTGGGTTCATCACGAAATGCATGTGCGTGGTAGTTGAACCAAGAATATGATTCATTCCTCAATGTGGATTTAGAGAGAATACTGCCTCTTCTCATCATAATTGGATCTAAGTCATCGGCGATGCACGCCAACTTAGACTTTGTGGCTAAGTGTGACATACATGATCAATTAGTGATTAGAGATAATATGATTAAGTTATTTGAATATACACTTTCATCATGTTCAAGACTTAATCGAGTATTCGCGAATGAAAGGAGAAATCGTAATAGCCCATGTTTCGATTCTGGTAGTTGCACGTTTCTCGCAACGTACCTCATATATTGAGAATATCTGATTTATTGTCTAGGGTTCAATTCAGAGCGTTAGTTTGACTAATCGCTCGATATATGAGGGCCTATGGGTCACACAACAAGTAGTTCCCTTTTACGGATTATAGTTGGTTGATTAAATGTTAAATTGAATTTAATATTTAATTTATGGAGAATTAATTAATAATAGATTAATTTGGAATTAATTATTATTAATGTTTAATTAAATTGGATTTAATTAAATAGGATTCCCAATAATAATATATGGAATATTATTATAGGATTTAATATATATGGAATCAAATTCGTAGAGATTTGATATACATGAGAATTAAATCCGTAGAGATTTTATATATGGGAAATAAATCCAAGAGATTTATTTTATAAGATTAGAGATTTTATTTCCTAATCAGGTTAGCTTAAGATTTAAGTTGGACCTCTCCTATATATATGAGCTCTTGGGAATTCACAAAGAACGTTAATTCATATTTTCTCCATAAAATCTAGAATATGAATTTTCCTAGCAAATTCCGTCTCAGATTCAACGCTGGCAAATCTGTGCATGTCCGTGAAAGGGATTACGTGGATACCATAGTAGAGAAATATGCATACGATTTATTGTAAGATTTTTCTTTATGTTTATATGTATTCAATTATGCAATTACTTGTTCGTTGTTGGTGAACTGTTTATTTCCGTTGCGCATGTATTACTTGTTTACGTGCCTCTAAATTCCAACATTATGCACCTACCACCCTTTTTGATTTGGCACAAAGGGGAGTGTTGAAGGAAAACACATTGTGTGCCTTCATCAAATGTAATGATTGAGGCATGAATTAGGGCCCTCATCAAATATGGTTAATAGATGAATGAATTAAACATTTTATGTATTGAATGTAACCTATATAAAAGGACATTTTGGTGGAATAATATGATATGTCTACTTCTTGTTTTCTCTCTTCTCTTTATTTTTCTGCATATCCTTAAACAAATTTCACATTTTTCTATAGCTTCGAATTTTTAGATAAGACATAATTTTTTCATGATATTAGACGTTCTGGATCAAACCCTCACCGATAAAAATTTCTCTACCCAAAATATATATATATACAATTTTGATATGGAAATATATATATATGATTTGACTTTCCATACTATTATCTAATTTTGAAATTAATTTTGAAAAAAACCTACACCCTAAAAAATCTAAATTGAATCCTAAACCATGACTCATTCGTACGGGTGAACCATGACCCACGATTTGAACCATGAACCACTTTGGTATTTAGATCCGTAATTTAATTTAAATTAAATAATTTAAATTAAATTTTGAAAAAAATATCCTACACCCTTAAATAATTTAAATTAAATTACGGATCCAAAACCATGTGGTTTATGGTTCACTCGCCTGAAAGTGGTTCATGGTTCACCCTACCTAATGGGTCATGGTTTAGGGTTCATGAAGGTTTTATGAACCACTTTTTAAAAATTAATTTAAATTATTTAATTAGGTTTAGATCCAAAAAATTAAATCATCAATTAAATAATTTAAATTAAATTTTCCATAAAATATATATATATATATATATATATATATATAAATTTTCAAATTATTGAACCGATCCAAACCCCGAACCGCTCATGTCGGTTTA
This sequence comes from Stenogyne calaminthoides, assembly GCA_037126765.1. NCBI lineage: Eukaryota > Viridiplantae > Streptophyta > Magnoliopsida > Lamiales > Lamiaceae > Stenogyne > Stenogyne calaminthoides. The sequence goes on from JBBCBC010000035.1 coordinate 14,630,180, forward strand.
TTAAAAACGTTCAAATTCGATTTTATTATTTTTTCATTTATTAAATCACTTTTTTTTTTTTTTATTATTTTTTTCTAAACCTCTCTATATAATGTTATTGTTTTAATCTTCATCATTTAAATAAATTCATTCACAAGTCATTAATTTCATTTAATTTTTTAAAATTGTGTGGAATTAATTTAAATTATCATCTCCGGGTCTCCAAACTCTATTGTATTTATTTTAATATAAGATTTATAAGTTAAAAATTAAATAATTTTAATATTTTATGAATAAATATTTATTTTTGTAACATAACAAAATATAAAAAAATAAAATCAATTTAAATCCATATCAAAATGTATATATATATATATATATATAAAACACCGTATATATATATATATATATTTTACTTGTATGCTCTACCAACTCAAAAGATAATCGTCCCGTGTATATGTATATTTGAGAGCAGTGTGGTCCGTCATCCTTGGAAATGAGGATCGATCCCGACACATAATGGATAATTAATCTTTATAAGTCTAGGCCCAAATCACACCGAAATATGTACAAAGACGAGCATGACCTAACTCAGTTAGAGTACATAGTTAATAAAAAAAAACATAATCCCCAGTCCAAGTAAAAAAAAGCCAATTGCAAGCACAATAGCAACGGTGCCCTAATTTTGTCTAAATTATCTTATTACCTTCAGGTATGAAATATACATTTAGGCTCTCCTTTCACAAGATAAAAAATGACAACTCTTATATACTCATCTTTTCTATCTCTCAACTAATACATTTCCTCTATAATAAAATTTTATATAAAAATATGAAATTGGAACTGACTTGATCGTTGGAGTTCCTTACCGGGGCCTCCTCCAACATATCTTTTGGTAAAGTCAGTGGATCGAGTTCATGCCAAACTCGGTGGAGAAGATGAAGACCTGAAAATAAATATTTTACTTCGCATCAATATTTATTTGTGTGTGTATATATATTAGTATGTTTCTTTTTTATTTTTCAAATGTCTCAAATACTTCTATTTAATATTTATTATTAATGATCAATATATTGATCTAAATGTAAGTTTTAAACACTCATTAAATATAAAAAAAAATAAAAAATGACTTATTTAATTAGATTTTTCAATGATTTTTTTAATTTTTGTGAAAATATATATTAATAAATTTTGTTAATATACTTCGAATGCAATAAAATTAACTAGAGTTATATAAACAACTTAGTTGTTTATAAATTTATATTTTATTATTACATATACTTAGTAGGAGGAAACTCAATTAATGAGTTGAGATATATCGAAGATATAAGATCATCTTGATCAATTGTTTTCTAGGTACAATCGACAAATATTAAAATCTTCATATTTTATCAATCTGTGTGAGTATAAGATTAGCTGACTAGGGCATCAGTTTATAAGATAGATTGTCTTTTGGAAGACTATGTTGCATGCTAAGAACTTTATCATTGTATTTGAAGACTCAAAGTTAAGACAATTTTTTTTTTTGACGGAAAAAGTAAATTTGTATTACTCAAGTAAAGAAGGCTCGTGCCTTACATCGTTGACCACAAGGTCAATACAATAATCGGGAATCTCCCCATGCCAAAAACGCTCAAAATCGGGTTCGAACCAAAATGAGAAAGAGTATGAGCTACCTTGTTGGCTTCTCTTCTTGCAAAAATAATGCTCACACTGCCCAAAAAAGACCCCAGTTTTACAATATCCTGCACAATTATCATGGTGTACGCTTCCACCTCAATCTCTCCTCGAATCGCCAAAATGAGATTTCTGGAATTGGATTCAAAAATAACATCACGAAATCCCCTTTCCACCACTTGCTGCATACCGAACCGGAGTGCCAAGGCCTCAATCAAGGTGATGTTAGACGCGTCGACGACCCCTCTCTTCGCCCCTGCGAGCTAGACCCCACCCAAATCATCACGAACCACAAAACCAAAACCGACCGACTTGTCCTGAAACACAGCCGAATCCGAGTTGAGCTTAAGAAAGCCAGGTGGCGGCCGAGTCCAAACAGAGTCGGGCGCCTCCCGGGGACGGTCCCGTTTTTGAACAAACTGATTGCCAGTGCATTCCAAGGCTAAGCGGAGTGATCTTTCCAGAATCTGAGCAGGGTCCGACTGCTGCTTCTCAAAGTGAAGGATGTTTCTCGCTTTCCACATATGCCACGTAGTGGTGGCGAAAATAGTGATGCCGTAGTCCAGAAGCTCATGAAGGAGACCCCAAAACACAGATTTGAAACTAGTAGAATGATGGAGATCAGGACCAATGTGCAACGGACTCCTACCCCAAGTGTGGACAGCAGTCGGGCATCGGAAGAAGACGTGGGAGATGGACTCGTGTTCTTGCCCACACGCTTTACACACAGAATCAACAAGGATGCCACGAGTAGAGATCACCAAAAGGGTGGGGAGAGCTTCATTGCAGACTCTCCAGAGGAAGTGATGAATTTTCGGGGGGATGTTATAGCGCCACAGGCGTTTCCAATGAGGGTGAGTTGAGCTGGGGGGTGGGAGGTCCCGACCAATCTTGGAGAAATGAGCCACTGCCAAATGATACGCTGAGCGAACCGTAAACTTACCCAATTTTGTGAAGTTCCAAACAACCCGGTCCGCGGGGGCACCGATCACTAAGGGGAATTTGGGAAATTTTGTGGGCGTCCTCCTCTCCGAATAAGGTGCCAATAAGATTAAGGTCCTAATCCCCACTCTCAGGCGAGATCAAATCGGCCACCACCATACCCTGCATACCTTCGGGCCACAACCCCTCAGCCCTCTTCTTCCGGTCCACCCCAATCCAACGATCCATGAAACAACGAATATGAGAGCCATCACCCACCTGCCAGGCTGCTCCTTCCATGACGAGGTCACGAGCCTTAATGATGCTGCGCCACAGAAAACTCGATTGAAAACCAATGGTTGCCGACTCAATATTGGCTCTCGGGTAGTATCTTGCCTTGAGAATTTTTGTAACCAACGAATCATGACACAAGGAGAGCCGCCAATATTGCTTCGCAACCATCACAAGATTAAAGAAGAACATTTCCCTGAACCCCAAACCTTCCCGATCCTTCGCCCTAGAAATCTTCTCCCAACTAAGCCAGTGATACCTTTCTTTCATTTGGAGTTGCTCCCCAATAAAACCGAGCCACCGTTTTTTCAATATCCTCACACAAAGACCGAGGGAAGAGGAAACAACTCATAGCATAATTTGGAATTGTTTGGACCACTGATTTGATGAGAATTTCCCGACCCGCCTTAGTAAGAGTTTTTTCCTTCCATCCCTTAAGTCTGCTGATCACAAGGTCCACAACAGTTTGTAAGACCACTTTCTTGCTCCGCCCAATGATGGTCGGGAGGCCCAAATACTTTGAATATTGGACCACCGTCTTTGCCCCCAGAAGCTGCCGATCTCCAACTTCCTTTCCTCTCCGACATTGGCCCTCGTAACCAACTCTGACTTCTCCATATTGATTCTTTAACCCGACGCCATCTCATAGGTATGGATGATTGCAGCCACTTTCGTGATTTCACTTTGGTTTGCCCTGAAGAAGAGGATACTATCGTCAGCGAAGAGAAGATGAGAGACCGGAGGAGCTAAGTCAAGACAAATTGGTTAGATGACAAAGTGAAGTTTCTAGGCAAGGTGAAAAGATGCATTTGAAATAAACTCAACCGAAAAGATCATTTGATAAGTCTACCTACCCAGCCAGCACGTATCAAATGAAAAGTTGACAACAAGAATACAAGTATGACAGAAAGTTAAAGACAATAGTGCAAATACACAATCATACATCTTCAAAGTGGACTTAGTATGATGTGCTACTTACATCAAGCATATCCCAAGAACGGTTTTGTACCAAATATAAAAAGAGACTGGATTTACTCTCCAACAATAATATTAAATTCACTTTATAAATATAGATGAAACCTACGTACCAAAACTTACCTTGTAATATCCAAAACTTAGAGATAATTTATATCCTTAGCTTTTGGCAAAATTAATTAATGGATTCTTGCCCTAGTTGGAAATCATGTCAATCTCATTTTTGAGTGTATTGAGAGTTAAGTTATTTGAAAAGTGAACTCACAATCACAACGAGTATAAACTAAGGGTCAAGTTGTCGCATAACCTTAACTTGATGGTATAGTCGAACCTATCGGTTTAGATTAGCTATCGATAGGATTATTATCATGCTTCAACTTTACACTCAACTAACTTAGCTCATTTGAAGTTGACTTGTCAAGTTAGCTGACCATTGAGTACACAAAAATGTTTATATAAAGTATATTCATCCCCCCCCCCCCCCCTTTTTTTATCTTTTTTACCCTCACTTAACTCATTTGAGACTTACACAATATGAGAAGGGAATACTGATGGGATTATTTATGAATTGATTGTAGTCAAAGTAATCTTCGAATTGGTTTAAAAAAATTGTGATGGAAGAGAATTAAATTTTAGGGAAGTGTCAAGGGTGGATAGCGCAAGTGGTTAGAGCTTCACTACCTAAGACCCCGGGTGTTGGGAAATTTAGAGTTTTGATGAAAGTTCCAAAACACATGTAATAGGACCAATCGCACTGTAGGCGATCGATGTTTTTTAAATAACAATTATAAGATGACCAACATTGATACTTATTGTATAGAACAACCGATGTATAAGATAGGTCACATATTGAGGGTAACTCAATATGTATAGGTCGATCTAAAGACCACCGAGAACAAAAGACCAAATTGAAGTCGGCGCCGTAAGGCAAGGGAAAGACAGAAGATCAGACGATCTGATAAAGTCAGATGATCAGAGTGAAATCATGAAGCTCAAATTCAGAAGACCTAAAGATCAGGTGACTACCAGAAGATCAGACCAGAAGACCTACATCAGCCGGGTCTGCTAGTTGAGCTAAGACAATCGCACCGACTTATCAGTAGATTGATCGGGTTATGGCGATCGATCAGTATGGTAAATCGATGTTTCACCAAGTCATACGTTGTTGATCTGAACAAGAAGAATGTCAACTTTAGTTGGTAGAACAAACACCGAAAAAATATTTTTGTTAACCAATAAGAACAAGACACGATGAACGGAGCCGCATAATACGGATTTGGTGCTGCTTGGTCAAACGGCTATAAAAGACAACTATCCACGGCCATGCCGTCCCTGAAGCACATCACATCAAATCCTACATATCTACCAAATATAGCCGAAAATTCAAATTGCTCTCCAACGGCTCTTTGATTTTGGGGTCTATAAATATGGGATTACTCTTCAGAGTAAATATGACGGAAATTATTAAGAAGCTCATACTATAGCCAAATTTCCGCATCGAAGAACACAACCTTGAAGATTAATTTTTCTAAAGTGTTCATCCCATAGTTCTTAGAACATAAATCCTTATCCTCTAGTCATTAGGGCTACTTAAATACTATGATAGATTTCAAAGTTGAACAAACAACAAATCTTACCCAAAACCCAAAGTTAGGTTAAGTTTGTTTAGCAAGATTTCGGATCAGGGTTTCTAGTTCTCGATTTATGGGATCGGTTGAGTGAGAGCTCTATAAATATCTCTGTTGGTGTAATGTGTTGGACTAACACAATAATCTAAGTCCAGCTTGGTTAAGTTGGTGCCCCTTGTGATAGGGAAGAGTGGACGTAGGACTGGTTGTCCAAACCACTATAAATCTTGTGTGCATTTACCTGATTGATTAACTGCTTCACACTATTGCACACAACTTAATTAAATCAGATACATATTCTCGAAGTTAGGATCGTGAGCACCAAGCCATCGATCCGACGGATTGACTCCATAGTCATCCGATTGAAAATAGCTTCTAACTCGATTTGTTATAAACCCGATTTTTCACACGGGTATAAACTAAACCCGCGACAATCGCTTAAACGATAGATACCGAATCGACCGCCTCAGCGATCAAGAAGTTGATATCACCCAAACCGATTCACTTGCACTCGATCGAAAAGCAAACCGCAATCACACCGATATGCACGAAAAGTTTTCGAAGTCTATTCACCCTCCCCTCTAGACTTCTACCCTCACGAAAACCCGTCGACCTACAATTGGTATCGAGCGAGGGTTCTACGGACCAATCGGTTTGAATATCATCGGTTCTCTAGGAAGAACCTTTGTGGTCACTTGAACCGATCTTGAAAAACCTTTTTCAAATCTCATTTGTTTTCAAACTCACGATCAACATGGATAATACTTCGGGTATGTATCATGATTTGCCTAAATTTTCCATTGATGAGTATGCAGACTGGACGATATACATGAGCAACCATCTGGGATCAATAATCGGCCAGGATGATGGAAGTTCTTGAACGAGGACCCATCATCATCTACTATGACAACCCAAATTGTTGAGGTGATCCGGACTTTTTCCAAATTGGAAGTCTTGTCGAAAAGAGTCCCCGCCTCGATGGATGTCAAGAGAGAAAGTTTTACACTGGATATCGATGAGCAAGCCGCATACATAATCATGAAGACCATGGACAAGATAACCAGAGAAAAGATAAAGTATCTCAAGACAGCCAAACATATGTGGGATACACTTGCTGAAATGTGTGTAGGAAATGATCTGATTAAAGATAGCAAACTACAAGCTGAACTGGTGAAATTTGAAAAACTTAAGATGCTACCAAATGAAACCATCAATGAGCTCGATGAAAGAATCACCATGTCAGTCAACAAGTTACGGGAACTTGGACGAGAAATGTCAGATAAAGACATCAATTACAAGATCTTGAGATCTCTGACTAAGAAGTGAGATATGAAAGTCACTCTAATAAAGGATTGTCAAGATATTGCTAAGATGAAGCCAAGCAACCTGTTCCTGAGTCTTAAAGCCCATGAGTTCGATCCGATCGAAAGAGGGCAAGAATAAGAAGACGAGTCGCCTGCTGAAGCCACACCTGCCACATCAAAATATGTTGCATTCAAAGCGACCAACAAAGAACTCAAAGTCTATCAACTCCCGGCTGGAAATATTATAAGCCAAATCAATGTAATTGATTTGCTAACTGTAAAACTTGAAAAATCTAACATCCAACTTGGTAAGTATCGCAGATTTTACAGGGATTATCAAAACAGCAGAGAAAGAGATAGGAGGCCAGCTGACAGATCTCCAGAAAGGACCAGATGATCGCAGATGATCGAAAATAGACAATCGATCCGATGAAAGAAGAAACAATAGATATTACAATCGACATGTAAGTCACCCGACAGATTCTACAGATTTAAATGACCCACCCGCGTAAGGAGTTTCCGTGGATCGTGGAGCATGTTTCAACCGTGGAGAAACCAGGTCATTACAAACAGATTGCCCGGACCGACTCCAAAAAAGAAAGAGAAGATGTTTTTAACAAATGAGAACAAAGATATAGAGACGTAAAAGCCATGGTTGCCGATACATCCGAGATCGATGATTCTTATCCGCCTTCCGAGGATCTTCGCTACTCATCCGTAGAGACTTTTATCTCGATAAGCAACACCGATGATTTCTACCACTACGATGATCCGATGTTCTCATCTAATGAAGAAATCTGGCTCATGGCTAAGGAGGAAGATCAAACCGAGGTAACCTCTAAACCTTCTCGCTTTTTTTCGGTTTACACCAAATATGATTAGCATACCGGCCGGAGAGATTAACTTGCATCTCTATTATGAGCAATTGCTTGATGATCTCTAACGCAGAGAGACTTATACGATAGTGGAAGCCAAAAACGATAAGCTAAGGATTGAAAATACTTAGCTTTGTTAAGGAAAATGTTGTCAAGAAAGCAAAATAAACTAAAATCAATTTAAACCGCCGAAGATAAATCAAGAACCGAAAGTTCTCGAAAGATAATTCTTCCGATCGTGAGAAATGATTAAGGAACAACTAGCTATCAATAAAAAAAGAAGTCGATGATTTTAAAATCTTACAAGCTAAGTTTGATGAACTCTTCCACTACATGAGAGTTTGAAATTAATCGAGGATAGTTTACGGAGAAAATACAGTTTTCACAAAATCTTCTAAAACCGCTCGGATATGAACAACTATTTTCAAAACGACAACTAATAAGAAGGGGAATTGGATATGAAAACCCTTCTACATCCTCAAAAGTCCGCCCCGATTCACTTCAAAAAGGTGTAATCAAACGAAGTTTTATATAGATACACAAAAAGCAAAATATGTATCCGATAAGGGAAAGAGACCACGAACAAGTAAGGCAAGTGCTCAATCGTAAAGGAAACATAAATGGACCCTAATCGATTAAGCATCACCGAGGAATCAACAAAGAAACCGGTTCTTCAAGAGACCTCAACTCGATCAACAGAGATTAGATATCGAAAAAGACAACCACAAAGGGAAATCTAATCTAAAACCTAATCAGGGTTAAGTCACCTAACAAGCAAGCTAAAGGTAAACCGCTAAGACCATTTATGCCAAAAAGATATGAATCTTTTAATGGTAGCAACAGTACCTACCCTTATAATCGTAAACCTAGGTCACTGCACCGAGCCCCACCGGGTTAAAAAGAAGAGAAACAACAAAGAAAAATCCCAAGTCTTCTCGATTCACCCAAGGCTCGCACAAATAATCATACCGATCGTAATGCATATGAAGAGATGTATGATTATGTAGATGTTTATGGGAGACAAATCAAGCCTTCCGATCTATCCGACACAATAAAAGTGTCCTGCTTTGTATGGAACCCTAAAACCAACTCTAACCCCTCGGGACCCAATCCAAAAGGGGTACCTAAAAGCCCGATTTAATTGCAGTTCGCGGGGTTTGACAACAAAGGAGGTGTACAAGCAACTATCTCGGTACATCGATAGTGGATGCTCAAGGAACATGACCGAAGCAAACATCTCCTTAGCTCTTACACGTAAAAAAGAATGCCCACGGTACTTTTTGGTGATGATAACTTTGGTTTTACCGGAGGATTCGTAACCTTAGAGAATGATGATGTATGTGTTACCAGAGTCTCAGATATGTCGAAGGTTTAAAACATAACCTCATTATCGTTTCTACAATTCTGCGACAACGATTCAAAGTGTTGAGTTCTCGATCGATCGAAGTACTATCAAGAATCTAGATACTCAATGATCTTGTTAACTCGTTCAAGGAAAGGTACGATTTATACAAAGAGATTGGAACAATTGTCTAAGAATGCATTCTGATTGTTAAGAGTTCAAAAGGTGCATGCCTCGCACAAGAGAATGAGTCATCCGAACTTTAAAACTCTTAACAAGATAGCAAGGATGTCTTTGGTTGAGGGTCTTCCGAATGAGGTATTCTCTAAGGATCAAACATGTGTCGCATGTCGGGAAGGGAAACATGTTAAAGCCTCATTCAAGGGAATCCTCGACCAAAGATCCAATGTAGTATTGCAATCGCCCATATGGACTTATTTGGACCCGCCATACCCGCTTAGTCTCACGACGAAATATACTCGTAATCGTGGATGATTATTCTAAGTTTACCCGGTTGTATTCTTGTATAAGAAGAATGAGACAACAACAAAGATACCCGAAAATACTTCAAGAAATTACAAATGAGAAGGGGTGTCGAGATAATGAAAATCGATCGATAAAGGTACAAATTTTTAAATTCTTTTATTAATGATTTTTGCACTAAGTTTGGTATACAGCATGAGACATCAGCTGCAAGAACGCCACAACAGAATGGTGTAGCAGAATGGAGAAATAGAACACTCAAAGAAGCTGCTCGCACTATGTTAGTTGAACATGCAACACCATGCCGTTTCTGGGCAGAAGCCATCAATACCGCGCATGCCACACTCGTAATGATGCTCTCGACTAAGGCTCACTACAAAAATACCCTATGAACTGTGGGAGGGCGTAAAAACCTCGTGTTTCTTACTTCCATGTTTTTGGGTGCAAGTGTTTCATACACAACAATGGGAAGAATCGGCCTGAAGACTTTTGAGGCCAAGTTAGATGAGGGTATATTCTTAGGATATTCCTCATCCAGCAAGGCTTTCAGGGTTTACAACAGGTGAACCCTAGTTGTGGAAGAAACACCTCATGTGGTCTTTGACGAGACATCTTCTGAACAAGAGAAATCTGCCTCAGAACAAGAAGTACCAGATCAACAAGTACCTGATGAACAGAAAATGGATCAGCTAAGTATCAAGGAAAAATGGACCGTAACACGTAATGTTGTATATTCCGTAACTTGATCTTGTTGATTCACCAGGTCAATTAGACCCTAAGGTACGTACAACCACAATGAAGAAGCCGGTACAAATGAGATAAAGATCAATCGAACCATCCGTTCGCGGGAACACCTGAAGTTCCTATAGACAGACATCAGCGCATGATGAGTCCAACATCAGCTGAGACTTGTCCATGTCAAGTGGATCATAATTCTGCACCACTCCCAATCACTAGTAATGAACTACTATCAGAAGAGGATGATGTTCTCCAAACTGATGCAAATCAGAAAAGAAGGACCTGGGTAACCACTCATCCAACCGACCGATAATCGGAGACCCATCCGACAGAGTTAAAACTAGACATCGATTGGTGAAAGTGCCATGTATTGTTGTTATCCGCCTTTGAAGGAACCAACCAAGTAGAAGAAGTTCTACAAGATGCAAACCGGATTCTAGCCATGCAAGAGGAACCGAACAGGTTTGAGAGGAATCGTGTTTGGAACCGGTGGATGTAACCAACCCATCAAGATGTGATTGACACAAAGTGGGTATTCAAGAACAAGAGAGATGAGAATAATGTCATAACCATAAATAAGGCAAGACTTGTTGCTAAGGGGTATTCACAATCGTAAGGAATTGATTATGATGAGACATTTGCACCCGCCGCCGTCTGGAAAGCCATTCGGTTGGGTATGGCATATACGCCTCACGAGGGTTTATTGTGTATCCGATGGATGTTAAGAGTGCATTCTTAAACGGGTACTAGCCGAGGAAGTTTATGTTGAACAACCTCCGTGCTTTGAAAAAGGCGACCAAAATACCGCTTAAGAAAAACTCTTTATGGCCCTCGAAACAAACTCCTCGAGCTTGGTATGATACACTCTCTCGGCCTCTTGATAGACAATGGTTTCACTAAAGGAATAATGGACATAACCTTATTCGAATAGAAGATGGAGAAGATATTCGATGGTTCGATTTTATGTGGATGACATCATCTTCTGATCTCCCAACAAGAGTTTATGGATAAATTCAAAGAAGTTCGTGCATTGGAAGTTCGAGATGTCCATGATGGGTCGATGAATTACTTTTTGGGTCTACAAGTTAAGCAAAGTACAAAAGGGATATTCATCTCCAAAGCGGCACACTATGAGTTTTTTGGCTAAGTTTGGAGTTCAAAACCGTAAGGAAGCCGAATTCCTATGATGACCGGATTCAAGATGGATCCGTATGAATGGTCGAAAACTAATCGTAAAGAATATAAGGCTCTCATTGATCTTTTACTATACCGATCGCCAAATAGACCGTATATAACTTTTTGTATGAGGGGTGTATGTGCATTTCAGCAAATCCAATGCAAAGTCACCTGGAAGCAACTAAGCGGATTCTTAAGTATCTGAAGGGGACAGTAAACCTTGGTTTATTTTACCCATCAGATGATAATCTAGAGCTTAGTGGGTATTCTAATTCTAATTATGGAGGTTGCAGAATTGACAGGAAGTCAACCTCAGGTACATGTCAGTTTTTAGGTAGTAAACTGATCTCTTGGTTTTCAAAAGAAGCGTATATCGCCAAGACATCTACTATCAAGGCATTATATGGTCAGCAGGAAGCTATTGCTCCCAATCGCTCTAGCTTAGTCGGCCAATGAGGATTATAACATTATAACTAAGAACGTACCTATATTTTGTGTGACAAGAATAGTCTTATTGCAATCACTCAAAATCCTGTTCTACATACAAGATGCAAGCATGTGGATGTCAAACATCATTTTATAAGAGATCATGTTGAAAAGAAGAATATCATAATGAAAAAGATCCATACTGATAAACAGAAAGCTGATATCTTAACCAAGCCACTAGCTGAGATCAGATTCAGAGAATTATGCAATGAGCTAGGGCTTCGGATCTCGGAGAAAATGCACCGTAAATGTTTGGTGGATCGGTTCTCGAACTAGTTGGTTAAGAGATTAACCAAAGTTAAGAGGAATCATTGAGTTAGGTATCTCAACCGATCGTAAGATCATCAAGGTATCTCAACCGATCGATATGAACATAAGGAACTTATCGATTAAAGGAATCGATCGATTAAAGAATTATCGATTAAACATATCGAAAAGGAATCGATTTTGGTTGTTTCATACTTTGTAAGTCGATTAAGCTAATGTTTAACAAGCAAGTTACATAAGATTAAAGCTTCAATAGCATAAGGAAACAGAAAATACACAACAATGAAATAATAGAACTTTTCATTAATAAAGACCCGGAGGTCGAATTTACATTACAAGTTACAAGTACAAAAGGACCCGGAGGTCAGTACATAAACCCTAAGCCTAACCCTAGAACGGGGGGGGAGAGGCTTTAAAGATTTTAGAGCCTGATGCTCCCATTTTCCCCCAACCCTAAAAGGGGTGTGAGAGGCTTTGAAATAATCCTAAAGCCACCCTCAGAGCTTCGGAGTGAGGAGCGAGAGCGGCATTGAAGGATTTCTAAGCCAGGAGCCCCTAGTCCTGAAATCAATGAGCTCTCCAGCTGTTAAATGGGACACAAGTGTCAAAGATGTGGTGCAAAGACCATAGGGCCACAAGTGTCACATGCAAATATTGAGTTTGATATACGATGATCAGCTGTTGTCTGATCAAGATCGAATACCAAACTCATGTTTTGTATCAGACTGAGTCCGTTGATGCTAATTCCGTCATCTTGATAGGCACATAAGGTGCATACGGTTAGGAGAAGTGTCTTCTCATTTGCTATAGCAGATCCGCCGCCTCGGTGGTAGAGAAGCTTGTCAATAATTGTATGTGTAATCTTCGGCGACGACGAAAAGCAAAGAATAAGGACACACGTGGTTGATTTGAGAAGCTGAAATCATTTGAAAAGGGTTGAAGGTTTTTACCGGAAGTTTCACCGGAAATAAGAGTTCACCGTATTACATGGTTTACAAAACTTAAAGAAGATAAGTATGGTGAATGGGTTATGTTGTGTAAATCATTGATCCAATTTATAGAGGCCAAGCAGGGGTACAAATGCAAATTTGATTTCTCAAAGCCTTTTAGAGAAATTGGCACCAAGAAGGACAACGCTGCAGAGGGAAACACGCGATCGATGATTGGATAAGCTTACTAACGATTGATATCCCAAAGTATCCAAACTATTATTACGAATGTCAAATCGCGTCGACTTAGGGAATCGAGACGACTATCCAATTTTCCAAGACTAAGTTTTACAGTAACACTTATCCCAAGAATTGACTTGGTCCGAGTAGAATCAGATTAGGTCAAACCGAAATCGATTAGATAAGAGACTCGATCGATGAGAAAGATCACCGAGTATGATACCTCAACAAATCGATAAATCACCAATAAGTAATCGTGAGATAATAGTTGAAGGGGGAACTTCAACCGATCGCGAAGAATCGTAAAAAGGAATATCGACGCAAAGGAAATGGAACGAATAAACGGGACAAAAATTCAAGTGGAACGGATCGGGGTGGGAAATTATAAAGATTAGGCGTAAAAACTAAGATCAACAAGTGGTACAAACAGACTTCAAGTGGTATTGATCGACATAATATCACCAACCAGATACGATTTTTTCTTTTTTTGTTTATCGCTTACATCTCTAAAATTATCTCGATAATATTTGCCTTTATCGCATACATACTTTTGTGACGACACATACCCCTCGCAAAGTATTTAATGCGACGTAGGGTATATGTATTAAATGCTACTAAATGTGTTTTTAAATCCAAAAGGTAATCGCTTGCATATCCTCGACACCACACCATCAAAACCGCCAATACGGATCGCTTATCATTTTCAAACGCTTGATCTTCTAGTCTCAATTTTCCTCCTTCCTTTTATAAGCTTCATCAAAACCCTACCATAATACTTTTCTCAAAATTCTTGCGATTTATTCTCTCGCAAACTCACAATTACCTTTCTTCGCTTCAAAGTGTTTCTTGTGATTCAACCTATTTCAAAATTGAAAAGCGTAATCCGTATTTTCGGTTATTTGATGAATTACTTTCCATTGATCCATATAGATTACTTAATAGATTACGCTTTATCCCGTGTTTTATCTTCTTCATTATTGATATCTCTTGGTTTATGACAAGATGTATCCATTGGTTACTATTGATATGATAATCAATATGTGATATCTTTATGGTTATTCACAAATTTTAATCGAGTCTATCTTGTTGTAGATGACTACTCACAGATTGGGCAAAATTATGTGTAACTATGCGGATTTGGCAACCAAAATTGTTTAAGACAAATTTGTAAGGTTTGGTGTTACACGGGATCCAGAATCAATGGAGGTGGAACAAATTCTGAGAAGGTGCGGTCTCAAAAAATACTATGCTGCTCACTGCAATCCAGTAATGCAGTATGAGGCACTAGAATTCTTGAGGAATTTGGAGGTGGACACGGAGAATCCTGGAGAAGAACTGATTTCTTCAGTAAATGGAGAGGATATCAGACTTACAAATGCTGATAAAACTCGACTGTTCAACCTGCCCAAAGGAAAAATCCCTCCTGCTCACTACAGGGAGAATGAAGACGAACTAATCAAGAATGAACTCTTCAGAGAGGCTGATAAACACCAGACCATAGGCTTTGTCAGGCCTATGTTGAAAAGGAAATACCGTCTGTTGTTTGACATTCTGTCAAAAATAATTATGGGTATCTCCTTCAGCCCAGATGGATTAACAACTGTCAAAATGTATAGTATGGCTGCTATTATCGATGGAGCCAAAAATATTAATTGGCATGGTTTTTTGAAGGCTATTATGCTCCAAGAACATGACAAATTTGGAGTTAGTGAACAGAGACAAGTCTATCTAAAGAAGAGAATCAGCAATCTCAACAAGGTTGCGCCATTCAAGGACAAGATGCCCAATGTTTGAATGGGATCGAACGGATCAAGTCCTACAAGGCCTTTCTCTCAACCACAATCGCCATCTATCTATAGGCCGATAGATGATGATATGCGGCCCACTCCCCCTAAGACTAAGAAAGGGAAGAACAAGGAGGCAGCTACGTCTGCAACTGATGCTCCTCAAAAGAAGAAGAGAAAACTGATAAAGGCTTAGGAGAAGAGGCTAAAGAAGGTAAAACAGACCACCATGAATCTTTTTCTGGAAGACGAGTCAGATGAAGAAGGAGCACCAGATCACCGACAGCGCCACGTAGATCAACGAAAAATCGACAGTTTTCCTAAGTTGAAAGCTCACCAGAGAAATCAACTGTGAGGAGGATGAAAGAATCCATCACCCCGATCTCCATCACCCCAATCTCGCGCTAATTCACCACTCAGACTTCTAGCTACTGAGCATATATCTCCTTCTCCTTCACCTGCTCGCGAACCTGAAAGTTCACATGTTCGCGAACCAGTAAGATCACCGTTGCGTAAAACAGATGCACGAGCCGACATGCTAGAACCCCAGAATCCCCATCGATTCAGCCAATCATTCAACAACCAAATACTCAGAAATTTCACCGTAACCCTCTACATCTCATCAACTCCAACTCGGGTCGATCCGAGCATGCTTGATTCTCGAGTCCAGATCATCCAAGACCATCACCAAAAAATGGTCGAATGAGAATTGAACGTGAAATTGATGAGTTGTACCCGGAGTCGAAGCCCATCCCGTTATTCGAAGAAGTAATGGAGATCCTCACCGAAAAGATCTCCGCTTGAAGAACTTCTCAGATTTTATGATCATTATTGAACAAATGGGAGGTGCTGATGCGTTCGCAGATTTTGATTTCGACATGAAGAAATCTTGCCAGTAGATCACCAAATTTAATCGATAACTCATCAAGCGATCAAAGCTCGATCCACGTAAAGCTTGGAATAATTGAACAAGTTGAATCGAGGTTGTTGCGTAAACTCCTAAGGAAGATGATCCTATGAAGATGATCCTAGTTGTTGAAGATGATCCTATGAAAAGGATGCTTTTACTTTGCCGTATAATGGAACTAAATTTTCGCAGCTTATTTACCAAATAAATTATTTAGGCACAAATGCTTTAAAATGATCAGAATGTTAAAATTTATTCCTAACAACAATAATCACCATTGATCAAAGTTAGGAAATCGATCATTTGTTTTAAAGATTTTCCCTTTGTAACTAAAAAAGAAGTTATTCAGGTCACCTAATGGAAATGAACAACCCAATAAAGGTTGAGGCGATTTGCTTCAAAGAAATAACTTGATCAACGAGATTGGCTATTTCATGAAGCAATCAAAGATCGGCCTTCCTCAAAACGGACCAACCCGAGGATAAATTCTTCTTAAAGAACAAGGAAGAATTAGACCTCGGATATTTTAGTTTTGATGAATTATGCTCCTTAATTATTAACTTGTGTTATTCAAGCTATTTTACGCTTTTGACTTATCAACGAAAGAAAAATCGAGAGATTCAACTTTTTAAATTGGGCAAGAAGAAGAGTCACAGATTGACGAGGTTAATACTTAAGAATCGACGAGATCGATTGTTCGATTTAGATGATGAGTTCCGAGTTTATCATACCAAATCTTGCAAGTAAAATTAGTTTGAAGAAAAGCTAAAGCCATCAAATCGTAAGAGAAGGATAAAAGATATTAATTAATGAAAGCTAAGAGATCGATTGAAGATCAAACGGGATCGATAATCTTAAAGATGAGAAATAAGACCGATCGATATCGACGGATTGAGATCAAATATGATAGTCTGATATGCTAACTGATGTGGATTAATTATGCTATCCCGAGATGATCCCGAATTATATTGATGGCTCAATATTAGATATTCAAGGTCCATTAGAAGGTCCAATCTTAATTCTCCTAAAGGCCCCCGAGTAGCCCAACATATAGTCCATTAACCCCGAAAGGTGATTAAAATAAAATAAATAATGTTGCTTATTTTTCCAATAATATTTCAAAATTATCGATGAAGTTGGGAGAAAGATTTTCTTTGAATTTTGTTATGGAATGAAGATATGTATTTTTGGAATACAAGATTATCTCATTAAATTCAAGAAATCTCCCACTTGGTTAATTCATAGGCTTTCTAAAATATGAAAATATAGGGCAAGAAAGATTTTCTTGATTTTCCTTGAAAAGATATTATGGAAGATATGTATTTCTTGAAATACAAGAATATCTCATAAATTCAAGAAGATCCAAATCTTGGAATCTTGGACCCCTTATTTTCAAAAATTCCATACATATAGAGTAGGATTTTTGTGGAATATTATAATTATGGGAAAAGAATATAGGAGGTATATTCAAGATTTCTTGGAGATCAAGAAAAAGATTTTTCCACATTGTTTTTATCCAAAATTTCGACATTCAAATCCACACTATAAATATGATTCTTTTTCATTATCAAGAGTGGATTCCATGAATGTGGAAAAATTAGAAATCCACCATCAAGCCATATATTTTATTTTCCTTTTGTTAAAACACGTTCACAAGAAATACACGATATATTCGTAGTGTTCTACCCTAGATCTAAACACAAATGCTATATCCTTAGTTTAAGAGATTTTCCCATCCCATCCCAAGAGGTATGTTCAAACAAATGTAAGGGAAAATCTCAACCTAGTTTTTAACCAAACAAACCATTACCCAAATTATTATTTGAATTAGGTTAAGTTTGTCACCGCAAGATTAATAATTAAAGAATTAAAGTTGTATTTAAATATTCACCCTAGTGTGAACCCTGTGAACATCTATAAAGCATCCCGTTGGGAGATAAGTCCCGCTTGAGTGTGAACTCAATAAATATCTATCTAGTCATAAAAACAAACTAGTCCGGAGGCAATAAACTAAGTCCAAAAGGGTTAAGTTGGTGCCGGAAATGGATGTGATGCAAAATATTCCCTAACCACTATAAAATATCGTGTGTTCTTTATCGATCGATGTTCTTATCTTCCAAAAGCATTAGATTACAAGCAAAAAACACACATCGAACTTAAAAGTAAAAATTTGGTATCACCATTCCTCAAAGAAATTATATGCATCACATGTCATGTTCGCTTCAAGACGCAAAAATGGGTTTTCCAAACACCAAAAATCGGACCATCAATTTAAAAAGACATTTGACGACAAGCTAGTCCAAAGTTGATCAACAACAAGTTTCTCTTCGAATGGTCACCGAAAATCTTGAAATGACCAAGAAAAACTTGATAAACTCATTATTACCCTCTCATCGCCGTTGAATGGCCAAGATCGAGCTCATCTCAAAGATTCAAAATCTATCTACTCAAGCTCAAGACTTATCTCAAGAAGATCTTAACAAGGCCATATCGGGCCACTTTGATCTCTCGATTCCCACCTCAATGCTCATTTTGATCAAACCAAAAAAAGGGAAGGACAGTTGAGAAACCAATCGACTTCATCGTAACAACTGTAAGAACCGATTAAGATAAATTGAATCCTATGGCATGAGACTAGACCATCTAGATCTGCTTTTGCTAATGAAGTTTCGAAGATGGAGAAGTCAAAGGCAAGAAAGTTAGACGCGGTGCCGGACATCAAAACTCGTACTTACACTCGACTAAGAGAGTCACGAGAAACACAACCAAGCCGATATACCGATAAGGAACCGGGCCGAGAAACCGACTAAGGAGCAGATTGTTGAAGAAGCTCGAATTAGTGAAGAAGAAAGAAGGGCAGAAAAATTAGCAGAGGTAGAAGACCTGAAAAAGAAATACAGACGAGGGCGAAGAAAGGCAAAGCCGAAAATTTGGAGCCGTAACCTCACCAAAGAAGAGTTGATGAAATCATTCCAAAAAATCGCCGCTTATGCCGATAGGTTCGAGGAATGGAATAAGATCAAAAGTGAATGACTTCTGGATGCATTTGTTCTGGACCTAGTGCCACAAGAAGAATCACCAGATGCGGAATTTCTCAACTGGTTGGAGAACAAGCACCCAAATTTTTTAAAATATCCGGAAAATGAGGCCGTATTAATCAATGCGAGAATATCTCGCCAAGAGTATGACGTGATGGACTACTCAAGAAGGCAGATGGCTCATTTGACAGACCGACATTTCAAAGGTTCTATTTTGACATCCCGAACAAAGTCGCGATAATCGATCCTCAACAGATCAATGATGTCAAATGGAAGCTATACCGATATTCAACGCTCTCGTGATCAACGAGCCAGAAATGCCAGAAGAGGGATATCACCGAATTTAAACTCAAAATTTTCTCGATGTAACCTCAGAATCGATAAATCACGAATGAAAAGTTTATTTTTTTTCGATCCTAAGACAAAATCTCATTGTCTTCTGATTATGTGTTCTTTACTATTTTATATTTATCAACTGTGTTGGTTTCTCAAGTGTTTTGGTTTCATCAAAAAAGGGGAAATTGTTGGGAAATTTAAAGTAAGTTCCAAAACACATGTAATAGGACCAACCAGACTGTTAAATTGATCGATATTTTTAAATACCAAATATAAGATGACCAAATGATAATTATTGTATAGAACAACCGATGTATAAGATAGGTCATATATTAGAGGGGGAACTCAATATATATAGATCGATCTAAAGACCAAATTGGAGAACAAAAGACCAGTCGGTCGGGCCGTAAGGCAAGGAAAGACAAAGATCAGACGATCTGATAAAGTAAGATGATCAGAGTGAAATCATGAAGCTCAAATTCGTAAGACCAAGATCGATGACTACCGTAAGATCGCACTGTAAGACCTACATCACGAGTCCCGCTAGTTGAGCTAAGACAACCGGCACCGTAAGACTTATCAGTAGACCGATCGCTTGTAATCGATCGTGTCACCACACCGTGGTAACTGATGTTTCACCAAGTCATACGTTGTTGATCTGAACAAGAAGTATGTCAACTTTAGTTGGTAGAACAAACACTGAAAAGTGTTCTTGTTAACCAATAAGAACAAGACCCGTATGAACGGAGCCGACAATACGGGATTTGGTTATGCTTGGTCAAACGGCTATAAAAGACAACTATCCATACTTTCGGCTATGCCGTCCCTGAAGCACGTCACATCAAATCCTACATATCTACCAAATATAGCCAAAAATTCAAATTGCTCTCCAACGGCTCTTTGATTTCGGGGTCTATAAATATGGAATTCCTCTTCAGAGTGAAGACACGGAAATTATCAAGAAGCTCATACTATAGTCAAATTTCCGCACGAAGAACACAACCTTGAAGATTATTTTTCTAAAGTGTTCATCGCATAGTTCTTAGCACAGAAATCCTATCCTCTAGCTGCTAGGCTACTTAAATACTAGGATAGATTTCAAAGTTGGAACAAACAACAAATCTTACCCAAAACTCAAAGTTAGGTTAAGTTTGTTTAGCAAGATTTCAGACTAGGGTTTCTAGTTATGATTTCTGGGATCGATTGGGTGAGAGCTCTATAAATATCTGTTGGTATAATGTGTTGACTAACACAATAATCTAAGTCCAAATTGGTTAAGTTGGTGCCCCTTTGTGATAGAAAAGAGCCGGACGTAGGATCGGGTTGTCCTAACCACTATAAATCTTGTGCATTTACCGATTGATTAACCGCTTACACTATTGCACACAACTTGATTAAATATGCATACATATTCGAAAGTTAGATCGGCGAAAGCACCAAGCTATCGATCCGATCGGATTGACTCCATAGTCATCCGATTGAAAAACAACTTCAAATCCGATTTGTTATAAAATCGAGCAAACCGCAATCACACCCTCGACCGCGACGAAAAAAAGTTTTCGTAAGTCTATTCACCCCTCCCCTGACTTCGCCTCACGAAAACTCGCTCGACTCTACACCGGTCTTGAGTTCAAGACACGAGAGGAAAAAAATTTATTCTCTCTTGTGGTGAGGTGGTGGTCCCCTCTTGTGGTGGTTTTTTCATGGGTTCCAAATATAATGAGACGAAAAAGATGTGTCATGTGCCCTTGGGGTAGAAGGAACTATTGTTTTTTTTATCGTAAACATTTATTATATACTATAATAATGGGTATAAAAAGTATAAAAAAATACAATTATTTAAAGAGTTCTCCCAAGAACTATTCTAGGATTTGAGATTCAATCACTAAAAGAAAACCTAGAACTCGCCTTTTATCTTTTTCGCAAGTAGCTAACTCCAAACATTCGCTTTTAAACTCATTAATGAACTTAGTGCTAGAAAACACAAGAATCCTAAATATAATATCATTTCTCCATTTCAAATTAACCACACTACTCCTAGCTAAAGACAAGTAGCAACCGATTTATATCGCTTCCTTTGAAAGTTTGGACAAAAGATAAGAGATTAGAGACCACACTTGAATTAAGAATTGTTGTGAATTTGAGCCACTTCATGATCTCCATCCGGTTTGTGTAGGAATGAGGGCATTCAAAAACAAATGGTTAGTTGTTTTTCCTGATAATAAGCACAAGACATACCTTAGATCGTCATGTTGTTGAAAGAACCTTCCGCCTAACAAGATTATCTTTTGTCCAAGACGGTCTCGGTAATCTCCATGCATGGGCTCGCAACTTTGAGAGGGTGCAATCTTGTTCCAAATGATTCGAACCCGGTCCAAGTCGCCGTAGTTGCTCCAATTCAAGTCTAGCCATAAAGTGAATCATGGCATCCTTAGTAATGTACCCTTCACTTGGAGACAAACTCCACCTCCACTTGTCCAACACTCCCAAGCTTAGGTGCATACCCATTTAACAAAGAGATAATAGAGCTTAATATATTTTCAATTCAGTATCCAACAAATTACAACTCCACTTAAAATCTCACACCCCAATACTCCCCGTTCCAAACCCCCATAGAATCCACCCTCCCCCCTTTTTCTTGACCCAAATTAATAAATTTCAGCCTAAGAGGTTCATCTCCTACCCACACATCTCCCAATAAAAAATGTGTTACTTCCATCCCCCACCACCCTCACCAAACCCCTGTTAAACCAACCCCCATCTGGCCCAATGGTAATCTTGACTATCTCTCTCCACTATCCCGACATTCTACCTAACAACCCTCTAGATAAAGTTTCAAACCCCGCACCCTGAATATCCAATAATTAGACTCTAAAAGGGTTAATTGCAGAAGTGATATTATGTGAATTTTGTGTTTGCAGTTTTAGTCCCACGTTTTTTTTTGGTCCTTTTCTTTGCAGAAATGGTCCCAACCGTTAAGTTTCTAACTATTTCTGTTGCTTTTTGAACTAATACTAAAAATAATAATTTATATAATAAAATAAAAATTTTAATTAAAATTAATTGTAAACTTATAGTGAATTTAAATATGATTACAAACACAATAAATATTTTAAACTAAATAATTTATTTAAAATCTGAATTGAATATTAAAAAGAAATATAAAATTTGTATATAAATACAAATAATATTTTTTTCAAATCAATTTACAATTAATCTATCAAATATAAATAGAAAAAATTTATGTATAAATTTTAAGAAGTCAAAGTAAATGATAATTTATGCCTAATCTACAAAATTTAAAAATATATATGATATTTATATAATTTAAGAAAAATCAAACTAAATAATAAGTTATGTATAATCTAAAATTTTAAAATATCTGTATAGAATCTTTATATAATTTTAAAAATAAAATAAATAATAATTTAAGTTAAATTTAAAAGATAAAATGAGTATATATTTTGAATTTATATATAATTATAAATACAAAAAATAATTTTTTTCAACTGAATAAAATATTATGTAAATTTTGAAAAAGAAATATGTTACTAGCTCTGGCCTAAAAAGTGTTACTTCCATCCACATGAGATATGTTACTAGAATTTTAATGGAATCTAATGATATATAAACAGGATATAGATTATTATTATGAATTGCACATGAGATATATATATTTTAATTCTTGTATTTGTATAACATATAGAATTAAAATCTTAAAAATTAGTTAAGATTTTTATTGAAAATTCTAAAATTACTCTAAAAAATTATGAATTATAAATTAATGGAAAAAATTTGTGTTACTATTCACAAACAAGAACAAATTAACATTCACTCTTTTAAAGTGTCAAAACGTCATTACCAAACTTTTAATATTTTAAAATAAAAAAAATTATTTGTGATTTTTTAATTAACACTATATATAAATTATAAATAAAGTCCTAAAATATTCAAACAAAATATAATTTTTTATCAATCAAATAATAATTAATGTAAAATTTGAAAAATCAAACAATATAAATAGTATTTATATTAATTATATTTTAAAATTTTAATTTTAAAGTATTCTAATAAACTATGAATTAGAAGTTATATACTTTTTTTTGTTGATAGTTTGATATACTAAAAAATTATATTAAATTTATTTTAAACTAAATAATAATTTTTATTTAAAAACTTATTTTTGGGATAAAAGTGCAACTAATAGGGTGTGTGCCGCTGCTTAGAAATGGGCGGAAAAAAATTTATGAGACCAAATTTATCGAAAAAATGACCATTTTGAATTCTATTAATTCACATTTACCAAAAAGTCTGAATTAACTCGACTCTAAAACTTAACCCTAACCCAAGGCCATTCCTTCTTGAGGCCAATGAGTCGGGTTTCCATTCTAAGCCCAAAATATTCAATCACAATTTTGGGGCCCATAATTTTATATAAATATATGTATAATGTATATATTAATATATTTTATGTGCAAACTTCTTTATTACATAATGTATTGACCCAGTGGTCGTTGTTTGCTATTCTTCCTCTAGAGGCCCAAGGATCGAATCATGTTTCTTTGAAGTTTTATGTTTTGCGATCAAATTTTATATTATTAATTGAAACGATAAAAAGTTATTTTTAAGGATAATATAATTTATTTATTTAGTTTTTTTATTGTATAGTATTTCTTCGGTATATCATGTCTTCTAAGTATATGTCTCATGTTTTCTAAGTATATGTCTGAAAAAATTAATAAGAACTTGAAGATTTGACTCAAAATCAAGGTGGCCTAATAAAAAGAGGATAATAATTTGGTAATGAAGAAGTGACTTAAACTTGTGATACGCTGCATAACAAATGATAAATCATTTTTTTTTAAATATTATACATTATTTAGAATTTTGTATTGTTTTGAGTACATAAAACTAATATTAAAGTCGCGTCATGAATTTCTAGGACCGGTCCTGCCTTAACCCATGCACTCTTCTCATAAAAAGACTCAATATCCCTTACTTCACCCTTCGGATTAAAAAAGGAACTATTATAATTAATTATCTTAAAAAATATTGTAATTGATTACCTTTATTTTTTTTTTATGGAAGTTATTCAACTGTCGTAAGGCAGAAGACACGTTAGACAATTTAATTCTATCTATCTTCTTAAAATAATACTCCTACGTTTTTATATATCTGAATTGTTTGAAATTTAATATTTAATTGAATGTCGCATAGTAAAATATTCCTTCATATTATTTTTATCTTGTATGTTTAAAGGATTGGACTGCAAAAAACTATGACTTGACTTCGATTTATAAAAGAACATATTTTTATAACATTTTTTGTGAGATTGGTAATCTTGTTATCTTGCAAGGATCGCTACTAAAAGCTACTAGCATCTACGAAACTATAAATCTCTAATTTTTACAAAAAAATCAAATTAGGTATGGCTTAATTAATTTTTTATAATTACGATGGACGGCAAACACATGTTTAGTTAGGAATTTAAATGAAATGAAAAGTTGTTGTGTTACACATTTTAAATTAAAAAAAAAAATCAAATTAAGTTACTATAATATTTTTTTATAAAATGAATTTAAATTCATGTGAGATGGCCCATGGGCATGTAACAATATATAATTGCCTACAATTTCGAAGGCTGGTCCAGGGACCAGGAATATGAAATTTAATTTGAACTATTGATTAAATAAATTTTTTTTTCACGAAAAGAACTACTAAAGAAAGTTAATTTCAATATTGGGATAACACAATATATATTGCCTACAATGTCGACGGCTGGTCTAATATAGTGTCCACGAATATGATATTTGAACTATTAAAGAAAGTTAATTTCAATATTGGGATAACAAGAAACTCCTCTTATTCAGATTAAATAACAATAATGCTAATAGTAGTATAATATGTAACTAACTCAAATTTGACAAATTCTTCTGTGATTTTTTTTTTAAATGTGAGAATTTATTTATTTTTTTGAGTAGATGAAACCCTATTTAATATCCTTTAATTTTTATTTATATGTTATGAATGCACTATTGTTATCTTTTTTTTGTAATATTAATATATTTTGTCTTTATCTTCGCTTTCATTTGATTTAATACCTTTAAAATTTATTTTATTCTTATGATTTGGAATGTAATTAATATTGTTATATTTTTGTAAGTAATCTTTTTATTACGTTTTTTGCAGAATGTTGTTACTTTCATGTAACTCTATTATGAATTGAACCATGGTCCATTTATTTTGGGTCGAGACTGAAGAACCCACAAATTTTTCATTTTTTAATCAAAATTATGCTATTTTCAAATGTAAAAATTTCACATAAGATCAAAAATATTTGAATATCTACATTAACTATTATAGTATTATCTTATAAAAATCCTCGTGAGATCGCCTTCATAACAAGATGATTAATAGTCAACGTCATTTTATTTATTTATTTTTATCATTTTGAACATGAATTAGTATGCATTTTACTTTTTCAAAATTAGTTACATAGTTGAGTTTGCTCCGTCATACATTCCAGAATACGATTCCACGAGACCAAAAAAGATATGCCTCATTATTTATTATGTAGCAATCCAAACATTACAACCATCATATTTGTTAAATGCTAAAAATAGTTTTTTTTTATTTCCTATATATATTCCTATTTCTATACAATCATATCACATTTCATTCACAATTGCAAGATATGGCTAATTCAACAAAAAAAAAGAACGAAATTAGCGTTCAAGAGCTTGTAAAAAATCCATTTATGAAATCCCAGAAAAATTCTTGATTGATCGAAGAACCTGCCAAAACTTCAATTTATATGTTCCAACAATCGAACATGCAGAAATTCCTGATGAAGAAACTGCTTTTGAGCTGGAAAATCTGCAACTCATCATAAAGAATGGAAGTATTTCAGGCACTATTTCTTAATTAATGATTGGAAGAGTGATAATTTTTAATTTTTATAGACATGGTTGAAGCTTCCCGAAATCGCACCTCGATATAGAGATCTGAATCGTCTGA
>JBBCBC010000035.1:14657072-14963417 GCA_037126765.1 Stenogyne calaminthoides
ACAGATAATCAGCTCTCTATCTCCAATAATCAACAAGTGGGCTTTCTAAATTGGCCCGAGCTGAATATAACATCAAACAAATGCATCATACTTTTTTTTTTTTTTTGAAACGAAAATGTATCATACTCGAATAGTTTTGACAAGGGAATTTTTTCTTCAATTCTGTTTATTAAATAAGAGTTCACCAAAATTTATGTTACTCATTAGATAAATAATAAATAATCAAAGATATATTTTGACCTTGAAACTCGACCCTCGTTTCGTGGCAAAATAATTTAAGAAACATTTTTACAAAACATGATGCTTAAATTCATACATATACCCTACCAGACAAACAAAAAGAATACATATACAAATTACAAAATCACATTAAAGTACATTATAATATGACAAAGTTATATATACTTAAGTTGGGCTAATTTTTTGGGTAATGGGCGGCCTGTTAAGATATGAAAAAGTCGTTTGGACCTTGGGGCTTGAATTTGTTAATGTAAAAGTGTAGTTAAATTGAAGGGTCCGTTGCTGACATTTTTAACTATGAAATACACCCTCAATAATTTTCTATTATTTATTATAATTAATAAAAATGACTCATATACTTGTAAATAGCTAAAAAAAAATAAAAATCAAACAATTAATATTGAATACACATCCCATTTTTATTAGAAACTAAAAATCACGATTTAACTTCTCCATTCCAAGCAATCGATTCATTATTTTTTAGGAGAAAATTTCTGAGATTCAAAAATCACTTTCCAAATATTTCTGAATCATATTTAAAATTTTTTGTATTTCTAAAAATAGAAAAATATAAAGTGTAGAGACTTAACTAACATTTTCTTTCCTTTCTCCAATAAATTGGTCTCCACCAATCCCCGTCTCGTTTACCCATAAATCGGTCCCCACCCACCCTCTCTATTTCCATATTTTTTATTGATGCTTCTGACACAAAAAGGGTCCACCAATTTTCCATTTCCATTGTATATTGGCAGAAAACGTCCAAATTTAGGAGTGTAATTTTTTAAAATTATTGTATTTGATCCAGGCACATAAATACATATTAATTAATTTTTAAAATTAAATTCTTTTTTTAATTTACTTTTTAATCCAATTTTGGAGTGCATTTTTAAAAAATAAATTGTATTTTAGGCCAATTTCAAAATCGTTTTTTAAAAAAATTGTATTTTGAAGTGCATTTTTAAAAAAATTGTATTTTAGGTCAATTTTTGGAGTCATTTTTTTTTTTAAAAAAATTGTATTTTGGAGTGCATTTAAAAAAATGTATTTTTGGGTGCATTTTTTTAAAAAAAAATTGTATTTTAACAAATTTTGAAGTGCATTTTTTAAAAAAAAATTATATTTTAAGTCAATTTTGGAATGCATTTTTTTTAAAAAATTGCATTTTGTCATTTTAGAGTGCCTTTTTTTTTAAAAAAATGTATTTAAACCAATGTTGGAGTGCATTTAAAAAAAAAATGTATTTTAGCCAATTTTTGAAATTAAACAAATTAAAAAGAAAAATACTTAAAAAATCTCTAGAAACCCTAAATTACAAATTACACAAATCTGCAATAATAAACCATAAAAATTACACAATCTTAAATCAAAAAAATTAAAGCAAAAAATACAAAAAAAATACAGAAATATCGAAATTAGAAATTAAAAAATATAGAAAAATAAAAAATTATTAAAAAAATACAAAAATCACGGACGGCCACCGTCTTCTCCGGGTATCGCCGCCTTCTTCTCCGAAAAACCACCTAGACCACTTTTGATTTTTTAGACCGATTTCACTAAACCATTCAAAGAATTCAACAAATATCACTAAATACAACCTTGAAGCTCCAACAAAAGAGGGCAACACAACTCATACACTCTGTATTGATGAAATTTGTGTTTTAATTTGTATTGACATTAGAATTTATTATTTCGTGAGCTAATCAATTTGGGATGCAGCGGTAAAAATTAAAATGGCCACTTACATTAAAATCACCAACGCCGCCTGCCGCCACCGATTCACCTCTACCGAACGTCGTCTCTTCTCACCCACGGCGGATCTGTAAAAATCGCCGTCCCTAAAAAACAAATCTGCACAAAGCCACCGCAAACACATTGGGGTTATCTTTGAAAAGTAGATTTTTTTACTTTGTATAACCAAAGTGAATTTCTTATTTATTTCTTGAAATAAATTAATTATCGTTGTTGCATTAAATATGAATGAATGTTATATATATTTCTTTGCATACCATTTCAATAAATAGTCGTGTTACATTGTAGTTAATTTGGTGATGAGATCACGCAGAATATCAAATTAATAGTTCCTCGTAACTAAATAATAATTCACAACCTAGATGAAATAAAACAAAACCATCGTGAAAGGTTGAAGTGTAAAGAAATTTCAGATTAGTATGTGATCGAAGATTACGTTAGTGCATTATGATCTTGTTGAATATGACCTACATGAGGATAAATTCTGGGTCATTTAATATACAAAATTAGGCGCCGATTGGTTCGTTATTTCTTAATCTCAAATCCCTTAAAATAGGATCGTGTGAAAATTAATAACTATTTCTTTGATTTATGATGGGAAGAGAGTCGATGTGATTCGATACCTTATATCTTGGGCAATCTTATTGGTTACGTAGCGATTCTTTAAGATTTAATATAAGAATGGGTGTGTAAAGCGACTTTGCTTGATTTGTCCTTGGTGAAAGCTCAAAAATCTTTATCATACCAAATCTTGCAAGTGAAAATTTATTTCGGTATGGATAATAACGTTGGTATCTTTACTCAAGGACAAAGATATTATTTAATATAAAAATCATTTTAGTGGCTTAATTAATTAATTAGTGGACTAAGATAATCTTAAACACGGAAATAATGATGGAGTCATATTCTTTGTGAAGTCGTAATATGAGTTAAGATAGACGATTCAATATTAATTTATAGTGGAATGAATTTAATATTAATGGATTTAAATAATATTTTGGCTAAATGTTAAGTTAAAATGGCCATTGGATTCGATCTTGAATTCTCCCAAAGGCCTCAAATGGCCCAAATTAAAGTCCATTAATGAAATGAGAAAAAATATTCTTGCCTAATATTTCCTAATATTTTTAGAAAATAATGTGGGAAGGAAAGAAGAGAGATTTTCTTGATTTTTCTTGAAAAGAGATTTTATGGAAAGAGATAAGTATTCTTGTAATACATAATTATCATAAATTCGCTAAACAAAATCTTGTTTCTTTTTCCTTGTAAATTTTTCGAAAAATATAGGATAAAGGGAATGAGATTTTATGGAAAAATTTAATTAAGGAAAAGAATATATGAGATATATTCAAGATTTTGGAATCGAAAATATTTTTCTTCATATTTTTCCATTGAAAAAAAATAAACCCCCCTTAGTCCTATAAATGAAGAATGAGTTTTTAAATAAATATTAGAAAATCACAAAGGTGGTGGCAAAAATATTTTATTTTTCTCCCTTTATTAAAATCGATTCAGTGTGAATCTCCACCGGATTACGTTGATTAAGTGGGGCGTGGGACATGTTGGGAATCTTTCTTTGGGTTGATCAAATACCAAATGCAACCCGGTTTATGCCATAAGAGGTATGTAATCTAATTCCAGTTAGATTGAATGCGTCGTGGATTTCATTGGATTCACGTGTGCGGCGTATTCTTATTTGATTGTTTAATTATTATGTTGAATTGATTTAGGATTAATTCGTATTTAGTAATTAATTGATTAATTTAAATATGTATTTAAATTAGGTTTTTTGAATAAATCCAAGACACTTATTTCCCCAACAACACCATCGAAAAACGCGTAGCCCAACCAGACCCGTCTCCCCCCACCAAGCACCCACCACCACCACCGCGTAGCCCAACCAAAGCTCTACTTTTCTCCTTCGTGTTCGAATTTTTCGCCCCCCCTAAAACCACCGCCTCTCATAGATACGTTTGGCGTTGTGTGGTGTGTATATGTTAGTGATGGGGTGATGGTGGCCGATAACAGTAAAATAATTGTGGAGGAGAGAGGAGCAATTAAGAGAGAGAAAGAGCAATTAAGAGAGAGGAGAAAATAATAGTGGGGGCGTGGGTTTGACGGATATTAGGGCAGAAAAGTGGGTGGTGGGTGGGCTGACAAATTTTGTTTTTGGGTTAATGTGGCAGTCATAAAAAAAAAGTGAGTGAATAGAAATTAATGGTAAAATTGGTATATTTTTATAGTGAGAGTCATTTATCTTTTTTATTTTGTATCTTAGAATCTTTGACTTAAATTTTGTATCATAGAGTCTCTATTTCTTTTTTTTATCTTTTAGCGTACCATCTGTAACTTAGTTTGTATTTTGTGTAACAACTATGGTGGGCGGGGTTAGGGGAGTTCTCGGAATATATGTAAGTTAAAATATATATGAAGTTTTGAAATGTTGAATGTTTTATGTTATTATTTGTTTAATGTTTGGGGTTTAAGAACATATTGAGCTTTTTTAGATCTAGGCATTACTATGAAAATTGTATAATTGTCATTCACACGCTTATTTTTAAAAAATTTTTTAGATTATGCATATTTAGGACTGACTTATTGAAATATGTCATCATTTTTAAAATAATATGTCAAAATATATCACTATTTTCGCAAACCATATCTTAAAATATATAGAATTCTGGGAAAAATAACAAATTTTGAAAAAATTTCTTTTAAAAATCTCTAATAATTTCGACAAAATTTTGTTGAAAATTTGGTGGAATTTCAAAACACCAAGTTAAAAGAAATCACTCTACCTAATTTTTTTTTCCACAAACGTCATTTTTTGACAAAAAATGTTAACACCACGATGGCTCCATAGTCACTTCATTCTCACCGATATCGGTCATACACTTAAAAATAAAATGTCTGGTAAATATTAGTAATTGAGATGGGGAAGTGGTGGAGGTCTTTTTTTTGCCTAGGTTTGAAATAAAACAAGAAGAGAATAATTTTTATTGATATAAGTTTGTGGGGATGTGTATTTATTAATGTTAAAAAAAAATGGGTGAGTGAATTAATCGAGTGTATATCTCCTAATTAAGGGGGTTGTGAATAACCAGGTCCTAAATTCTTTTAAAATTAAATTAAACTTTGAATAATTTAATTATTTTTGCTTCATCATTTTATGTTCTTGAAAGGAATATAGTTTTTTTTAAGAGTTGGGGTGATGACAAAACTAGGATCATAATTTTTTCAGACTGATAAAAGAAGGACCACAACTTTTATGATCCTTAATGTGATGTCTACTTTTAAAATTACAGTCTGTAAAAAATATTTTATTTTTTTGAATGAGATAACCTTGTATAAGATGAATCGATCCAAGTACCCACCAAAAAATATATTTTTTTAAAGATGTAAAAGATCAATCAATTGAGTTAACTAAATCCATTTTTGAGATGATGTTGCTTATAAATACTTTTACCTGCCCACGTAGTTGATAATATATTGTTTTTTTTCCTTCTGATAATGAGATTTGTAAATCACATTTTTGAAAACTAAGCATATTAATACATAACAATGAAACCAACGTTATCATAAAATATATAATAGGAAGCTATTTTTCCTTTTATAGTTTTTGCGCCCATTCGTTTATGACCGTTGATCATTTTACAAGAATTAATCTTGATCGTCTATATTCTTCCATTAATCACTCATTTTATTTTTTTACCACTTTTTTCTTTTACCATTTTTTTTTTTTGGTGAGAGCTTTTTGCAGGGTACGATCGATCTATGCATTTGTTTGATATGAGCCGTTGAAATGTTGAACACAATTTTCACACCACAATTCATAATAATCACCTTAAATCGCATTTAATTATTATTTTTTGCCTTCAAACTCTATAAATACTCTCCTTACAATCAATTTCATCTTCTCATTCCTTTGGTTGCATTTCTTTTGGATTAGCTACAAAGATATGCTTTTATATTCTAATATAGATAGATTCGTATGATTTTTTTTATTGTAATGATGTAAGTTTTTTTATAAATTTACTATTTAGTTTATTTTTGTAAGGATGTAAAATCCATTCTACAAGATTCATTCCTTATGTTCTATATAAATTTTGAATTACAAATGTTGTATTTTTTTTATTTTGCCGTATTTTTCCATTGACTTTTTCATGGAGATATTCTCCGTCATCTCTTTTCTTCATTTCAGAACACATCAAGTGTATATAAAATTACAGTCTTGTGTATTATTTTTCGTGTATCATTTATTTGTAATTGAGTTATTACATATATTTCATTTTCATGAACATTCTATGTTGGGATATTTTTAGTTTTGATGAATTATGCAAAAAATATTATCAACTTGTGTTTTTGAAGCTAATATCTGAGATAACAAGTTGAGGGAGGCAGAGAACAAATTGAGGGGAACTCACAAAAATCGGGCGTAGATGATCGAGATCGAGGCGAATTTGCAGGCAGGCTTGTCGAGATCGGATAGATAAGATGAGTTCGAGTTAATTGATGAAATTTGCAAAATCGGAGAGAAGAAAAGTTAAGCCGGTGATCGAAGATTAGATGACCCGGATGAAGAAACCGAGATGAAACGTCTGGTGATCGAGAGAAGAACAAACAAAATTGTCAGAAAAGAAATGACTAGAAGATCGAAGAAGGTTGCAGATCGAGAGAAGCGGATAGAAATGATGGGAACCGAGGCGTGTCGAGATCGGCTGAATGAAAAATGGCAGATGGTCAGATCGGAGCGTGATTGAGATCGGATGTGCTAAGCTGATATCTTAACATATGCTAAAGCGATGTACTAATCGATCACGGATATCTTGATATCTTGACACGATGCCATCTTGATCTGATCATGTGAAATTTGTCCGGATCGGTGAAAAATCGAATGTCAGAGAACTAGAAATATCGTACGGATCGGAAAAGAAGTCGTCTGAAGAAGTCGTCGAAGTCATATTCTTGAGAATCGAATACTCTTGATGATCAGTTAACTGAGTCACTAGTGACGAGGAATTCAGTTATCTGAAGGCAAATGAACTTCGGTCGACTGAGTGTCAGTATACTGATCGTATTGCTGTCCATTGAAGAAGTCTAGTTTGAATCAAAAGCTTGAGACTCGATTATGTCAATTTGAGGCTTCGAGAGAGACTGAAGGCTCGAGACCGGACCTAAAGGCTCGAGATAGACTGAAGGCTCGGATAAGGCATGAGATCTGAGACTCGGAAGAATCCCCGAAGAATATAAGCCAATTCTTGATTCGGTACAGCGTGGACAATGAGAGGAAGACAACCAACTGAAAAGCTCTGAAGCTCTGAGAATAGTATGGATTTGATAATGTAACTCCATCCAAGCGGTAACATTCAAATCCACACTATCTAAGTTCTTCCTTCATAATTCGATTGTGGAAAATCATTGAAACATCCATCAAGCCAAATCATCTAGCATTCCACCATAGAACGAGAAAAAGAAATACTGCAAGATATATTCAAAGAGTGTTCTACCTCAGATCTAAGCATAAATGTCATATCTCTCTTAGAGAGATTTTTCCCAACCTTAGCATTAAGGCTAAACAAATGTAAAGGAAAATCTCACTCTCTGATGGAAAACAAACAATCTTATACCCCAAACCCAAGAGTTGGTTAAGATTTTGTAGGTGAGTGTGAACTCGGTAAACATCTAGCAATCCGAAAGGGAGGGTAAGGCAATCCGTGAGGTGATAAGTCCGATTTGAGTGTGAACTTCGGTAAACATCTGTTGGGTGTTGGACTAACACGTTAAACTAAAATCCGATTGGTTAAGTAGGTGCCTGTTGATAGGGAAGAGTGGATGTGAGTTGGACTCGAACCAACCACTATAAAATCGTGTGTTCTTCTTTGCTTTATGTTCTTACTTGCCATATCATTTTTGATTATAAGCAAAAACACATGAGCTTAAACGAAAAAAAAGCAGTAATCACTTGCCCTCTCCCCATTTTATATGCATTTTTCAAAATGTTTTGCTTCGCCTTGTAAAAAATCGGTTTTAATCGGGACCTCGCATTCTACCATAGAATTTAATATAATTTTGGTAAAAACAAAGTAGTACTTTCGTGTAACCAACTAATATTGTTAAGATTAAACAACTATTACTCTTCCATTACCATTTTTAATTTGAAACTCTCCAAAAACAACAAAAATGATGGGAGATCATAAGATGGAACCAAGGTAATTCCAAAATTAAAGGGTAGTAATAAATTTAATGCTCAATGGAGACCTAAATTAAGACAACAAATCAAAGGCACAATTATAAACAAAAAATTGAATTTTTGATTCATTCTTATTAAAATCTTATAAAAATTGTGATATATATATATATATACATATATATACACACATTTAACTATATATATTTTAATGCCGGGTTTATTTAATTATGGAATTTACATTATAGTTGGATGTTACATATTATAAATTTGCATCAATTATGCAATCATTTGGAATTTTTTGACCAAACATATTATTATGATTTAATGCTCATTTAATGTGATATATTTTTTTTAAAATAATAGATTTTATATATTTCTCAAACTTATAGTATTATTTATGTGATTAAATATTGTTAGAATTGTCATAATTTAGATTGAATTGTTAGATTCATTTAAAAATTATATTATTTTTAATACTAAAAGCGTAAATTGGATTTAGTGATATATAATTATTTTACTAGATTTTGATTTTATACCTAAATCCTCTAATTTATTATTGGTTGGAATCAATCAAGCAAATCATTATGCTTTATATTATTTTATCAAATTATGCGTGAGATTAACCGTCCTTCAATAAAACCACCTATTAAAAATAAAATATATGATGTATTTAAATATAAATTTTATATAATGTATTATATTTTAACATTTTTTAAAATGTTTATACAAGAAAATTATTATTAATTAAATTAAATTAAACTTATAAAATTTTAAAATTTAATTGGAATATTAACTTCAATGAGTAGGTAAACCATTAAAAATAATATTATAGATTATCTTTTCATAAAAGTTTCACATAAATGATTTCAACAACAAATATAATCTTGATCACAAATATAATCTTGATCACTTTTTTCGGGATTAATCTTGATCGTCCAAATTTTTTTATCAATTACTTATATTGTTTTTAATCTTTATTTAATAAAATTAAATACCCTTTAATGGCATGCTTAATTCAATCCTACTAATTTGTTGTCTCTCCTATTTAAAGTGAAGTTCCATGATCCAAAATTTTCATTCTCAAACAACAAACAATTCTAATTCTTAGTGATTTTGTTTTCGATAGGAATTTTTGTTTCAAGTTGTATGAGAGTTATATATGCTCCATCAATATTTTAAGTTGAGCCTCAACCCAGTTTTTGTTTTCAGTGATGATTTTTGCTGATTATGTCTACTGTAGGATCTTTTACTCTTCACTCTTTCTTTTTTTCCGGCATGCCTGGATTTTTTGCTATGTTCAATCCCTGTGTGAATGGATTTGTGGAAAGCAGTCATCCAATTATAGGAAATTGTAACAGGTGAGAAGAAAGCGTTATTTTCTTGATTAATCCTTACTAATCATTCTCCATCCTTTTGGTAGTATAATATCATTTTAAATTGATCTAAATTTTGGTTTGGAGAAATTCATTGAGTTTAATATGTATTTAATATATTTTTTTAATTTTTTTATCATTAAGAGTTGTATAAGTGATATTAGAAGTGTTTTGAAAAATAAGTGATATTGGGTTTTTATGTTAATTTTTTTTTTTTGTCTAAATTTATATATCAACATTAAAAATTTAAATATCAAATTACTATCTCTATTAAAAAATTACTAAATCATCGAATTAATTATTATATAGATTTGTTTAGATATATATAAACACATTAAATAATAAATTAAAATCTTAACTATTATTATCAAATTGATATATATATATATATATAAGGAAACAATTGATATCAAATTGTATCAAATTTGATTTCGGAAGTTTAGGAGAAGATGATTTTTTTTTTACTTAAAATTTACATTGTCTCATTGCCATTATTACATTTTTTTTGTATATATTTTAATGTAGATTCATTTAATTATAGAACGTGCATTATAATTTAAGGGATATTATTGTATATTTTTACATCAATTATAGTTAAGATTTTATTTAGAAAAATTTAAATATCAAATTACTATCTCTATTTTAAAAAAAAATTACTAAATTATCTAATTAATTACTTTGTAAATATAGATTTGTTTAGATATATATAAAACACATTAATATAGCAAATCAAAATTTAACTATTATTATCAAATTGATATATATATATATATATATATATATATATATATATATATTAAATATAAATATCGATTGACCAATATATTTTTATATCAATTTAATTACAAATCTTTCTTTGAAAAGGTATAAATATGGAATAATATAATTACATTGGTGGATTTCAATACATTGATTGATGGAAGACGTTTATAACAAATGCCACATGATAATGAAAATAAAAATATGGTGATATCACTTTAAATTAAGGTCATACTCTCTTTGTATTATTTCAATTCTAATTGATGAGCGACTTAGAATTTCTTCAATTATTGTTTGTTGGTTCATAACATGTATCGATCAGGAGAAGCGGAGTATGTGCTTTGGAATTTTTTTTTTTATATATATATATATATATATTATTAAATTTTATGATTTTTGACATTTTTTTTCAATTGATTTTGGTAGGGGATGATGTGATTGTGCCTTCAAATTAAGGATATTCATAAGTACACTATGAATGTTTATAAGAAACAAAAGTTCAAGTTTTATCTTGATTTAAGAAAGCTAAGGAATCGAAAGTGTATTGTAAGTTATGAATGTTGTATTTCAAATTTGAATGTGCATTTTTTAACACATTTATTTATTTTTTTTTATTATGTTGGCTTTTTTGTTAACCTTACCCTTGCGGGTTCGAAGAGGTTTAACAATTTTGACTAATATTCAAGAATTCAAACTGAGACAACACTCAATGTGTGATTGTTGGATTCGTGAACAACAAGTTGAAGTTATTTTTAATGAAGGAATGTGGTTTTTAAGATTTAGTATCTCAGTATAAAAAAATTTATGATGTTGATCTCGGGACTTAATTTTTTTAGAGAACAATCTGTTGGTGTTTTTTCACATGTAATATTTAATGGTAATGCGATCTTAGCATGAAGAAGAATGTTGGTGAGCGTTTTTCTTAACTTTCCGGTCAAAATTTTGGGTAATTTTTTATTAACCAAAAAATCTTATATTATGAATTTAATGTTGATTTTTATTTTTCTAAATTTTCATATATGGTTATTTTTTAATTACTTAATTTGTATATATTTTTTTGTTTTGTGATTTTGAGTAATGACATGTTCAACAGATTAAACAACTAATAATATTAAATGCATTCAATTAATACTCTTGATGTAATCAATTAATACCTTTTCATAAGTATTACCCTCCGTCTCCTAATTTTAATTGACCCTTTTTAAAGTAAATAGCGTCCTAATTTTGATTGGTCATTTCCTAAAAAGGAAATAAAGCAACTTTCAAAACTATTTAATACTATTATTTCCCTCCATCAAACCCACTTTACATCATTTAATAATATTATTTTCCATTTTTTCTTAATCTCAAGTGTCTCACGGTATTTAGCCAATCAAAATTAGGGCCGGATGGAGTATCTTTTAGTAAAAGCAACTAATATCTTTTAGTGAAAATAAGTAATATCCTTCTAATTGCGGCGTATAGTGATCAACTCACTTCTAAGTTTTTATTTTTTAAAATCTATTATGCTTTAAGAATAAGTTTTGACATTTTCTAATAATATGATTTTTATTGTGGTACACTTGAATTTTTAACATTTTATTATACTTTAATATAGAAACGATATTAATATTAATTACCTAATGATTGTTGTCGTCCACAAAAATAACCTCGCCATGTATAGTGATGTTTATGATTGTGCTTTGATTTGAGTCGAGCATTAATTTGGTAACTATCCTTTAATTTTGATATTACTTCCAATTATTATTTTACGTGTATCATTTATTTGTAAGTGAGTTATTACACATATTTTGTTTTTTATGAACATTCTATCATAATTGCATGCATAGAATTTAATATAATTTTGTTTATGTTTTTTGGTAGATTTACCGTGTTATTTATTTATTTTAATGTATTATAAAAAAAATAAAAAACACATGTTGTTCTTATGATTTATGATTGATGTTGATGTTACATACTTATCTATATGTTAAATTGCATTTATTCTATAAATTGAATTTACATTACTCATAATAGAAAATATAATTTCAAAACACACCATCATTAAATCTCTCCCTTGTGTCAGGGGATTTATTCTATAATTTAGGAGGATTTGTTTCCAATTTTCATATATAGATTTGATAAAATCAATTTTCTATATGGTATCACAAAATCGGTAGATGAATATTTTAGAATTAATATCTATATGTATAGAATCTAAAAAAAATAATGTTCTACAATACATATAAGTATTATAAATTGGGTCATAGTCACACTTTAAATTAAGGTCATACTTTCCGTATATTATTTAAGTTTTCATTGTGAACGACTTAGAATTTCTTCAATTATTGTTTATCGGTTCATAACATGTATCGATCGGGGAGAACTAGAGTATGTGTTTTGGAATATTTTTTTCCTTTTTTATATATTTTATTTTATTAAATTTTATGTTTTTGACATTTTTTTTTCAATTGATGCTCCTAGAGATAGATTAAGATCTGCGTTCCTGACCGTAACTATCAATTAATTGGAAGTGAAGGCTATGATCCAAGGACACACTACTTACCCGAATGATTGGTTGCAATTTGTGATTACTAGTGATCTTGATAATCTTATTGAGTTTCATGACATTATCATTTAAACCTTTTTTTTTCAAAGAAAAAAACTACATTAATAACTATCCGTAAACATTATCATTCAAACCTATTATGGTATATATTACAACGTATAACATAGTTGAACCCTGGTCTTATCTTGCTGAAAAATATACTCTTTTTTTCCTTATGGTGAGGATGAATCGGGGAAAATATACCATTTTCTCAATCGCAATGGGAATGGTTGGACAAATGGTGATATTAGCATCGAGAGAGTTTTTTGCATATCGTCTTCGGTGAGAGGAATGGGAGCCTCCTACACTATTATCTTGCAAGAGGTTGATTTAAACAATTCATTGTAGATCGCATATACAATGGTTGAGTCTGCCAAAGATTTTGTACATAAAAATCATCAAAATGAACCGTTGTGATATATATGTTGGTCTTGAAGATGCTTATTTGAATGGAGAAAGTGAAGAAAGAGCTATCGGGTAAGCGTGTTGTGTTGTCTCCTTCATTTACTAAAGGTCCACGATATGACATGATCTGCGAAATTATCAAGATCTTTATGGCTATTTGTCATTCAATGGGTTATCCACGATTGTTTATAACATTTCGTGCAATTCAAAATGAAAATAAAATTTTCACTATATGTCGCATAGAGGTCAAAATCCCAAGATCGACATGATATTGTGTGTCGATCTTTAAGGTTAAATTGGATATTGCTTGATTCGTGACATTCACAAAAATAAAATATTTGGAAATTAAATTTGCTATTTAGTAATATTTACCATTTCTTATAAGATTAATTTTATAATTTCTTTTTCTATATGTGGGTTGGTGATCACTAGGTTGAGTGATAGAGTAATCGAAGTTTAAAGTTTTTCTTGGTAGCGGTCTTTGGTGAACTAGCATTGATACTTAGTTTGTCGTTTGACTCCTTATGATCTAAAGTTACCTTTCAAGTTTACTCAGCATCTTTATTTTTCTTTTGATTGTTTGCATTATGTTATGTCTATAAATAAAAAGTCAAGGACAATCTTTTTCCCATGTTGGAGTATTTCTTAAAAAATTGTTAAACCAATTTAAAGTCGACAATTTTGGGTCGGCCCCAACTTAGAAGGCTAAGTATGGGTTGTCTTTAAAAATTAGAGGACTAAAAAAAGTCGGTCCTATTTGGCCCGACCCATTTATTACGGAACTGAAGGCCTTGGCCCAATGGGCCACGGGCCACCCAGCTAGCCAAACCAATTTTCTATTTTTTATTTTTTTATTACTGTATTAATTATTTAATTACTATAATTATTTAATATTGATAATTAATACTAATGACAATGGACCTTTATTTGTAAAATAAACACACCCAGGCCCAACCCAATTTTTGTAAACTATACACCACATAATATACATAAGTAACATAATAGAATTACAGTTCATGAGAAACCCAAAAAATTAAGGCACGCATTGTGAAGTTTATGATGAACTGATGTCGATCATGACCTTTAATTTTATTTAATAAATTATGTTAGGAATTATTATTTTTTTATTCTATTTGATATATTAGTAGATGTTGCTAATAATGAAAAAATTGTAAAGTAGATAAAGTAATTAAAAAAAAAAAAAAAATTCATGGGCGATTGAGCCCATATTGTCAATTAAAGGCGAGGACACCATTTTGTAGGCCCGATCAAAAGATGGTTTGGCCCGATGACCCATGAACATGACTTGGTTCGATAAAATCCGATTGGTAATTTTTTGATTTGCCACCTCTATTAACTATGACCAACTTTATGTCATGAGTTTGAGGGTTACTAGTCAACATGATTTGAGGATTATATTTGTAATAATGATAGTTTTGAACATAATACAACAAAGAATGTTGTACTTCAAGAATTGTTAAAATGTTTATATTTTTGGAATTATATTATGATTTTTATTTTATTTTTTTGTT
Source organism: Stenogyne calaminthoides (assembly GCA_037126765.1). Lineage (NCBI taxonomy): Eukaryota > Viridiplantae > Streptophyta > Magnoliopsida > Lamiales > Lamiaceae > Stenogyne > Stenogyne calaminthoides. Next base: position 14,671,908 of record JBBCBC010000035.1, read on the forward strand.
TATTTACATTGTTTTTTATTTGAAAGAGTGAATGCTATTTTTTTTATAAATGGTTGTTGTTATTTTATTTTTATATATTTTTTAAAAAATATAAGTTGGGCTATATGTATGTTTATTAATTAATATTTAATATATTGTATCTATTTTTTTTATATTAAGTGTTAGAGAATAAAAATTACTTATGCATAATAAGTGCCGCTTTTTTAAAATCAAATGTCAAGTTGTAAACGAAAAAGCTCTAATTATTAGATCTTTGCGATTTGAAATTTCGAAGCGCAATAATTATTAAAATTCATTTTAACTAATATATATTTTAGTAAAACAAAATATTTTTTCATGATTAAATTACCAATTAATATTTTAAAGATTATTTATTATCTATAACTTGAAATGATATTAAAAATAAACAACAATAAGTTAATAAAATATAGCAATATCAATGACTTCCGTGCAACGAACGGACTGACAAAAAACTAGTTAATATTATACAAGACCCGATAGTGAATATTTCAACAACTTGATTATAAAATAAGATTGCAAGTTTATAAATTTACCGTTCATAAAATTCAAGTAGCTTAAAATAGGAGTTAGTTAAATTGTTAATATTAAAATTTTTTGCTTGCTTAAAAATATTTTCGTTTCTTAAATAGTCTTATTGCCCACGACTTACCTACAAAATTTTCAATCATATAGACATTTTCATAGGTAATTTTGCCTACAAAAATGTAATTTATAGTTAAATTTATTTGTTGGCCATTTTTAAACTATAAATACAATTGCCTACGAAAATATAAATTACCTAGGAAATTATTTGTGTAGATAATTTATTTGCCTCTTAAAATTACAACAAATATGTAGGTAGTTTGCCTGCATACTTAATTTATTTGCCTAGGAATTATTTGTGTAGGTAATTTTTCATAGATTATGCTAAAAAATTAGTAGACAAGTGGTAGACAATTTTCACTTTTTAAGGATCAAATAATTTTTATAGGAAATTTTTGCACCCATTAAAATTTAGGCAATTCTTTTTTTTTTTCCAGTGAATATCAAATATTCTAAAAATAGTTTTAAATTCGTAATTGCAAATATGACTAAATAACAGAAGATATCATGTTGGCAAGTTGGAAACCTATACATCATTACATTGTTGAGAAGGACTCTTATAAAATATTGCATCTTATTAATATGTACAAAATTAAGGTAATTTTTTGAAAAATTAGTCAGTCGTGGTCGTCGGGCGGGCGGGGGTCGAGGTTGGGGAAATTGGGCTTCGGGGCATATATAATTATAGAATGATATCTTTATCAAATATGTGTTGTAACTTAGTGGTTCAAGTTTGTTGTTAATGTATGTGGTGATACATGAGTTCAATTCTTGTTGATCACATAATTTTTAAAATAATTTTTATATGTTACTCCTCCGTCCCAAGATGACTTGAACCTTTGGAAATGACACCGCAAAACCAAGTAAAAAGTGAGTTTTAATGGGTTTGAGTGAAATAAAATAAGGTGTTGTGAGTGTATTAATATTATATTTGTTTTCCATTTTGGGAGTGTTCAAGTAATGTTGGGAAGTCCAAATAAGGTAAGTGTTCAAGTAATGTGGAAATGACCGCAAAACCAAGTAAAGTGAGTTTTAGTGGGTTTGAGTGTAATAAAATAAGGGTGTTGTGAGTGTATTAATATTATATTTGTTTCCATTTTGGGAGTGTTCAAAGAATGTTGGGACGTCAAAAATAAGGTAAGTGTTCAAGAATGTTGGGGCCGGAGAAGTACTACATCTATGTGTTACTACATGAAAAAATGTGATACTTATAGAAACAAAAATGTCTTACTAAGTGAAATAAAAATTACATTATCATTTAAAAAAATACATTATCATATGGTAACACATTGTTTGTTCATATGGTAACACATGGGTATTCATTTAGTATCACGATGACATGTGTACAATGTTACATATTACTAAAAAATATGTGTTACTACATGAACAAAAAAGTGTTACTCTATGAAGAAAAACGTGTTACCATATGAACTAAACCAGTACAAGTGCGAAAAGAAATTTTCAGTCCAAAATTACAGATTTAAAGAACAACTTGATGTGTTACTATATGAACAAAAGAGTGTTACCCTATGAACAAAAAATTATTACTACATGAATAAAAACCAGTACAAGCGCGAACAGAAAATCTTCAATTCACAATTACATATTTAACAGTCCACAATTATAGATTAAAAGAACAACGTGAGAAGAGTGCATAAAGATCTAAAAGACTGCGTTAAAAAATTAAGAGGAAGAAGAACAGATGGACCTGTAAATTTGCGAGGATGAAAAAACTGTATAAAGGGAAAATAATATGGAAGAATTTGAATAAAGAAGAGAAAGAAAGAAAAAGAACAAGAGAATAGAAGGAAAAACCTAGAACCACGCCGCTGCAAAATCCGCTTGCGAGAAAGAAGATGAAGAAGAGTTTGGAAGCGGATCCGAAATAGGCAGGAATGACCCATGAGAAATAAAAAAAAACTCTAATTTAATCATAATTGCACATATCACTTATATGTAATATTACGTACAAGTTTTTGCTTACACTGTTGTATCATGTATTTAACTTTTATTCATCATCGACACCAAAAAGTCAACAATTGTAGTGATTACTTTTCTAATAATGGTAATTTAAATTTCTTTTAGCAATAAACGTGCTGAATTAGTACGTTATAGACTACACAGTAGTCAAACACGAATATCACATTTTTTTATTCAAAAATTCCAGAAGAGTGCACGTTGGTTTTCTGAAACATATCCAAATACCTCAGAAATTCAAACAGGACATAAATACTATTTTATTAGTCCTAGTTACGTATAAATATATAATAGAGACGTCGATAGAATCCTCTACAAATCATATCTTTGATTGAGTCATCTTTTCTGTCTGAATTAGTCGAGAATATATACTGGATGGATCTAATTATTTTATACTAGTAATATAATATAGGCTAGGTCTTCTATATGCACCCGGGTGCACCGTGCACTCATATTACATTAAAAAAATGTGCAACTTATTATGTTGAAAAGTAAAATTTATTTACACAGAAAAGTGTAACTATTAATATGGGAACATAGTTGCATGTTTCTATTTAGAATAATTGCACATTTACATTTTTGTATAGTTGCATGCTTAAAAATGCACTATGAGCGCAGGTGCAGACCCGGGTGCATATGAAACCCACTCTATAATATATTGGATGATTGAGTAAATTATAATTTTGTTGAAGGAAAACACATTGTGTGCCTTCATCAAATGTAATGATTGAGGCATGAATTAGGGCCCTCATCAAGTATGGTTAATAGAGGAATGAATTAGACGTTTTATATATTGAATGTAACCTATATAAAATGACCTTTTGGTGGAATAATATGATATGTCTACTTCTTGTTTTCTATCTTCTCTTTATTTTTCTGCATATCCTTAAACACGTTATCAGCACGAGGTTCTAACCAACGATTCCTTCACTGCATTTAACTCTCTCCAGTTTACGGAGGCTGACTTACAGATGATGTTGGTCGTCTAAGTCATCTCATACTAACAGTAATTGTACCTTTGGTCACATGAATTGGATCTATATATGATGGGTTTGAATAGTTAAATATATAATTAATAGTCTTTCTATTTAAATTGTTGATTTCGGATCACCATGCTCATTTTATTAATCATGTGTTTGAAAGGCTCAATTTCAATGGATTATAATCATGTATAATTGATTATATTCAATGATTATATATTTTAATTTAATTTGGCAATCAGATGCAAACATTGTCAAGCAATTTACCAATTGTAGTTCTGCAATTTGTTTTGATGCAATTAATAGTAGTGATGCTTTATGATTTATATCTTGAAAGCTTGATTATGAATTGTTGAATACGTCACTTTAGCAATTATGAATTCTTGCATTCTCTGATGATTTAGAAATGAGATATTTAGTACAAATGCACTTATATATGTTTAACAAGTCCATATTTAATCGAGTTGATTTAAATATTTATATTAAATTTCCTTTGCTTTTAAATTTTAGCTAACTTTCGTCTCTTTGTTGAGTTTTTATTTTGGACTCAATTGGTTATTCTACCTATTTGAGACTAATCTAAGGTTGATGGAATTGCCCATAAATATGAAACAAGAAAGCAAACACATGGAAGGATTGAGGCTGTTTAACGAGTTAAATCTTTCATTGATGGTTATAAGGAACCCTTACCATGGGATTTAAGCTCCCGGTAAAGAGGCTTAATCTCTTTTAAATTTAAGAAATTACAAGCTGCTAGCATAATATAGGCATGAGAATTATTCTTTATAGAAATTAGGATTTAGGTGAAAATCCTTGCTTGCTGTTAGTATTATTTATTTTATAGCTAATTTGATTCTTTGAAATTTATTGAATATTTTTCATCTAAACAAATGGGTGGCGATGATTATATGTTTCAAATATTCTAAACTCCCATGATGTATTTGGGTATGTGAGATTATTATTATTGTGAACTGAATTATTTATTTATTTATTTATTTTGTTTGTCATCTATATGACATACCTGCTTGTATATAAATATACATATTCAATTATACACCTCCATGATAAAAAAAAAATTTATAGGTGATACATATAAATTAATGTGATAAAGTATTTTTTCACAAAACATCGAAAAATATGTGACCATTGGTCTCAAAATTTAATTCACATATGCATTAGAGATTCACATTCACATTCTTGAATAAACAAATTATAGTATATTGTTATGCTAAGCAACATTCTCCCTTGTTTATAACAAGATGACTTCAACTTGACTTGAATTCAAAATATTGGTCTAAAAATAAATTGAGTCTTTATCATTAGGTTTTCCACATGAAAATTAAATATCAATCGATTTCAAGGAACAAAGAACCGTCGACAAGGTCAAAAGTCGATGCACAAATATTTATGAGGTTGACATTTCAACCCTTAATTACGGGCTAGTACCTTCAATTGAAAATACTCAAGGGACCGTGAAAAGACCTTAAAAAGGGACATTTTTAGAAATATAATTTTTTTTTTCAAAAACTGATGGTCGGTGGAAGAGAAAGTACTCCGCCTACTTGATTATAAAAGAGTTGACAATTATAATAAAAGTGTGTTGTAATGATATGAGGACAAACACGTCTTACTTTTTGGAAACATAAATCGCAGAAGATGATATTATACAAAAACAACAAGCCTGTTGGGACAAAGAAAATTTCGGATAATAATTTTTTGTCAAGGAGCACGGAAAGAATTCCTTTGGTATAACGGTAGTCGACAAGAAATAAAAAGTACCTTGCCAAATACAAGAGAATTCAATAGCAATAAGGATTTTGCCCAATTCATAAATACTAAATGTGTTCTTAATTTCAAGAATATTTTTTAAGACATAATGCCTCATTTTATTTAGGCAATTAGTTTTAGTTTTAATTTGGATTTTTTTATGAGACCTTACTTTATTGGCTTTGGCATATCAGTGAATTTGAATTTTATTCTAAAGTATTGAATTTAATGTACATTAATACACATGGTTTGATATTGCACTCTCATGATATAAAGTAACACATTTGAAAATTACTAAATGAAAACCAAATAATTCTACTCAACAATGCATGATGTAAAGTAATACATCTAAGAAATATGAGAAAATTAATATTGAATGAAAAGTAAATCATTCTGCGAAATTGAAACTCAACAGGATATGAGAATGTAAAGTAAACATATAAGAAATTATTGAATGAAAAGTAAATCATTCTACTCAAAAAATTGAAACTCAACCAAATTTGAGATTTCTTTGATGTCTAATGACACATTTATAAATCAAAAGAGGTTTTGTATGAACCCGAGCTAATCGAACATTGTTAAATATTAAAGATATTTGCCAACAATAATCATTTGAAAAGTGAGAATGACATCTAAATATATTACCTCTAATGAATGCGAAGAACACACATCTTAGAAACTAATGAGTCAATCTAGTGAGATGTACCTCACTACTAACCTAATTTTTTTAATACATTGTTTTTACATACCTCACATAATGGACTATGTGATATTATTTAATACATGATGATTTGTATGTTGAAGAAAAAAATCATACAAACATCCCTTTAATTTGAGTGAAGAATAAATTGGGACTATCCGTCCAAGATTACGATATCGATCATGTTGCTACTCCAATCGCAACTTTTGATTTACGAAGCACCGGATACTCTATATACATCCCTCCGCCACGTTAAAAATCTCAAATGAATATTCACTCATGCAAAGAAATGCCTTTCATTAGCGAAAGTAAAATTGAGACATTCTTATAATAAAGATACAAAATTAAATATTCCATTCTTAAAAGGTTATAATATTATATGTGTGAACCAATTCTTCCAAAAATGCGGACCCATTCAAGTACTTTATGGATATAGTTGATACTTCGACACACTGGTCACATGTCGTTTTATTTTCCACAAGAAATTCTGCATTATAAAATATTCTTTGCACAAATTATACGTTCAAGGGCTCACTACCCTAATCAAACTAGATAACTTTTATATCAAAAGGATTTGATGATTATTGAATGTCTATTAGGATCAATTTAGAGTATCCTGGACCCTATGTGCATACACAAAAATGGTCTCATAGAGGCCACCTTTAAAAGAAAATAAATGGTGGTTACGATACTGATTTATGTGTACCAACATGTTTGTCTCTGTATGGGATTATATAATATTGCATGCAGTTTACTTATTCATTTCAGACCCACTGTTGACCAACCATTTTATGCGTACCAGTTGGTAACTGGATATATATAAGCCTGGCATTTTACAGCTACGTGTAATTGATATGTGCCTATAGCGCCTCCCACAGCGCACTAAGATAGGTTCTGAGATATGATTAAGTATTTATGTTGGATATGAACCTCTAACAATTTTCCGCTAGATTTGCTTATTGTCACTTTAATGAGACTATCTTCCCATCGTTAGGGGGATAATGAAAAAGGATTTTCTAGAAACGACGGGGAAGTATCGTGGTTCCGTCCCCGCTCGTCTCATTTGATCCCGAACTCCACGTGTGAAAGTGAAGTATAAATAATATTGATATTTGAAATGTAGTAGATTCGATGCACGATCGTTTATCGATATTGCTTAAAAAGTGACTAGGTCTCATATACCAAGTTGCAAATGTGCTGCAAGGTTATAAGTCCCCAATTAGGGGTACAACAACGCAGAGGAAAAGTCTTTAACCAACCACACTTAGTGGAGTGTGGTTGAGGGTGTGGCTCTCAAAAAAAGGGAGGAAGCCACGGTTCGATTGACACCCAACAAAGAAAAAGTAGGTGCGGCACAACCTAATCCATTGATCATTAAACCATCTAATGAAATAATCTACGATTATAGTTATGTCCAAGAATCAATCTTTGGAGGACGGCTTTCAGATGTTTGAAATGATTCAGAGAATAAATAAATCTCTATTAAGTATGATAGTGCATATGAGTCGATGGACGAACAAGGTTGCACTGAGATTGATGATGAATTTACTTATCTTGTTTCTCGATAAAATTATAGGGCAAGGTGATATCGAACCACACTCGGTTGCAAAATGTCAACATAGAGTATATTAGCTTTAATCAGTATAGAAGCAATCCGGGTAGAACTTGATTCCTATGACAAAAGAAATAGGTATTTGGTTCGGTAGTGCTAGCCCTACCAAGTGTAAAGCTTTGTAGGACATAAATGAATCTTTGTCACTAAAGCGTAATGAGAAAAATGAGGTCTGAAATACCTCTGGCATACGGAATTGACTATGAGGACCTATATCTCCCATAATGCGACTTAAGGTTTCCAAGGGATTTGGAGCGTAGCTTATGAATGTGTTTAGTGCATATCTCTATGTGGATCTTGATTTAGATATATATGAAAGTACTAGATGACTTTCCACTACCCAAGTCAAGTGACTCTAAATCACGGAGTGCATTTACAATCAATTTGAAATGTTCACTAATGAATTGAAATAATTTTGATGGATGTGGTATACCCGTCTAAGTGATAACTTAATTGGGAAAGGTTATAATAACAATGATTTGTGCCCCTCGCCTATTTATAAAGAATATAAATTCTGATTTACAAATATATCAATTTATGTTGATGAATGAACATAATAGATACTCTTAATGGAATAAGTGAAACCATGAACTACTTGAAATCCAAAGTTGAGATAAAGGATTTTGGGAAAACTCGGTCCAAACTAGAACACCGAGCTTGTGGAATACTTATCCACTAGTATGCATTTGTGTAAAAGATGTTCAGGCGATTTAACATGGACAAAGTGCATCCAGGTTAGCACTCTGAATGGGGTCGAAGTTTAGATTTAAAGAAATATCCATTACGTCTGAAGGAAGATGATGAAAAGTTATATTCATCCAAAGAAAGGTGACGAAGTGTTATTGGGAGCTGGAACTCCTATTTAAGTTGAATAAGCGCAATATTATTGTACTTAGCTCAATCACTCGACCATATATTACACTCTCAATGAACTTGCTAATATAAATTTAGTTAAGGACCAAATGCAATATCATCAGAATGGTGTCATGTATACCCGATACCAAAAAAATAAACCTTTAAATGGGCTTGGTATGTCATTATTGAAAATGCTAAAGGACCCTTTGATGGAATTGTGACCTCTAAAGAAAACTGAAAGGGACAACAAATGAAATTGTAACCCTTAAGAAAATGTTGAAGCTACCCCTTACACCTATAGACTAAATAATGTGTTAGTTGGTTTTGTTTATGTTGATTATCTTTGTAATCCACATAAAGGTCATTCTCAAACTGGTTTATGCATTTACCATGGGAAACAACAATTTTTACTCAAGTACAAGTAACTCAAGTAAACTCTAAAGAAATTGTGTTTGATTTGTTTATATAATTATTACAAGAACAATTCTTGAGAAGTATATGACAAGAATTGAGATTTATAGCTCACGTGATAAGCGTATTTATCAAGTGAGAGGCATTACACTTTATGGGGAGTCTCAACATAGGTGCGTTGTAACTCTTTTTCCCTTCGACCAAGGTTTATTTTCCCTTTGGTTTTTTTTTGTTACTTGACAAGGTTTTTTAGCGAGACAACATTTATGTGTTTTGTTAGTGTTAGTGTCCTAGAGACAATCTATTGTAAGGACATAATACCGATGATATTGATTTGATTTAATATTATAGTTCAATTAATATTAATGTATGACAATACACTTATTTAAATATTATGTTTGATTGTTTGCATTTATTCATGCAAGTGTTCCCATGAGTCATTGTTGTCATTGAGGTTGTGAGAACTCAGATGAATTAAGCATGATTCTCAAATAGCCCCGAACAAGGATCATCAAGAATGGGATATTGATGATGCAATGGAGATTGGTGTGCGATCTGCATCATACTCTTAGAGAGTGTAGTAAGATCTCACTTACTACGAGATACTAGGTATCTCACGATGGATGCACAAATACCTTAGAGGGTATTGGTATACCCATCCGAGAAACCGTTTGATGTATTTCCACTATATGTGTCTACGGGTGTCTCGATTAGTGGGAGCGATGCGATATTCCTTTGACTTGAGGTCAATACACACGACATGTGTGGGATGATGAACTTTGACCATGACCGACGCTTGCACCCTTCCATGGGTAGATATGGCTTGGATTGGGTTCATCACGAAATGCATGTGCGTGGTAGTTGAACCAAGAATAGGATTCATTCCTCAATGTGGATTTAGAGAGAATACTCGTCTTCTCATCATAATTGGATCTAAGTCATCGGCCGATGCACGTCAACTTAGACTTTGTGGCTAAGTGTGACATACATGATCAATTAGTGATTAGAGATAATATGATTAAGTTATTTGAATATACACTTCATCATGTTCAAGACTTAATCGAGTATTCGCGAATGAAAGGAGGAAATCGTAATAGCCCGTGTTTGATTCTGGTAGTTGCGTTTTCATAACGTACCTCATATATTGAGAATATCGATTTATTGTCTAGGGTTCAATTCAGAGCGTTAGTTTGACTAATCGCTCGATATATGAGGGCCTATGGGTCACACAACAAGTAGTTCCCTTTTACGGATTATAGTTGGTTGATTAAATGTTAAATTGAATTTAATATTTAATTTATGGAGAATTAATTAATAATAGATTAATTTGGAATTAATTATTATTAATGTTTAATTAAATTGGATTTAATTAAATAGGATTCCCAATAATAATATATGGAATATTATTATAGGATTTAATATATATGGAATCAAATTAAGTAGAGATTTTTCCATGAAATTAAATTTTATATATGGGGAAATAAATCCAAGAGATTTATTTTATAAGATTAGAATTTTATTTCCTAATCAGGTTAGCTTAAGATTTAAGTTGGACCTCTCCTATATATATGAGCTCTTGGGAATTCACAAAGAACGTTAATTCATATTTTCTCCATAAAATCTAGAATATGAATTTTCCTAGCAAATTCCGTCTCAGATTCAACGCTGGCAAATCTGTGCATGTCCGTGAAAGGGGATTACGTGGATACCATAGTAGAGAAATATGCATACGATTTATTGTAAGATTTTTCTTTATGTTTATATGTATTCAATTATGCAATTACTTGTTAGATTTGTTGGTGAACCATTTTATTTCATTTCTTGGATGTATTACTTGTTTACGTGCCTCTAAATTCAACATTATGCACCTACCACCCTTTTTGATTTGGCACAAAGGGGAGTGTTGAAGGAAAACACATTGTGTGCCTTCATCAAATGTAATGATTGAGGCATGAATTAGGGCCCTCATCAAATATGGTTAATAGATGAATGAATTAGACATTTTATGTATTGAATGTAACCTATATAAAAGGACATTTTGGTGGAATAATATGATATGTCTACTTCTTGTTTTCTCTCTTCTCTTTATTTTTCTGCATATCCTTAAACAAATTTCACATTTTTCTATAGCTTCGAATTTTTAGATAAGACATAATTTTTTCATGATATTAGACGTTCTGGATCAAACCCCGCTGATAACAGCTCTACCCACAATTTTGATAGGAAATATATATATATATATACAATTTTGATATGGAGACCACGATTGGTCACCTTATGCAGCCCAATTGATGATTTGACTTTCCACCTCAACTTATTATCTAATTAAATAATTTAAATTAATTTTGAAAAAAAAACCATACACCGGAATTGAACCAAAAATCTAAATCATAAACCGGGTTTAGGGAAAAATTTAATTTCTTAATTAAATAATTTAAATTAAATTTTTGGGACTAATTAACCATGATTAAATTACGGATCGGGCGAGTGAACCATGAACCCAGTGGTTCATGGTTTAGGGTTTATGATCCGTGAATTTAATTTTTTTTAAACTTAATTAAATAATTTAAAATTAAATTTTGGAAAAAATATCGCTTTGCACTAATTAAATAATTTAAATTAAATTACGGATCCAAACCTGAACCCGAAAGTGGTTTATGGTTCATTACGCCTTAAAAAGCAGTTAATTCGATTTTATTATTTTTTATTATTTATTAAATGGTTCATGGTTTATTGTTTTAATCTCAATATGGATCAAATAAATTCATTCACAAGTCATTAATTTCATTTAATCTCTTTTAGGTTCATGATTTAGGTCATTTGGGTGTCCAAAGGGTTTTTTTTAAAAAATTAATTTAAATTAATTTTAATTTTAGAATAAATATTTATTTTTTGAGGTAACATACAAAAATAAAAAAAAAATCAAATCAATTTGTTGAACCGGCCGGGTTCAACAGTCCAACTGTTGGACCCGATATCAAAAAGAGGATTTATATATATATATATATATATATATATATATATATATATTTACTTGTATGCTCTACCAACTCAAAAGATAATCGTCCCGTGTATATGTATATTTAAGAGCAGTGTGGTCCGTCATCCTTGGAAATGAGGATCGATCCCGACACATAATGGATAATTAATCTTTATAAGTCTAGGCCCAAATCACACCGAAATATGTACAAAGACGAGCATGACCTAACTCAGTTAGAGTACATAGTTAATAAAAAAAACATAATCCCCAGTCCAAGTAAAAAAAAGCCAATTGCAAGCACAATAGCAACGGTGCCCTAATTTTGTCTAAATTATCTTATTACCTTCAGGTATGAAATATACATTTAGGCTCTCCTTTCACAAGATAAAAAATGACAACTCTTATATACTCATCTTTTCTATCTCTCAACTAATACATTTCCTCTATAATAAAATTTTATATAAAAATATGAAATTGGAACTGACTTGATCGTTGGAGTTCCCGCGCTGGGGCCTCCTCCAACATATCTTTTGCAGGTCAGCAGATCGAGTTCATGCCAAACTCGGTGGAGAAGATGAAGACCTGAAAATAAATATTTTACTTCGCATCAATATTTATTTGTGTGTGTATATATATTAGTATGTTTCTTTTTTATTTTTCAAATGTCTCAAATACTTCTATTTAATATTTATTATTAATGATCAATATATTGATCTAAATGTAAGTTTTAAACACTCATTAAATATAAAAAAAAATAAAAAATGACTTATTTAATTAGATTTTTCAATGATTTTTTTAATTTTTGTGAAAATATATATTAATAAATTTTGTTAATATACTTCGAATGCAATAAAATTAACTAGAGTTATATAAACAACTTAGTTGTTTATAAATTTATATTTTATTATTACATATACTTAGTAGGAGGAAACTCAATTAATGAGTTGAGATATATCGAAGATATAAGATCATCTTGATCAATTGTTTTCTAGGTACAATCGACAAATATTAAAATCTTCATATTTTATCAATCTGTGTGAGTATAAGATTAGCTGACTAGGGCATCAGTTTATAAGATAGATTGTCTTTTGGAAGACTATGTTGCATGCTAAGAACTTTATCATTGTATTTGAAGACTCAAAGTCAAGACAAATTTTTTTTTTGACGGAAAAAGTAAATTTGTATTACTCAAGTAAAGAAGGCTCGCGGTTTTACATCGTTGACCACAAGGTCAATACAATAATCGGGAATCTCCCCATGCCAAAAACGCTCAAAATCGGGGTTCGAACCAAAATGAGAAAGAGTATGAGCTACCTTGTTGGCTTCTCTTCTTGCAAAAATAATGCTCACACTGCCCAAAAAAAGACCCCGGTTTTACAATATCCCGCACAATTATCATGGTGTACGCTTCCACCTCAATCTCTCCTCGAATCGCCAAAATGAGATTTCTGGAATTGATTCAAAAATAACATCACGAAATCCCCTTTCCACCACTTGCTGCATACCGAACCGGAGTGCCAAGGCCTCAATCAAGGTGATGTTAGACGCGTCCGCGACCCCTCTCTTCGCCCCTGCGAGCTAGACCCCACCCAAATCATCACGAACCACAAAACCAAAACCGACCGACTTGTCCTGAAACACAGCCGAATCCGAGTTGAGCTTAAGAAAGCCAGGTGGCGGCCGAGTCCAAACAGAGTCGGGCGCCTCCCGGGGACGGTCCCGTTTTTGAACAAACTGATTGCCAGTGCATTCCAAGGCTAAGCGGAGTGATCTTTCCAGAATCGAAAGGTGGTCCAACGCCGCTTCTCAAAGTGAAGGATGTTTCTCGCTTTCCACATATGCCACGTAGTGGTGGCAAAAATATAGTGATCTTAGTAGTCCGTAAGCTCATGAAGGAGACCCCAAAACACTGATTTGAAACTAGTAGAATGATGGAGATCAGGACCAATGTGCAACGGACTCCTACCCCAAGTGTGGACAGCAGTCGGGCATCGGAAGAAGACGTGGGAGATGGACTCGTGTTCTTGCCCACACGCTTTACACACAGAATCAACAAGGATGCCACGAGTAGAGATCACCAAAAGGGTGGGGAGAGCTTCATTGCAGACTCTCCAGAGGAAGTGATGAATTTTCGGGGATGTTATAAGCGCCACAAAGCGTTTCCAATGAGGGGTGAGTTGATTTGGGGATGGGAGGTCCCGACCAATCTTGGAGAAATGAGCCTTCGCCAAATGATGTTGAACGAGCGAACCGTGAACTTACCCAATTTTGTGAAGTTCCAAACAATCCGGTCCGGGGGGCACCGATCACTAAGGGAATTTGGGAAATTTTGTGGGCGTCCTCCTCTCCGAATAAGGTGCCAATAAGATTAAGGTCCTAATCCCCACTCTCAGGCGAGATCAAATCGGCCACCACCATACCCTGCATACCTTCGGGCCACAACCCCTCAGCCCTCTTCTTCCGGTCCACCCCAATCCAACGATCCATGAAACAACGAATATGAGAGCCATCACCCACCTGCCAGGCTGCTCCTTCCATGACGAGGTCACGAGCCTTAATGATGCTGCGCCACAGAAAACTCGATTGAAAACCAATGGTTGCCGACTCAATATTGGCTCTCGGGTAGTATCTTGCCTTGAGAATTTTTGTAACCAACGAATCATGACACAAGGAGAGCCGCCAATATTGCTTCGCAACCATCACAAGATTAAAGAAGAACATTTCCCTGAACCCCAAACCTCCCCGATCCTTCGCCCTAGAAATCTTCTCCCAACTAAGCAGTGATACCTTTCTTTCATTTGGAGTTGCTCCCCAATAAAACCGAGCCACCGTTTTTTCAATATCCTCACACAAAGACCGAGGGAAGAGGAAACAACTCATAGCATAATTTGGAATTGTTTGGACCACTGATTTGATGAGAATTTCCCGACCCGCCTTAGTAAGAGTTTTTTCCTTCCATCCCTTAAGTCTGCTGATCACAAGGTCCACAACAGTTTGTAAGACCACTTTCTTGCTCCGCCCAATGATGGTCGGGAGGCCCAAATACTTTGAATATTGGACCACCGTCTTTGCCCCCAGAAGCTGCCGATCTCCAACTTCCTTTCCTCTCCGACATTGGCCCTCGTAACCAACTCTGACTTCTCCATATTGATTCTTTAACCCGACGCCATCTCATAGGTATGGATGATTGCAGCCACTTTCATTGATTTCACTTTGGTTTGCCTCAAGAAGAGGATACTATAAACAAGAGAAGATGATGAGACCGGAGGAGCTAAGTCAAGACAAATTGGTTAGATGACAAAGTGAAGTTTCTAGGCAAGGTGAAAAGATGCATTTGAAATAAACTCAACCGAAAAGATCATTTGATAAGTCTACCTACCCAGCCAGCACGTATCAAATGAAAAGTTGACAACAAGAATACAAGTATGACAGAAAGTTAAAGACAATAGTGCAAATACACAATCATACATCTTCAAAGTGGACTTAGTATGATGTGCTACTTACATCAAGCATATCCCAAGAACGGTTTTGTACCAAATATAAAAAGAGACTGGATTTACTCTCCAACAATAATATTAAATTCACTTTATAAATATAGATGAAACCTACGTACCAAAACTTACCTTGTAATATCCAAAACTTAGAGATAATTTATATCCTTAGCTTTTGGCAAAATTAATTAATGGATTCTCGCCCTAGTTGGAAATCATGTCAATCTCATTTTTGAGTGTATTGAGAGTTAAGTTATTTGAAAAGTGAACTCACAATCACAACGAGTATAAACTAAGGGTCAAGTTGTCGCATAACCTTAACTTGATGGTATAGTCGAACCTATCGGTTTAGATTAGCTATCGATAGGATTATTATCATGCTTCAACTTTACACTCAACTAACTTAGCTCATTTGAAGTTGACTTGTCAAGTTAGCTGACCACTGAGTACACAAAAATGTTTATATAAAGTATATTCATCCCCCCCCCTTTTTTTTATCTTTTTTACCCTCACTTAACTCATTTGAGACTTACACAATATGAGAAGGGAATACTGATGGGATTATTTATGAATTGATTGTAGTCAAAGTAATCTTCGAATTGGTTTAAAAAAATTGTGATGGAAGAGAATTAAATTTTAGGGAAGTGTCAAGGGTGGATAGCGCAAGTGGTTAGAGCTTCACTACCTAAGACCCCGGGTGTTGGGAAATTTAGAGTTTTGATGAAAGTTCCAAAACACATGTAATAGGACCAATCAGACCTGTTAGCTGACTGATGTTTTTAAATAACAATTATAAGATGACCAGTTGATACTTATTGTATAGAACAACTGATGTATAAGATAGGTCACATATTGAGGGGGAACTCAATATGTATAGGTCAGATCTAAAGACCAGCTGAGAACAAAAGACCAGCTGAAGTCAGAAGGCCAGAAGGCAAGGGAAAGACAGAAGATCAGACGATCTGATAAAGTCAGATGATCAGAGTGAAATCATGAAGCTCAAATTCAGAAGACCTAAAGATCAGGTGACTACCAGAAGATCAGACCAGAAGACCTACATCAGCCGGGTCTGCTAGTTGAGCTAAGACAACTGGCACCAGAAGACTCTATCAGGTAGACTGATCAGTTGTAACTGATCAGGTCAGCTCACACCAGGTGGTAACTGATGTTTCACCAAGTCATACGTTGTTGATCTGAACAAGAAGAATGTCAACTTTAGTTGGTAGAACAAACACTGAAAAATATTTTTGTTAACCAATAAGAACAAGACACGTATGAACGGAGCCGACAATACGGGATTTGGTGCTGCTTGGTCAAACGGCTATAAAAGACAACTATCCACGGCCATGCCGTCCCTGAAGCACATCACATCAAATCCTACATATCTACCAAATATAGCCGAAAATTCAAATTGCTCTCCAACGGCTCTTTGATTTCGGGGTCTATAAATATGGGATTACTCTTCAGAGTAAATATGACGGAAATTATTAAGAAGCTCATACTATAGCCAAATTTCCGCACGAAGAACACAACCTTGAAGATTAATTTTTCTAAGTGTTCATCCCATAGTTCTTAGCACAAAAATTTTATCCTCTAGCCGTTAGGCTACTTAAATACTATGATAGATTTCAAAGTTGGAACAAACAACAAATCTTACCCAAAACCCAAAGTTAGGTTAAGTTTGTTTAGCAAGATTTCAGACTAGGGTTTCTAGTTCTGATTTCTGGGATCGGTTGAGTGAGAGCTCTATAAATATCTGTTGGTGTAATGTGTTGGACTAACACAATAATCTAAGTCCAGTTGGTTAAGTTGGTTAAGTTGGTGCCCCTTGTGATAGGGAAGAGTGGACGTAGGACTGGTTGTCCAAACCACTATAAATCTTGTGTGCATTTACCTGATTGATTAACTGCTTCACACTATTGCACACAACTTAATTAAATCTGATACATATTCGAAAGTTAGGATCACGAGCACCGTTCTTGATCGATCGGATTGACTCCATAGTCATCCCATTGAAAACAAATTTCGAATCGATTTGTTATAAACCGATTTTTTCACACGGGTATAAACTAGCTAACCGCACAATCAGTTAAATCGATAGATACCGAAACTGATCTCGCCCAAAGGTTCGATAAGTTCGATATCACCAAACCGATTCACTTGCGCCTCGATCAGCAAACCGCAATCACACCGATATGCACGAAAAAGTTTTGAAGTCTATTCACCCTCCTCTAGACCGCCCTCACTCAAAACAGATTCGGGACCTATAATTGGTATCGAAAGCGAGAGGTTCTACGGACCACTGGCTTTGAATATCATCGGTTCTCTAGGAAGAACCTTTGTGGTCACTTGAACTGATCTTGAAAAACCTTTTTCAAATCTCATTTGTTTTCAAACTCACGATCAACATGGATAATACTTCGGGTATGTATCATGATTTGCCTAAATTTTCCATTGATGAGTATGTAGACTGGACGATATACATGAGCAACCATCTGGGATCAATAATCAGCAGGATGATGGAAGTTCTTGAACGAGGACCCATCATCATCTACTATGACAACCCAGCTGTAGGAGGTGATCCAGACTTTCCAGTTGGTAGCCTTGTCAGAAAGAGTCCACGCTTACGATGGATCAAGAGAGAAAGTTGTACACCCTGGATACGATAGCCAGACACATAATCATGAAGACCATGGACAAGATAACCAGAGAAAAGATAAAGTATCTCAAGACAGCCAAACATATGTGGGATACACTTGCTGAAATGTGTGTAGGAAATGATCTGATTAAAGATAGCAAACTACAAGCTGAACTGGTGAAATTTGAAAAACTTAAGATGCTACCAAATGAAACCATCAATGAGCTCGATGAAAGAATCACCATGTCAGTCAACAAGTTACGGGAACTTGGACGAGAAATGTCAGATAAAGACATCAATTACAAGATCTTGAGATCTCTGACTAAGAAGTGAGATATGAAAGTCACTGTAATAAAGGATTGTCAAGATATTGCTAAGATGAAGCCAAGCAACCTGTTCCTGAGTCTTAAAGCCCATGAGTTCGATCCGATCGAAAGAGGGCAAGAATAAGAAGACGAGTCGCCTGCTGAAGCCACACCTGCCACATCAAAATATGTTGCATTCAAAGCAATAACAACAAAGAACTCGAGCTCATCGAACTGTTGGAAATATTATAAGCCAAATCGAATGCATTTGTTTTTTGCTAACAAAAAACTTGAAAAATCTAACATCCAACTTGGTAAGTATCGCAGATTTTACAGGGATTATCAAAACAGCAGAGAAAGAGATAGGAGGCCAGCTGACAGATCTCCAGAAAGGACCAGATCTGATGATCGTAGAGACAACAGATCTGAGAGAAGAAACTCATATTACAATCAGACAGGTAAGTCACCTGACAGATTCTACTCTGATTTAAATGACCCATTTTGGCGTAAGGAGTTCCGTGGATCGTGGAGCATGTTTCAACTGTGAGAAACCAGGTCATTACAGCGTAGATTGCCCGGACCTGACTCCAAAAGAAAGAGAAGACAAGCGGAACAAACGAGAACAAAGATACAGAGACAGAAAAGCCATGGTTGCTGATATATCTGAGATCGATGATTCTTATCTGCCTTCTGAGGATTCTGGCTACTCATCCGTAGAGGACTTTTATCTGATAAGCAACACTGATGATTTCTATCACTACGATGATCTGTTGTTCTCATCTGATGAAGACATCTGTCTCATGGCTAAGGAGGAAGACCAGTCTGAGGTAACCTCTAAACCTTCTGTTCTTTCAGTTTCCACACCAGCTATGATTAGCACACCTGCTGGAGAGATTGACTTGCATCTCTATTCTGAGCAATTGCTTGATGATCTCTCTAACGCAGTAGACACTTATACGATAGTGGAAGCCAAAAACGATAAGCTAAGGATTGAAAATACTTAGCTTGTTAAGGAAAATGTTGTCGAGAAAGTTAAACTAAACTAAAATCACTTTTTTGAAACCGCTTTCGAAGATAATCAAGAATGAAAGTTCTGAAAGATAATTCTTCCGATCGAGAAGAAGATTAAGGAAGCGACAAGTTATCAATAAACAAAGAAGTCGATGATTTTAAAATCTTACAAGCTAAGTTTGATGAACTCTTCCGACTACATGAGAGTTTGAAATTAACTGAGGATAGTTTACGTGAGAAAATACAGGTTTTCACAAAATCTTCTAAAACCGTTCAGGATATGAACAACTATTTTCATACGACAACTAATAAGAAGGGTATTGGATATGAAAACCCTTCTACATCCTCAAAAGCTCAAATCGATTCACTTCAAAAGGTGTAATCAAACGAGTTTCGATATAGATACACAAAAAGCAAAATATGTATCCGATAAGGGAAAGAGACTCAATGAACAAGTAAGGCAAGTGCTCAATCGAGAAAGGAGCAGAAATGGACCCCAATCGATTAAGCATCGGTAGGAATCAACGAAGAACCCGGTTCTTCGAAGAGACCTCAACTTCCGATCAAACAGATTAGATATCGAAAAAGACAATCTGTCAAAGGGAAATCTAATCTAAAACCTAATCAGGGTTAGCTGCCTAACAAGCAAGCTAAAGGTAAACTGCTAAGACCATTTATGCCAAAAATATATGAATCTTTTAATGGTAGCAGTCGTACCTACCCTTATAATCAGAAACCTAGGGTCGCTGCGACCGAGCCCCCATCGGGTTAAAGACAAAACAAAAAAGAAAAATCCCAAGTCTTTCGATTCACTCAAGGCTCGCACAAATAATCATACTGATCAGAATGCATATGAAGAGATGTATGATTATGTAGATGTTTATGGGAGACAAATCAGGCCTTCTGATCTATCTGTTACGATAGAAGTGCCCTGTTTGTATGGATCCCTAAAACCAACTCTAACCCCTCAGGACCCAATCCTAAAGGGGTACCTAAAGCCTGATTTAATTGCAGGTTCGCGTGGGTTTGGCCAACAAAGGAGGTGTACAAGCAACTATCTGGTACATCGATAGTGGATGCTCAAGGAACATGACTGGAAGCAAACATCTCCTTAGCTCTTACACAGAAAAAGAATGCCTGTTTGTACTCTTTGGTGATGATAACTTTGGTTTTACCAGAGGATTCAGAACCTTAGAGAATGATGATGTACAGGTTACTGGAGTCTCGTATATCGAAGGTTTAAAACATAACCTGTTATCTGTTTCACAATTCTGCGACAACAGATTCAGTGTTGAGTTCTCGACTGATCAGTGTACTATCAAAAATCTAGCTACTCAACAGATCTTGTTAACTGGTTCAAGGAAAGGTACGATTTATACAGCAGATTGGAACAATTGTCCAAGAAATGCATTCCTGATTGTTAAGAGTTCAAAAGGTAGCAGTTGGCTCTGGCACAAGAGAATGAGTCATCTGAACTTTAAAACTCTTAACAAGATAGCAAGGATGTCTTTGGTTGAGGGTCTTCCGAATGAGGTATTCTCTAAGGATCAAACATGTGTCGCATGTCAGAAGGGAAAACATGTTAAAGCCTCATTCAAGGGAATCCTGGACCAGCATCCAGGAGAGTATTGCAACTGCTCCATATGGACTTATTTGGACCGATTACACGGTCGATCTCGCGGACTTAAATATACTCTGGTAATCGTGGATGATTATTCCAAGTTTACCTGGGTTGTATTCTTGTATAAGAAGAATGAGACAACAACAAAGATACCCGAGCTGCTCAAGAAATTACAAAATGAGAAGGGTGTCAGTATAGTGAAAATCAGATCAGATAAAGGTACAGAATTTTTAAATTCTTTTATTACTGATTTTTGCACTAAGTTTAATTATCTGACATGAGACATCACCGCAAGAACGCCTCAACAGAATGGTGTAGCGAGCGGAGAAACAGAAACACTCAAAGAAGTTCGCTTTCGACTATGTTGGTGAACATGCAACACCAAGCCGTTTCGGCGAAGCCATCATCTCGCATGCCACACTCAGAACAGATGCTCTCTGACTAAGGCTCACTACAAAACACCCTATGAACTGTGGAAGGGCAGAAAACCTCGTGTTTCTTACTTCCATGTCTTTGGGTGCAAGTGTTTCATACACAACAATGGGAAGAATCAGTTGAAGACTTTTGAGGCCAAGTTAGATGAGGGTATATTCTTAGGATATTTCTCATCCAACAAGGCTTTTCGGGGGTTTACAAATAAAGTAACCCTAGTTGTGGAAGAAACACCTCATGTGGTCTTTGAGGAGACATCTTCTAGAACAAGAGAAATCGCCTCGTAACAAAAAGACCCGGATCAACCGGTGACGATGCACATAAAATGGATCAGCTAAGTATCAAGGAAAAATGACCAGAACACGTAACAGTGTATATTCCAGAACTTGATCTTGTTGATTCACCAGGTCAATCAGACCCTAAGGTACGTACAACTGTCAATGAAGAAGCGGTTAATGCAAGATAAAGATATCAATCGAACCATCGGTTCGGGGAGAACACGAAGTTCCTACGGACGTAAATCGCCATTATGATGAGTCCAACATCAGCTGAGACTTGTCCATGTCAAGTGGATCATAATTCTGCACCACTCCCAATCACTAGTAATGAACTACTATCAGAAGAGGATGATGTTCTCCAAACTGATGCAAATCAGAAAAGAAGGACCTGGGTAACCACTCATCCAACCGGACCGATATCGGAGACCCCGTCGACAGAGTTAAAACTAGACATCGATTGGTGAAAGTGCCATGTATTGTTGTTATCTGTCTTTGAAGGAACCAAATGAAGTAGAAGAAGTTCTACAAGATGCAAACCGGATTCTAGCCATGTAAGAGGAATCGAGCAGTTTGAGAGGAATCGTGTTTGAAAACGGTGGACGAGACCAACCCATCAAGATGTGATTGACACAAAGTGGGTATTCAAGAACAAGAGAGATGAGAATAATGTCATAACCGAAATAAGGCAAGACTTGTTGCTAAGGGGTATTCAATCGGAAGGAATTGATTATGATGAGACCTTTGCACGGATCGCTCGTCTGAAGCCATTATCATTTTTTATGGCATATCTTTGCTCCAGAGAGGGTTTATTGTGTATCAGATGGATGTTAATAGTGCATTCTTAAACGGGGTACTAGCTGAGAAAGTTTATGTTGAACAACCTCCAGGCTTTGAAAAAGGCGACCAGGTGTACCGTTTAAGAAAAGCTCTTTATGGCCTGAAACAAACTCCTCGAGCTTGGTATGATACACTCTCTCAGTTCTTGATAGACAATGGTTTCACTAAAGGAATAATGGACATAACCTTATTCAGAATAGAAGATGGAGAAGATATTCTGATGGTTCAGATTTATGTGGACGACATCATCTTCGGATCTCCCAACAAGTGTTTATGTGATAAATTCAAAAATAGTGGTGCAAAAGAGAAGTTCGAGATGTCCATGATGGGTCAGATGAATTACTTTTTGGGTCTACAAGTTAAGCAAAGTACAAAAGGGATATTCATCTGCCAGGCGAAGTACACTATGAGTTTTTTTGGCTAAGTTTGGAGTTCAAAACTGTAAGGAAGCCAGAATTCCTATGATGACTGGATTCAAGATGGATCCAGATGTGAATGGTCAGAAAACTAATCAGAAAGAATATAAGGCTCTCATTGGATCTTTACTATACCGTCGTGAGACGGATATGACTTTTGCAAAGAGGTGTATGTGCGATTTCAGCAAATCCAATGCAAAGTCACACGGAAGCTAATTAAGCGGATTCTTAAGTATCCGCCGACGATAAACCTTGGTTTATTTTACCCATCGATGATAATCTAGAGCTTAGTGGGTATTCGATTACGATTATGGAGGTTTGCGTAAGTGTCGTGAAGTCAACCTCGTGTACATGTCGGTTTTAGTTAGTAAACCGATCTCGTGGTTTTCAAAAAAGCGAGACATCGGCCAGCGACATCTACTGAAGCGAGAATATATGGCTGCAGTAGAGTTTATTGCTCCCAAGCGCTTAGCTTAGTCAGTGGTGAGGATTATAACATTGTAGCTAAGAACCTACCTATATTTTGTGACAAGAATAGTCTTTATTGCAATCACTCATAATCCCGTTTCTACATACAAGATGCAAGCATGTGGATGTCGGACACCATTTTATAAGAGATCATGTTGAAAGAAGAATATCATAATGGAAAAAGATCCATACCGATAAGCGTAAAATCGATATTTTAATCAAGCCACTAGCTGAGATCAGATTCAGAGAATTATGCAATGAGCTAGGGCTTCTGGATCTTGGAGAAAATGCACCAGAAATGTTTGGTGGACTGATCTCCAGAACCAGCTGGTTAAGAGACTAACCAGGTTAAGAGGAATCAGTTGAGTTAGGTATCTCAACTGATCGGAAGATCGTCAAAAGGAACTGATATGAGAAGGCTTTATCAGATTAAAGGAACGGTCGATTAAAGAATTATCAGATTAAAGGAACTGATCAGTTTGGTTGTTTCATACTTTGTAAGTCGATTAAGCTAATGTTCAACAAGCAAGTTACATAAGATTAAAGCTTCAATCGCATAAGGAAACAGAAAATACACAACAATGAAATAATAGAACTTTTCATTAATAAAGACCCGGAGGTCGAATTTACATTACAAGTTACAAGTACAAAAGGACCCGGAGGTCAGTACATAAACCCTAAACCCTAAGCATAACCCTAGAAAGGGGGGAGAGAGGCTTTAAATATTTTAGAGCCTGATGCTCCCATTTTCCCCCAACCCTAAAAGGGGTGTGAGAGGCTTTGAAATAATCTTAAAGCCACCCTCAGAGCTTCGGAGTGAGGAGCGAGAGCGGCATTGAAGGATTTCTAAGCCAGGAGCCCCTAGTCCTAAAATCAATGGGCTCTCCAGCTGTTAAATGGGACACAAGTGCCAAAGATGTGGTGCAAAGACCACATGGCCACAAGTGTCACATGCAAATATTGAGTTTGATATACGATGATCAGCTGTTGTCTGATCAATATCGAATACCAAACTCATGTTTTTCATCGAACGAGTCCATTGATGCTAATTTCATCATCTCGATAGGCACACAAGGTGCATACGGTTGGGAGAAGTGTCTTCTCATTTGCGATAGCAGATCCGCGCCTCGGTGGTAGAGAAGCTTATAATAATTATGCGTGTAATCTTCGACGACGCACGAAAGTTAAATAATAAAGGGACACACAGGTTGATTTGAGATTTGAAATCATTTGAAAAGGGTTAAAGATTTTTTCCGAAAGTTTCACCGGAAATAAGGGTTCACCGGAATACATGGTTTACAACACTTAAAGAAGATAAGTATGGTGAATGGGTTATGTTGTGTAAATCATTGGTCCAATTTATAGAGGCTGCCAGGTGCAAATGCAAATTTGATTTCTCAAAGCATTTTAGAGAAATTGGCACATAAGAAGGACAGCGCCAGAGAAAAACATTTGTCGATGATTGGATAAGCTACGACGATTGATATCTCAAAGTATCCAAACTATTATTACGAATGTCAAATCGTGCCGACTTAGGGAATCGAGACGACTATCCGATTTTCCAAGACTAAGTTTTGGCGGTAACACTTATCCCAAGAATTGACTTGGTCTAAGTAGAATCAGATTAGGTCAAACTGAAATCTGATTAGATAAGAGACTGATCAGATGAGGAAGATCAGTTGAGTATGATACCTCAACAAATCAGATAAATCAGTCAATAAGTAATCAGAGATAATAGTTGAAGGGGGAACTTCAACCCGATCGAAGGATCGTAAAAAGGGATTATCGACGCTTAAAAGTGGAACGAGTCGCTTAAACGAGACGATTGGGAAATTATAAGGATTAGGCAGAAAACTAAGATCAACAAGTGGTACAAACAGACTTCAAGTGGTATTGACTGATTACAATATCAGTCAACCAGATACGCATTTTTCTGTTTCTTTGTTTACTGCTTCATCTCTAAAATTATCTGATAATATTTGTCTTTACTGTACACATACTTTTGTGACGCATACCCTGCAAAGTATTTAATGCGGACGTAGGGTATATGTATTAAATGCCATTAAATGTGTTTTTAAATCCAAAAGGCAATCGCGACTTGCATATCCTGACCACACGATCAAAACCGCTCAATATGGATCGTTTATCCTTTTCAAACGTTTGATCTTCTAGTCTCAATTTTCCCTCCTTCCTTTTATAAGCTTCATCAAAACCCTACCATAATACTTTTCTCAAAATTCTTGCGATTTATTCTCTGCAAACTCACAATTACCTTTCTTCGCTTCAAAGTGTTTCTTGCGATTCAACCTATTTCAAAATTGAAAAGCAGAATCTGGTAATTTCTGGTTATTTGATGAATTACTTTCCTAAAATCCATTGATCATATAGATTACGTCTATTTATGTTATCCTGTGTTATGCCTTATCATCTCTTGGTATCTGTATGTATCCATTGGTTACTAGGTCTGATAATCAATATGTGATATCTTTATAGTTATGCACAAATTTTAATCGAATCTATCTTGTTGTAGATGGCTACTCACGGATTGGGCAAAATTATGTGTAACTATGCGGATTTGGCAACCAAAATTATTGAAGACAAATTTGTAAGGTTTGGTGTTACACGGGATCCAGAATCAATGGAGGTGGAACAAATTCTAAGAAGGTGCGATCTCAAAAAATCTTTGTGATGCTCACTTAATCCAAAGAATCAAGATGAGGCACTAGAATTCTTTGAGGAATTTGAAGGTGGACACGGAAAATCGGAGATGAATGATTTCTTCAAGAAATGGAGAGGATATCGGACTTACAAATGCCGATATAACTTCTCATTATTCAACCGCCTAAAGGAAAAATCTCTCCGCTCACTCTGTGGGGAGAATGAAAGCGAATCGATCAAAAATGAACTCTTGAGAGAGACTTTGATAAACACCGCACCGTAGGCTTTGTCGAGCCTATGTTGAAAAGGAAATACCGTCTCGTTGTTTGACATTACAAAAAATAATTATGGGTATCTCTTTCAAACCAGATGGATTAATCATTGTCAAAATGTATAGTATGGCCGCTATTATCAATGGAGCCAAAAATATTAATTGGCATGGTTTTCTGAAGGCTATTCTGCTCCAAGAACATAACAAATTTGGAGTTAGTGAACAGAGACAAGTCTATCTGAAGAAGAGAATCAGCAATCTCAACAAGGTTGCAGTCATTCGAAGCGACAAGATGCCCAATCTTTGAATGGGATCGAGCGGATTTGAAGTCCTACAAGGCCTTTCTCTCAACCACAATCAGTCATCTATGGGCCGACGGATGATGATATGCGCCCCTCCCTAAGGTTAAGAAAAGGGAAGAACAAGGAGGCAACTAAATGCAGAATCGATGCTCTCAAAAGAAAGTTAAGAGAAAACGGTAAAGGCTCGGAGAAGAGGCCAAAGAAAGTAAAACAGACCACCATGACTCTTTTTCTGGAAGACGAGTCAGATGAAGAAGGAGCGCCAGACCAGCCTGATGCGCCACAGAGATCAACTGAAAAATCAGACAGACAGGTTTCCCAAGTTGAGAGCTCGCCAGAGAAATCAGAGGGCGGAGCAAGGGATGAAAGATCTCCATCACCCCGATCTCCATCACCCCAATCTCGCACTAATTCACCACTCAGACTTCTAGCTACTGAGCATATCTCTCCTTCTCCTTCCACCTTTAACGAACCGAAAAAGTTCAATTGTTTATTTAACCAAGAAGATCACCCGCTGCAGAACCCGGATGCACGACGAGCCGACATAAAGAACCCCTACAGATTCAGCCAATCAGTCAACATCCAGCTACTCAGACGCCACCAGAACCCTCTACATCTCATCAACCTGAACCTGGTCGATTTGAACAGTTGATTCCTGAGTCCAGATCATCCAAGACCATCACCGGAAAATGGTCAGAATGAGAATTGAACGCGAAATTGATGAGTTGTACCCGGCGTTGGAAGCCCATCATGTTATTCGGGAAGAAGTAATGGAGATCCTCACCTGGAAAGATCTCCGTTTGAAGAACTTCTCGATTTCATGATCATTATTGAGCAGATGGGGTCTTGCCGATGCATTCGCAGATTTTGATTTCGACATGAAGAAATCGCTTTCGAGTAGGATCACCAAATTTAACCGATAACTCATGAAGCGATCAAAGCTCTGATCCACAGAAAGCTTGGGAATAATTGAACAAGTTGATATGGAGGTTATTGCAGAAACTCCTAAGGAAGATGATCCTATGAAGGATGTGGGAGTTGTTGGGATTATACTGGAAAGTATGCTTTTACTTTGTATAATCGAAACTAAATTTTCAGACTTATTTACTGAAATAAATTATTTATCACTGATGCTTTAAATATTATCGAATGTTACATATATTTATCGCATAGCATTTTCAATAAGTCAAATGCGTGTTACATTGTAGTTAATTTAGTGATACCGGATCACGCAGCGATTAAATTAACAAGTCCCTTGTAACTAAAAAGTACGTTATTCACGACCTAGATGGAAATGAACAACCCATCGTGAAAGGTTGAAGTGTAAAGGCTCAGATTGGCTTGTCTTGACCAAGAGATTACACTAGTGCATGATCGATGCAATTGAATAGGACCTGAGGGAGGATAAATTCTTCTAACCGAACAAGGAAGAATTAGACCTCGGTGGTTTGTTATTTCTTAATCTTCGTTCCTTAAATAGGATCACGTGGGATTGGTAACTATTGCTTTGACTTATCATGGGTAGTTTAATCGGAGAGATTCAATACTTTTTATCTTGGGCAATATTATTAGTCACATGTGATTGCTAAGATTTAATAAGAAGAATCGTGTGTGCAAGCACGCTTGTTCGATTTGCCCTCTTGGGAGGTTCATAAGCTTTATCATACCAAATCTTGCAAGTGGAATTAGTTTTAGGTATGGATAATAATGTTGAACCGATTCCTTGACCAAGGATAAAAGATATTAATTAATGGAAAGCTATTTGGTGGCTTGAATTAATTAATGGGCTAGATAATCTTAAACACGGAAATAATGACCGGAGCCATATTGATCGTAA
This sequence comes from Stenogyne calaminthoides, assembly GCA_037126765.1. Taxonomy (NCBI): domain Eukaryota; kingdom Viridiplantae; phylum Streptophyta; class Magnoliopsida; order Lamiales; family Lamiaceae; genus Stenogyne; species Stenogyne calaminthoides. Next base: position 14,700,358 of record JBBCBC010000035.1, read on the forward strand.
TATGGGTTAAGATGGATAGTGCAATATTAAGTATGTAGTGGGATTAATTAATATTTATGGGCTTGAATTATATTGTGGCTCAATATTAGATATTCAAGGTCCATTAGAAGGTCCAATCTTAATTCTCCTAAAGGCCCCCTGAGTAGCCCAACATATAGTCCATTAACTGAAAAGGTGATTAAAATAAAATAAATAATGTTGCTTATTTTTCCAATAATATTTCGAAAATTATCGATGAAGTTGGGAGAAAGATTTTCTTTGAATTATGTTGTGAAATGAAGATATGTATTTTTGGAATACAAGATTATCTCATTAAATTCAAGAAATCTCCCACTTGGTTAATTCATAAGTGTTTTTCGAAAATATGAAAATATAGGGCAAGAAAGATTTTCTTGATTTTCTTGAAAAGATATTATGGAAGATATTTATTTCTTGAAATACAAGAATATCTCATAAATTCAAGAAGATCCAAATCTTGGAATCTTGGACCCCTTATTTTCGAAAATTCCATACATATAGAGTAGGTGGGATTTTTGTGGAATATTATAATTATGGGAAAAAGAATATAGGAGGTATATTCAAGATTTCTTGGAGATCAAGAAAATATTTTTCCACATTGTTTTTATCACAAAATTTCGACCACCCTAGTCTCTATAAATAGGGGATGATTCTTTCATTCGCAAGTACAATTCCATGTGCTGGAAAAATTAGTAAATCCACAAAGGTGGTGCAACATATTTTATTTTCCTTTTGTTAAATCGTTCACAAGAATCCTTCCACCGGATAGTCGAACGAGGGCTAAGGGAATACTTGGGAAGTCCTTACGGTTAATCTATTCAGCCACACCGTTGCCATCCCAAGAGGTATGTTCACGTAAACTCGTTGAATTCCGCATGCGTGGGTTTTACGTGATTTGTTATATGCATGATATGTTGTTGGATTATTATTTGAATTAATATAGAATTAATTCATGCTAGTAATAATTAAAGACTTAAATTTGTATTTAAATATTCACCCCGAATAGATCTGTGCAACTTATTCCCCAACAGAGTTGCCGATGATAATGGAACCGGTGTCTTTAGTTCATGACCGCCACCGAGGCGTAAAACAATCGAAATGATCAGGTGATGCAAAATATTCCTGCAACACACATCACCACTGATCAACTTAAGGAGATCAGATCTTGTTTTAAAGATCTTCTAAAAGAAGAAGTTGAGGGAGTGTTGGCTAATGAACTTAGCAACACAATTGCTTATCAGAGGCAGATTGGCCTCAAAGAAATAACGGATCAACGGGAATTGGCTATTTCCCAGATTGAAGCAATCAAAGATCAGTTCTCTCAAACCGTGACCAACCTGACTGCTGAATTTAAAAAGACAGTTGACGACAAGCTAGTCCAGGTTGATCAACAACAAGTTTTCTTTCTAATGGTCTTTGAAAATCTTGAAATGATCAAGAAAAACTTGATAAACTCATTCTTACCCTCTCTATGCCGTTGAATTGCCAAGATTGAGTCGATCTCAAAGATTCAAAATCTATCTACTCAAGCTCAAGGTTTATCTGTTGAAGATCTTAACAAGGCCATATCAGTCAGCTTTGGATCTCTGACTTCCCACCTCAATGCTCATTTTGATCAAACCAAAAAGGGGAAGGACAGGTTGAGTAACCAATTGACTTCATCAGAACAACGGAAGAACTGATTCAGACAGTTGAATCCTATGGCCAGAGACTAGACCATCTGGATCTGTTTGCTAATGAAGTTTCTGGGAAGATGGAGAAGTCAAAGGCAAGAAAGTTAGATTCTTGGTCTTTGGGGACATCAAAACTGCATACTGCCCACTCAGACTAAGAGAGTCACGAGAAACACAGCTAGCCAGATACATGCCGATAAGGAACTGGCTGAGAAACTGACTAAGGAGAAGATTGCTGAAGAAGCTCGTATTAGTGAAGAAGAAAGAAGGGCAGAAAAATTGGCAGAGGCAGAAGACCTGAAAAAGAAATATAGATCGAGGGCGAAGAAAGGCAGAGCTGGAAAATTTGGAGCAGAAACTCAGTTGCCAGCAAGAGTTGATGAAATCATTCCGAAAACTGCTGCTCATGCTGATAGGTTCGAGGAATGGAATAAGATCAGAAGTGAATGACTTCTGGATGCATTTGTTCTGGACCTAGTGCCACAAGAAGAATCACCAGATGCGGAATTTCTCAACTGGTTGGAGAACAAGCACCCAAATTTTCTAAAATATCTGGAAAATGAGGCCGAGGATAATCAATGCGAGAATATCTCACAAGAGTATGACGTGATGGACTACTCAAGAATGCAGATGGCTCATTTGGATGATGGCATTTCAAATGTTCTATTTTGACATCCCGAACAAAGCTCGCGATAATCGATCCTCAATGGATCAATGATGTCAAATGGAAGTTATCTGGGATATTCAACGTTCCTCGGGATCAACGAGAAATGCCAGAGGATATAAGCCAAGAGATTAAAGATCGGAAGATTTTTTAGGATCAATTTGAATTTAAACTCAAAATTTTACGATGTAACTCAGAATCGATAACGGGCCTTTGAATGAAAAGTTTATTCTTTTTTCGATCCTAAGACAAAATCCCATTGTCTTCCTCGATTATGTGTTCTTTCTTGTTTTATATTTATCAACCGTGTTGGTTTTTCTCAAGTGTTTTGGTTTTCATCAAAAGGGGGAAATTGTTGGGAAATTTAGAGTTTTGATGAAAGTTCCAAAACACATGTAATAGGACCGATCGGACTGTTATTGGATTGATGTTTTTAAATACCGGTTATAAGATGATCAGTTGATACTTATTGTATAGAACAACTGATGTATAAGATAGGTCATATATTAAGGGGGAACTCAATATGTATAGATCAGATCTAAAGACCAGCTGAGAACAAAAGACCAAATTGAAGTCGTGGAAGGCCGTAAGGGCAAGGGAAAGACAGAAGATCGCATTTATCCGATAAAGTCGATGATGATCGAGTGAAATCATGAAGCTCAAATTCGTAAGACCTAAAGATCAGGTGACTACCAGAAGATCAGACCAGAAGACCTACATCAGCCGGGTCTGCTAGTTGAGCTAAGACAACTGGCACTAGAAGACTCTATCGTAGGTAGACGGGGGTTGTAATCGATCAAAGTCACCACACCAGTGGTAAATCGATGTTTCACCAAGTCATACGTTGTTGATCTGAACAAGAAGAATGTCAACTTTAGTTGGTAGAACAAACACTGAAAAGTATTTTTGTTAACCAATAAGAACAAGACACGTATGAACGGAGCCGACAATACGGGATTTGGTCCGCTGGTCAAAACGGCTATAAAGACAACTATCCATTTCGCCATGCCGCCCTCACACACATCACATCAAATCCTAAATATCTACCAAATATAGCCGAAAATTCAAATTGCTCTCCAACGGCTCTTTGATTTCGGGGTCTATAAATATGGGATTACTCTTCAGAGTAAATATGACGGAAATTATTAAGAAGCTCATACTATAGCCAAATTTCCGCACGAAGAACACAACCTTGAAGATTAATTTTTCTAAGTGTTCATCCCATAGTTCTTAGCACATAAATCTTATCCTTTAGCTGTTAGGCTACTTAAATACTATGATAGATTTCAAAGTTGGAACAAACAACAAATCTTACCCAAAACCCAAAGTTAGGTTAAGTTTGTTTAGCAAGATTCATTAGGGTTTCTAGTTCGATTCGAGGATCGGTTGAGTGAGAGCTCTATAAATATCTGTTGGTGTAATGTGTTGGACTAACACAATAATCTAAGTCCAGTTGGTTAAGTTGGTTAAGTTGGTGCCCTTGTGATAGGGGAAGAGTGGGACGTGGGATTCGGTTGTCCGAACCGCTATAAATCTTGTGTGCATTTACCTTATTGATTAAGCGCTACACTATTGCACACAACTTAATTAAATCTGCATACATATTCTGAGTTAGGATCAGCGAGCACCAAGCTACTGATCTGATCGGATTGACCCAATAGTCATCTGATTGAAAACAACTTCGGAATCTGATTTGTTATAAACTGGTTTTCACACGGGTATAAACTAGTTTTTCCGTGACAATCGTTAAACCGATAGATACCGAATCGATATGCCCTCAGCGATCAAGAAGTTGGATATCACCCAAACCCGATTCACTTGCACTCTGATCAGTAAACCGCAATCACACCGATCCCTGAAAAAAGTTTTTAAGTCTATTCACCCCTCCCCTCTAGACTTCTGCCCTCACGAAAACTCGTTCGGGACCTACACCGGGTCTTGAGTTCAAGACACAGAGAGGAAAAATTTATTCTCTCTTGTGGTGAGGTGGTGGTCCCCCTCTTGTGGTGGTTGCGGTTCCAGTCTATAGCGAGACGAAAAGATGTGTCATGTGCCCGGTGGTAGAAGGAACTATTGTTTTTTTTATCAGGTAAACATTTATTATATACTATAATAGCGGGTATAAAAAGTATAAAAAAATACAATTATTTAAAGAGTTCTCCCAGTAACCATTCTAGGATTTGAGATTCAATCACTAAAAGAAAACCTAGAACTCGCCTTATCTTTCGCAAGTAGCCAACTCCAAACATTCGCTTTAAACTCATTAATGAACTTAGTGCTAGAAAACACAAGAATCCTAAATATAATATCATTTCTCCATTTCGAAATTAACCACACTACTCCTAGCTAAAGACAAGTAGCAACTGATTTATATCGTTTCCCTTTGAAAGTTTGGACAAAAGATAAGAGATTAGAGACCACACTTGAATTAAGAATTGTTGTGAATTTGAGCCACTTCATGATCTCCATCCAGTTTGTGTAGGAATGAGGGCATTCAAAAAACAAATGGTTAGTTGTTTTTTCCTCGGATAAGCACAAGACATACCTTAGATCGTCATGTTGTTGAAGAACCTTCCGTCTAACAAGATTATCTTTTGTCGGAAGACGGTCTCGAAGTAATCTCCATGCATGGCCTGCAACTTTGAGAGGTGCAATCTTGTTCCAAATGATTCTGAACCCAGTGTCCAAGTCGTCAGGTAGTTGCTCCAATTCAAGTCTAGCCATAAGTGAATCATAGGCATCCTTAGTAATGTACCCTTCACTTGGAGACAAACTCCACCTCCACTTGTCCAACACTCCGGGCTTAGGTGCATACCCATTTAACAAAGAGATAATAGAGCTTAATATATTTTCAATTCAGTATCCAACAAATTACAACTCCACTTAAAATCTCACACCCCAATACTCCCCGTTCCAAACCCCCATAGAATCCACCCTCCCCCTTTTTCTTGACCCAAATTAATAAATTTCAGCCTAAGAGGTTCATCTCCTACCCACACATCTCCCAATAAAAAAGTGTTACTTCCATCCCCCACCACCCTCACCAAACCCCTGTTAAACCAACCCCCATCTGGCCCAATGGTAATCTTGACTATCTCTCTCCACTATCCCGACATTCTACCTAACAACCCTCTAGATAAAGTTTCAAACCCCGCACCCTGAATATCCAATAATTAGACTCTAAAAGGGTTAATTGCAGAAGTGGTATTATGTGAATTTTGTGTTTGCAGTTTTAGTCCCACGTTTTTTTTTTGGTCCTTTTCTTTGCAGAAATGGTCCCAACCGTTAAGTTTCTAACTATTTATGTTGCTTTTTGAACTAATACTAAAAATAATAATTTATATAATAAAATAAATTTTTTAATTAAAATTAATTGTAAACTTATAGTGAATTTAAATATGATTACAAACACAATAAATATTTTAAACTAAATAATTTATTAAAAATCTGAATTGAATATTAAAAAGAAATATAAAATTTGTATATAAATACAAATAATATTTTTTTCAAATCAATTTACAATTAATCTATCAAATATAAATAGAAAAAAATTATGTATAAATTTTAAGAAGTCAAAGTAAATGATAATTCCTAATCTACAAAATTTAAAAATATATATGATATTTATATAATTTAAGAAAAATCAAACTAAATAATAAGTTATGTATAATCTAAAATTTTAAAATATCTGTATAGAATCTTTATATAATTTTAAAAATAAAATAAATAATAATTTAAGTTAAATTTAAAAGATAAAATGAGTATATATTTTGAATTTATATATAATTATAAATACAAAAAATAATTTTTTTCAACTGAATAAAATATTATGTAAATTTTGAAAAAGAAATATGTTACTAGCTCTGGCCTAAAAAGTGTTACTTCCATCCACATGAGATATGTTACTAGAATTTTAATGGAATCTAATGATATATAAACAGGATATAGATTATTATTATGAATTGCACATGAGATATATATACTTTAATTCTTGTATTTGTATAACATATAGAATTAAAATCTTAAAATTAGTTAAGATTTTTATTGAAAATTCTAAAATTACTCTAAAAATTATGAATTATAAATTAATGGAAAAAAATTTGTGTTACGGTTCACAAACAAGAACAAATTAACATTCACTCCTTTTTAAAGTGTCAAAATGTCATTACCAAACTTTAATATTTTAAAATAAAAAAAATTATTTGTGATTTTTTTAATTAACACTATATAAATTATAAATAAAGTCCTAAAAATATTCAAACAAAATATAATTTTTTATCAATCAAATAATAATTAATGTAAAATTTGAAAAATCAAACAATATAAATAGTATTTATATTAATTATATTTTTTAAAATTTTAATTTTAAAGTATTTTAATAAACTATGAATTAGAAGTTAATTATATACTTTTTTGTTGGATAGTTTGATATACTAAAAAATTATATTAAATTTATTTTAAACTAAATAATAATTTTTATTTAAAAAACTTATTTTTGGGACCAAAAGTGCAACTAACAGGGTGTGTGTGCCACTTCCGTTAGAAATGGGCGGAAAAATTTTATGAGACCAAATTTATCGAAAAAATGACCATTTTGAATTTGGTCAATTCACATGGGACCAAAAGTGCAATTAACTCGACTCTAAAACTTAACCCTTAACCCAAGGCCGTTCCTCTCTTGAGGCCAATGAGTCGGTCGACTCGGGCCCAAAATATTCGTCAATTTTGTGGGGCCCATAATTTTATATAAATATATGTATAATGTATATATTAATATATTTTATGTGCAAACTTCTTTATTACATAATGTATTGACCCAGTGGTCGTTGTTGCTATTCTTCCTCTAGAGGCCCAAGGATCGAATCATGTTTCTTTGAAGTTTTATGTTTGCGATCAAATTTTATATTATTAATTGAAATGATAAAGTTATTTTTAAGGAGAATATAATTTATTTATTTAGTTTTTAATTGTATAGTATTTATTCGGTATATCATGTCTTCTAAGTATATGTCTCATGTTTTCTAAGTATATGTCTGAAAAAATTAATAAGAACTGAAGATTTGACTCAAAATCAAGGTGGCCTAATAAAAGAGGATAATAATTTGGTAATGAAGAAGTGACTTAAACTTGTGATACGCGTACAACAAATGATAAATCAATTTTTTTTAAATATTATACATTATTTAGAATTTTGTATTGTTTTGAGTACACATAAAACTAATATTAAAGTCGACTCAGACTTGTGAATTTCTAGGACCGGTCCTGCCTTAACCCACAGACTCCCCTTCTCATAAAAGACTCAATATCCCTTACTTCACCCTTCAGATAAAAGGAACTATTATAATTAATTATCTTAAAAAAATATTGTAATTGATTACCTTTATTTTTTTTTTATGGAAGTTATTCAACTGTCGTAAGGGCAGAAGACACGTTAGACAATTTAATTCTATCTATCTTCTTAAAATAATACTCCTACGTTTTATATATCTGAATTGTTTGAAATTTAATATTTAATTGAATGTCGCATAGGTAAAATATTCCTTCATATTATTTTTTATCTTGTATGTTTAAAGGATTGGACTGCAAAAAACTATGACTTGACTTCGATTTATAAAAGAACATATTTTATAACATTTTTTGTGAGATTGGTAATCTTGTTATCTTGCAAGGATCGCCTACTAAAAGCTACTAGCATCTACGAAACTATAAATCTCTAATTTTACAAAAATCAAATTAGGTATGGCTTAATTAATTTTGTTATAATTACGATGGACGGCAAACACATGTTTAGTTAGGAATTTAAATGAAATGAAAAGTTGTTGTGTTACACATTTTAAATTAAAAAAAAAGTATCAAATTAAGTTACTATAATATTTTTTTATAAATGAATTTAAATTCATGTGAGATGGCCCATGGGCATGTAACAATATATAATTGCCTACAATTTCGAAGGCTGGTCCAGGGACCAGGAATATGAAATTTAATTTGAACTATTGATTAAATAATTTTTTTTTTCACGAAAAGAACTACTAAAGAAAGTTAATTTCAATATTGGGATAACACAATATATATTGCCTACAATGTCGACGGCTGGTCTAATATAGTGTCCACGAATATGATATTTGAACTATTAAAGAAAGTTAATTTCAATATTGGGATAACAAGAAACTCCTCTTATTCAGATTAAATAACAATAATGCTAATAGTAGTATAATATGTAACTAACTCAAATTTGACAAATTCTTCTGTGATTTTTTTTTTAAATGTGAGAATTTATTTATTTTTTTGAGTAGATGAAACCCTATTTAATATCCTTTAATTTTTATTTATATGTTATGAATGCACTATTGTTATCTTTTTTGTAATATTAATATATTTTGTCTTTAATACTGCTTTCATTTTGATTTAATACCCTTTAAAATTTATTTTATTCTTATGATTTGAATGTAATTAATATTGTTATATTTTTGTAAGTAATACTGTTACGTTTTGTCTGTAATGTTGTTATGCTTTCACATGTAACTCTGTTATGAATTGAACCATGGTCCATTTATTTTCGGGTCAGACCTGAAGAACCCACAAATTTTCATTTTTTAATCAAAATTATGCTATTTTCAAATGTAAAAATTTTCACATAAGATCAAAAATATTTGAATATCACATTAACTATTATAGTATTATCTTATAAAAAATCCTCGTGAGATCGCCTTCATAACAAGATGATTAATAGTCAACGTCATTTTATTTATTTATTTTATCATTTTGAACATGAATTAGTATGCATTTTACTTTTTCAAAATTAGTTACATAGTTGAGTTTGCTCCGTCATACATTCCAGAATACGATTCACGAGACCAAAAAAGATATGCCTCATTATTTATTATGTAGCAATCCAAACATTACAACCATCATATTTGTTAAATGCTAAAAATAGTTTTTTTTTGGCCCCTATATATATTCCTATTTCTATACAATCATATCACACATTTCATTCACAATTGCAGATATGGCTAATTCCCAGCAAATAAAAAGAACAGAAATTAGCGTTCAAGAGCTTGTAAAAAATCCCATTTATGAAATCCCAGAAAAATTCTTGATTGATCAAGAACCTGCCAAAAAGTCTCAATTTGCAGTTGTTCCAACAATCAACATGCAGAAATTTCTTGATGAAGAAACTAAGCTTTTGGAGCTGAAAAATCTGCACTCATCATGCAAAGAATGGGGCATTTTCCAGGTAATTCATTTCTTTAAATTAATGATTAAATATAGATAATTTTAATTTTATAGACATGGTTGAAGCCTGAAATCGCACCGATATAGAGATCTGAATCGTCTGATTGGGCCCCAATTAAATTTTTAGGCAAATAATTATAGTGTGGGTATCCTGTGCACCAAGTGCACGTTGTACTGAAACATGCAACTTGTTTACACTGAAATGTGCAATATGTGTTCGTGAGATAAATTGCACGTTTCATTGTGAACAAGTTGTATATTTTAGAAATACACTATATTGTGTATGGCACACCTGATGGCTGATGCATACAATACTTAATCATAATTATATACACCAATTACACTGTGCAACTTAAGTGTATTTTTAAATGATAGTATTAGTAGTTTTGCAGAAAAATGTAGGTTGATCATTATAGTTGCAACTTGTGCACCTCAAGCGTGCAGAAAGCCCGAATCGCCTAGGATGTATTCAATTTTAATCCTCAATTTTGTTACTTTTCAAATTTTAGCCCTTTGGACTAAAATTGAAAAAAAAGTAAAAAATATACAAGACAATTTTTAGTTCTGTAAATTTCTATTTTCTTCAATTTTGATCATTTCTTTTATCAAAATTGACAGCAAAATGATCAAAATTAAAAAAAATAAAAACATATATAATTAAAATTAGACACGATCCAAGTTGCCCAATTAATCATAACGTTAATTTTTGTGCATGCAGCTAGTGAATCACGGGCTCGATTCATCACTATTGGAGAAACTGAAACACGAGATTCAAGAATTTTACGATCTTCCATTAGAAGAAAAATTGAAATTCAAAATTAGGGCCGGTGAATTTGAGGGTTATGGTCCAGCATTGATTCAAAATTTTGGTGATAAAAAAGTTGATTGGGCTGATAGGTTTTATGTGATCACCAACCCTATTTTACGAAGAAAGCCTCATATTTTCCCAGAGCTTCCATCCTCTCTCAGGTACAATAAAATAGTGAATTGTCTGCATAATTTTTTAATATATCTATAAAATTTTCAATGAAAATAATTTTGTTCTTAAATAATTTTATTATTTACGGTAAATCTACAAAAATTTTCAATTATATAGATATTTTCATTCATGGGTAATTTTGTTTATGGAAATATAATTCATAGGTAAATTTGTTTGTAAGTCATTTTTAAACTATAAATATAATTACATACGGAAATGTAATTTGTATAGGTAATTTGTTTGCCTATGGAAATTACAAATGTTTAGGCAGTTTGCTCGTGGGTAATTTGTTTACCTAAGGAATTATTTGTGTAGGTAATTTTTTTTATAGATTTTTCTAAAAATTGATAGGCAAATCGTAGACAATCCTCACTTTTTACAAGATCAAATTATTTTTGTAGGAAAATTTCGGAGCCATTTAAAAAATTTCGTAGGCTTTTTTTTTTTTTTTAGTGAATATAGTCGTGTTTTATAATTAAAAATCGTGTGTCAATTGATTTATTTCGACTCTACTCGTGATTTGTGCATGTTGATAAAAGTCATCTTATACACGTGACATGTGGTGCTATCGAAATGAATCTTATTAGAATCTATAATTAGGTGCAGGGTTCAGAAATTAATTTGAGGGAAATATATGTAGGTGAGATATTATTCATGAGTTTTTTTTTAAAAAATAAATTAAGTGAAATAGTTGTAGATCTTAATCTTTGTGTTAATTAGATGAAATGAAATTAAGAATATAGCTCCTCCTCTCCCTATCCCTACCACAATATCTTGCTAAAAAGATTTCATTAGTTAATTAAATTAACGTTGTAAAATCATGAGTTCAGCATAAATGACGGATCTAGAATTTTGAATCGAAAGACGGAATCAACAAATTCATGTAAAATTGACCACAAACTCAATAGTTTTAGATTCAATGTACTTTTTGCTTTTAAGTAACACATTTGTGCACCATAGTATACAACTAATATAAATAAATAATATTGTTAAGTGAAAACTAGTAATATTGTTTAGTGAAAATAAAGAGTGCAAGTTTTAATGAAAACAACTTGTGTACACATGAATTTGTCTCTCTAAAAAGTATGACCCCACAAATTGAAAAATCATAATTGACTGTTCCAATCTTCGTCTCCACAGGGAAACCCTAGAGGCGTACATCTCGGAGCTACAAAAGCTTTCGACGTTGATTTTCCGACTGATCGCGGAAGCACTAAAAATCGATGAAAAAAAGTTGTTGGAGATGTTCGAAGACGGGATGCAATCAATGAGAATGAATTATTACCCACCATGTCCGGAACCCAACAAGGTCATCGGCCTAACGCCGCACTCCGACGGCAGCGCTCTGACCTTTTTGCTGCAAGTCAACGGCGTAGAAGGTTTACAAATTAAAAAAGATGGCGTTTGGATGCCTGCCAGAGTCATTCCAGAAGCGTTGACTCTTAATTTGGGAGACATCGTCGAGGTTTGCTACCTAAACTTGGTACATGTTCATGTCTTTTATTTAACTACAATTGCAGTATACCTCATTACACACAAAACTATGTTATGAACTTGAATTAGTTGATACATTTAACTTATTTCCAACATATTTTTATAAATTATTAAATTTGATCCGTATTATACCTTAAGTAGGATCAAATACCATGAATTAAAAACAAAATTTATAGCAAGAATCAGCTTTATACAATTTTTTGTCAATATTAATAAGGTAAAAAATGGGTTGAAATATTCGGTTTGGCTCTTATAAGAAATAAGAAATTAATAAACTCATTTCACGAAATAAGAATTTTTTTTTAGGAGAAGGTCTCACGCTAGACCAGCTCGTCAATAAGTTTATATATTAAATACATAATATTGTAATAATTAGTGACATTATTATTAATGACACGTATCATGTGGGAGTGTCTGCAAACTCTATTTACAACTTAAAGGTCTATTTCTAACAATTCAAAGCTGTGCGCACATGGGGAAACTTAAAAAAGAAAAAGATTATATCCTACACCATTTAAGTTTGCAAACACCAAGATAATAAATTACAAAATGAAACACCATAATAAAATAAACGCTCTTGATTTTATTTAATATAGTACACAAATTTCATTAATAATTAATTTATCATAAATGCAAGATGCTGTCTAAATTTATAGGGACAGGTTATTTTAATTGGACAATAATCCTTTGCAACTTGTAGAAAAAGAAGCAATATATATATACTGAAAATTTTTATTACAATCCGATAGAAAAATACATTAAATTTTTTCTAGGAATATACATAAACACATATATATGCTCTTTGTATACCCATTCTTGAAGACATTAAAAACCTCTGTGAGGTGTTTAGATTTTTTCTGGGTGCATTAGTTGTCTAATTTAGGTGTTTTTGCAAACTTCAATGAGGGGTTAGAAACAATTTTTTAAAAAAATTATCAATATTAAAGTTAATTTTATCTCATTTAATTTACACAAATGTTACTACTTTACCATTTAACCCCATCAAAAAATAATTTTATCTCTTTTAATAATAATAAATAATTTTTTTTTAAATATGTGTGTAAAGTAACTATTTAATCAACTATGAGACGGAGTGGAGTATTATTTATGCATTTAAAAAATTATGATCAATATAGATAGTTGAGACACTCTTTTATAAGATCGTATCACATGAGATGGTCAAAAATATTTTATCACTTAGTCAAAAAATAAGAAAGGGTAAGGATTAATAGGTAAAAATACACGTAATTTGGATTTGTTTCACCAAGTCTCAGAAGAAGTTAGTTGTGTAAATAGCTGGTTAATTAATGGACCAATAATTGAATTTTTTGATCTAATCTAGTAATTAATAATCCTTATCATGTGATTTCACATCAATAAATGGACACAATTTGTCAGTTGTAACTAATTAATACATAAACTAAAATAAGTATATGTGTATAGTTGTAATTAACCACATCAATATTTTAGCTCTAAAATGAGGAGTACATCTTAGAGCTAAAATGTTCATCACACGTACGGAAACCTAATTTTAATTTTAATTTAAAATTTTGGTACCCATATCATTCGACAACTAACATAAAAATTCTTGCTATATTTTAAATTAACATGCATTTACACTTCACACTTTAATTTCTTGTAAACATGACAAGAAACATTTCTCTTTGAGAAATAGTTAATAGAAATGATTATTAATTAATATTCAAAATTTCATTATAATGATACACTAATTAATATTTAAATTGCAGGTATTAAGCAATGGGTTGTATAAAAGCATTGAGCACAGAGCAACAGTGAATTCAGAGAAAGAGAGGATTTCTATAGCAATGTTCTTCAACCCTAATTTTGAAGCAAAAGTGGGGCCATGGCCTTCTCTTTTAATTAACAAATCACCTATTTTTAGGACCATAACAATGGATGAATATGTCAATGGTTTCTTCTCAAGAAAGCTCAAGGGCAAATTTCTAGACTCCATGAGAATATAGATAAATAAATATATATAGTTTATAATGTTAAGTTCCTTAATAAGAATACTTACATTTTCTTATATTAATGTACAACTATTTTATGTTGTCATTGGTTGTATAATGAACTCATAGTTTGGATTAATCCCTATCCTTACTCGTATTTAAAACCCATATCATCTTTATGGAGATATTAATAAATACTTAATTATTGAACGTGTTTTTTTTTAACAGTTGATATGATATATTTAATTTTATAAATTTATGCATCAATTAATGCTTAATTGTGAAAGATATTAATTTTAACATCATTAGGTGTGGAGAACAATTTAATTATTTAATTTGAATAATTAGTGGATAAATTAAAGAAGAGAATAAAATAATAATGATTGTAAAATAGAAATTTATAGAAATTTTAAAATATATCATATATAGGATTTGATTATTAACATATCTTCAAAGTAAAAAAAATTATCATGTGAATAATAAGAAGAAAGGGACGCAAAAAATGGTAGGACAAAAAATTGAGAATTATAAAATAATTAGTAGACAAATTAAAGAAGATAATGAAATAATAAAGTTTGTCTATATATAATAGAGATATGAATCCAAAAGTTTAAAGAGCCAAGCATTAACACAATACAAATAATATATGTTGATGTTATCATTAAGCTTCGTATACTCATTAATGCAATCGTTCGGTAAGTTGGACCGTGCTCGATTTTAGTTTTGTATATATTTTTTTTAAATTTTGGTCCAAAAATGATATATAATTTAAAAAAAAATCGGCCTAAATTTAAAAATAAATATATAGGATTAAAATTGAACGCAAAACGACTAAAATTGACCAAAATGAGATCAATCGAAAAAGTATAATATGTAAGACCAAAATTAAATAAAAATAGATCAAAATCGACACCAAAATGATCAAGAATAAAAAAAAACATATAAGATTAATTGACATCAATATCGGACCAAAATTAGAAAAATAACAAAATACGAGATTAAAATCGACCACAACCTGCGTTACAAAACAAATATTTATATTAACCCCATTAATATATATGATTTTTACTGTCATATACATATATATGTATTTTAATAAACTGATATCTTGGAAGCTTGCAGAAGTTTTGAGGCTGTTTCATTTAGATGGATACGCCGTTCTAGCAATTCAGTTGCTCATTTGTTAGCTCGTTAGGCTTTTATGTGTGATTCGTTTTATTTTTCGCACTCTATTCCGGAGGTGATTGTGAACGCTTTGGATGCCGATTTTATGGCTGGATATGATATAGTTTTTTCCTGTCAAAAAAAATAAATAAATATGTGGTCTCTGATTGCATATCAATTCTATTTGGGGTTTTGACATTTAGCTACATTGACTTTTTTGACTCTGCTATTTGCCCACTTTTGCTGCTTTCAAACACAAATAGCTACAATTTGAGACAAGATTACCCTTACTAAAGTTTTACATTATTAATAAATGAAAAATATGCAAAATTTATTCCTACCACCCCTTCTGCAAACATTACCCACCCTCTGCCACCCCAGACGACCGCTCCCCTCCCCACCGCCTCCCCACCCCTCTGCAACACTGTCAGAAAATATTCTCAAAATGATTGCTTCCAGATTGTAGACGATTGCTTCCAGATTGTAGATAATTTTTGGGAGATCTGTGAAAAATTCAATTTTAGGGAGAAACACATTGAAGGAGCTCAAAAACCACCGTGCGAAAGGGGCCACTGTCCCTGATAACAAAAAAAAACAACTATTCGTGAGAAAAAATCGCATGTGCGAAAAACCCAACTTCATTTGGGGCTTGTAACAACGAGACGATTTTTTGGAGCGATTGGGCAATTTGATCGATGGATATAGTGTTCAGTTTAATTAATTTTCTCTGCGTTTCATTCTGAACCTAGAAGGAGGTAACGGGTATAAAATCCTAGTTCTCTTCGCTGTTTATTTTTTAGTTTCTGATTTCCTAGTATTTTGTGTAGTTTGTATACATTTGAAACTAGCATTTGCATGTGTGTTTGTTGGTCATTGTTCTGGCATATTTATGTGCTCAAGTAACTGCAGTTGGTTTCATATTAATGTTTCACATCTACAATTCAACAAATTTTGGGGGTTTTTGCAGTGGTGTGAGCTAAAAACTTGAACAGTTGATAAAACAAAACTAAATTGTGATAATAATAATGTACCGTCTTCAGTTATGCACTAAGCAACACACCTGACTATTTTAAAATGTATTAGTAGTAGTAGATTATTGTACTTATTGTCAATTATATAGGAATATTGGTGGTTATAGAGAAGTTGGGGACAGTGTGAATGATGCAAATTTAGTTTCTTATAAAAAGTTACTCATTTATAAGCTTTTGGAGAGGAAGACTTGTATGAAAAATTCATGATGAGATATACTCATAAAACACTACATTTCAACATTTCACCAGTTCTGGCTATTTGATGATTGAGTTGTTTGCTACTTTATTAGGTGGGTACTGTGATAGAGTCATCATCTGAGTTCTTTTCTGGTAGACTAACAAAGAAGGAGAGGAAAGCAACCCTTGCTGATGAGCTGCTTTTTGATGGAAAAATTTTCGATTATAGGTATTGTTGGGAAATTTATAGTTTTGATGAAAGTTCCAAAAACACATGTAATAGGACCAGTCAGACCTGTTAGCTGACTGATGTTTATATTACCTGCTATAGGAGACCAGTTGATAATGATTGTATAGAACAACTGATGAAATAAATAGGTCACATATTGAGGGGGAAACTCAATATGTATAGGTCAGATCTGAAGACTCAAAGGACAGCTGATATCCGACAGGCCAGAATGCAAGACAAGAAAAGAAGATCAGATCGCTCTGATCTGGTCTGATATCTCAGCTGAAGTCATGTAGATCAAACTCTGAATACTCGAAGATCAGACCAGAAGACCTACATCAGTCGAGTCTGCTAGTTGAAGCTAAGTCAACCGCACTGAAGACTTATCAGTAGATCGATCGATTCGCATCGGTTCAAAGTCACTCACCGGTGAAACTGGATGTTTCACCTAATCATACGTCTATGATCTGAACAAGAAGAATGTCAAGCTTAGTTGGAAGAACAACTCTAAAAAGTGAGTCTGCTATCCAATAAGAACAAGACACGATGATCGAGCCAAGAATTGGGATTTCGATGCTACCTCAGAGAACGGCTACAAAGTACAAATTCACGCTTTTGGCCATGCCGTGCCTCGAAGCTTCGTCACATCAAGCACAAGAAGTCTACTAAATATATTTGAAATTCAAATTGCTCTCCAACGGCTCTTTGATTTCAAGGTCTATATATATGGGATTACACTTTAGAGTGAAAAAATGGAGACTCGAACAATTAAGAAGCTCAAGCAATTCTCGATTTCCGACAAGAACACACTAACAAGAAGATTAATTTTTATTAAGTGTTCATCCCATAAGTTCTTAGCATAGAAATCTTTTCATCTAGTCGTTAGGGTCGCTTATATGCAAGAAAAGATTTCATAGTTGGAACCAAAACAATCTTACCAAAACCCCAAGTTAGGTTAAGTTGTTTAGCAAGATTTCGAGACTAGGGTTTCTAGTTCGATCTCCGGGATCGGTTGAGTGTGAACTCCTTAAACATCTAGTAAATTGTCTTGTGTTGGACTTACACATAAAACAAAGTCCGGTTGGTTAAGTAGGTGCCCCTTGTGATAGGGAAGAGTGGACGTGGGATTTGGGTTTGTCCGAACCACTATAAATCTTGTGTGCCTTTACCGCTTTGATTAAGCGATTACACAATCGCACACAACCCTTTAAAGCAAGATACATATTCCAAGTTGAGATCGGTTAACACCAAGCTTCGATCGATCAAACATGACACTTCACCAAACCGATTAAAAGATTAACCTTGGAATCGATTTATCAAAACTGGTTTTTCACACGGGTAAAACTTAAGCTTAAGACACATCAGTTAAACCGATATATCGAATCGATCCGCCTTCAGCGATCAAGAAGTTGGTTATCGCCCCAAACCGATTCACTCGACTCACGATCAAAGTTAATCGCCTCACACCGATTGACACAAAAGTTTTTAAGTCTATTCACCCTCCCCTAGACTTACGCCCTCACAAACCCGTTCGGGACCTACAAGTGGTATCACAAGCGGTTGGTTCTCTGCATAATCGACTCAGGTATCATCGATTCTTGAGGAAGAATCTTTGTGGTCAATCGAATCGATCTTGAAAAACCATTTTTAAAACTCATTCATTTTCCAAAATCACTTCAAAGATGGATAACACCTCGGTATGTATCATGATCTGCCCAAGTTCTCAATCGATGAGTATGCAGATTGGGCCATATATATGTCCAAACCATCTAGGTTCGATAAGCGGCGGAATGATGGAAGTCTTGTGCGAAAAAAGCCCACTTTGATGGATCGTAAGAAAGAAAAAGTTGCATACTCTAGATACTATCGCGAGGCATATTATCATGAAAACCATGGATAAGGTCACCAAGGAAAAGATTAAGTATCTCAAATCTGCGAAAACAATGTGGGATACTCTAAATGAGATATCGCGAGGAAATGAACAGATAAAAAGGTACCGATCTACAAGTTTAACCGGTAAAGTTTGAAAAACTCAAGATGTTTTTTCAATGAAACCATCAACGAACTCGATGGAAGGATTACAATGTCAATAAACAAGCTTCGAGAACTTGGTAGAGAGATGTCGATAAAGATATCAACTACAAAATATTAAGGTCTCTCACCAAGAAGTGGGATATGAAGGTCACAGTAATCAAGGATTGCCAAGACATTTCAAAAATGAAGCCAAGTAGCTTGTTCTTGAGCCTTAAAGCTCACGAAGTTCGATTTGATTGAGAGAGGACAAGCCGATGAAGATGAGGTGCTCGCCAACATCAACTTCAAAAAAACAGCTTGCTTTTTAAGGCAACCAAACAGTTAGAACGAAGGCCAACGAACCCGTTGGGAATATAATGAGTCAAAGGTATCAGACGCTCGCTACTGCAGAAGCTTGAGAAGTCAAACGTCCAACTTGGTAAGTATCGAAGATTTTATAGGACTATCAACATAGCCGAGGGAGAGATAGGAGATCGCCCAATGTGATCTCCGTAGAAGAACCGTGATCCGATGATCGGAGGGATCAGAGATGAAAGGAAAAGAGATAATCGATCGATGAAGGAAGAGATAACCAATCGTATGAAGAAGCTCGGATTACTATCGAAGGGAAGTCACCGACAGGGTCATACAGACGGGTGATTTCACCGAAGGAAAGGTTCGTGGATCAAGGAGCGTGCTTCAACCGTGAGAAGCCTCGGTCACTATAGCGCAGATCGCTTAGACTGACGCCAAGAGAAAGGAAGAAAAGAGGAAATGTAAGAGAGCAACGATATAGGGACAGAAGAGCCATGGTTGCCGATACGCCCAGAATTCGACGATTCTATATCGCCTCTCGAGGACTCGGGATACTCCTCTCCAGAGAAGACTTCGCCCGACGCTACAAAGGTTGCTGACTTTATGAAAATGAAGATCCGATATTCTTCAGACGATGATGAGATCTCGGCCGACGGCCGGAGGAGGACCAACTGAGGTAACCTCCAAGCCCTCGCTTGCTCGCCTACACCGCTATCATTAGCACACCCGGCCGGGAGATTGACCGCAATTTACTCGTGAGCAATTGCTTGAGGATCTCTCCAATGCAAGAGACACTTATGCTATAGTGGAAGTTGAAAATGACAAGTCGAGAATTAGAAATAATCACTTTTGCTAAAGAGAATGATCTCAAGAAAGTCTCCGAACTTCAATCAATGAAACCGCCGAAGGCAACCGAGGAATGTAACATTCGAAGTTAAGGCTTCGATCGAGAAGCAGATCAAATATCACCGGCAATTAACAAACAAAAAGTCGATGACTTCAAAATTCTTCAAGTAAAATTCGATGAAATTTTGTTCCAAAAAGCATGAAAGTCTCAAATCATCTAAGGATAATCTACGTAAGAAAATAGAGGTTTTCACAAAATCATCTAAAACCGTTTCAAGACATGAACACCTATTTTTGAACAACGATTAATAAGAAGGGACTTGGCTATGAGAATCCTTCCACATCCTCAAAAGCCCCTACCGATTCATCTCAAAAGGTGTAATCGACGAAGTTTTCGACAAAGATACACCAAAAGCCAAACATGTATCTAATAAGGGAAAAAGACCGCTTGAGCGGGTAAAGGCGGTGCCTAACCGATGGGGAATGGTAAATGGACCCCCAACGGTAAAAGCATCACCGAGGAATCAATAGAAGAACTGAACCTTGAAGAGACCTCAACTCGATCAACAGATCGTATCGAAAAAGACAACCCGTAAAAGGAAGTCAAATCGAGACCTAATCAAGGTCACCAGATAATAAGCATGCTTCGTAAACCACCAAAAACCACCTATGCCAAAAAAGATATGAATCTTTTGATGGTAGCAAATCGATTCTACCCCTATACTCGTAAATCTAGGGGTCACTTTTTGAACCACATCGGATAAAAAGAAGACAAACGAGTAAAAGATAGATCCCAAGTCTTCTAAGTCATCCAAGGTTCACACTAATAATCATACAAAAACAGAAAGCATATAAAGAGACGTTTGATTATGTTGACAGTATGGGAGTCAAATCAGGCTTTCGATCTAACCGATCACAATAGAAGTGCTTTCTGTTTGTATGGATTCCCAAAACTAAACCTAACCCTCAGACCCAATCCAAAAAGGGTACCTAAAGCCCGATCCGATTGCAGGATCGCGTGGGTCCGCCAACAAAGGAGGTGTGCAACAACTATATCCGGTACATCGATAGTGGATGCTCAAGGCACATGATGCGAAGCAAGCACCTCCCAAATTTCATACATAGAAATGAAGGGCGTGTACTTTTGGTGATGATAACTTTGGTTATACCAAAGGGTTGAACCTTAGAGAATGATGATGTACAAGTAATCGGAGTCTCGTATGTCGAAGGTCTAAAGCACAACCTATTATCGGTTTCACAATTCTGCGACAACGGATTTGGGTGTTGAGTTCTCGATCGACCAATGCACTATCAAGAATCGAGCCACTCAACAGATTTTGCTAACCGGTTCAAGGAAAGGGACGATCTACACAACCGTTGGAGCAATTGCCCAAAAAAAATGCATGCGCCGATTGTCAAGAGTTCTAAAAGTAGCAATGCTCTCGCACAAAAGGATGAGCCATCCGAACTTTAAAACTCTTAACAAAATAGCAAGGATGTCTCTAAGTGGAAGGACTTCCGAATGAAGTATTTTCAAAGGATCGGACATGTCTTTGCGGTCGGGCGGAAAACAGGTCAAAGCTTCATTCAAAGGAATTCGGGACCAAGATCCAAACAGAGTAATCTGCAAATTGCTTCATATGGATCTATTCGGACCCGATTACACCGGTCAAGATCAATGGACTTAAATACACTCGTAATCGTGGATGACTACTCCAAGTTTTACATGGGTTATATTCTTACATAAGAAGAATGAGACGACAACGAAGATACCCGAGCCGCTAAAAAAGATTACAAAATGAGAAGGGTGTCGAAGCGTAGTAAAAATCGATCGATAAAAGGTACGAGAATTTCCGAACTCTTTTATTATTGATTTTTGCTCTAAGTTTGGTATCTGAAGATGAAACATCATTTGCAAGGACGCTTACAACAAAATGGAGAAGGTGAGGAACGAGAACTCTCTCAAAGAAGTTCTCGCCGCACGATGTTAGTGAACATGCAATACCAAGCCCGTTCGCGTAGCAATCAACACTTGCATGCCATACTCGTAACGAGATGTCTTCCGACTAAGGCTCACTACAAAACGCCCTATGAACTGCGTGGAAGGACGAAAAACCTCGTGTCTCTTTACTTCCATGTTTTTGGGTGTAAGTGTTTCATACACAACAATGGGAAGAGTCGGGTTGAAAACCTTGAAGCCAAGTCGGATGAGGGGTATATTCTTAGGATATTCCTCATCTAGCAAGGCTTTTAAGGGTCTACAATGCATTTAACCCTACTTGTGGAAGAAAAACACCCCATGTAGTCTTTTGATGAAGCATCTTCCGATCAAGAGAAATCTGCCTCTCGAGAACAAGATGTACCGATCAACAAGTACCGATGCTCGTAAAATGGATCGCCTAATGATCAAGGAGAAAGAATCGTAAACCGTGAATCGGATACATTCAGATCTAGTCGATTCACCAGATCATTCGGATCCTAAGGTACGAAAAATCTGCCGATGAAGAAGCCGACATGGTGAGATAAAGATCAACCGAACTATCCGGGTTCAGGGGAACACTGAAGTTCCCATGAACGTGACATCGCCACATGATGAGTCCAACATCACCGAGACTTGTTCTTATCAAGTGGATCATAACTCGCACCACTCCCAATCGCTAGTAATGAAATTTTATCGTAAACGGACGATGTTCTTCAAACCAACGCAAATCGTAAGCGAAGGACCGGATAACCGGTCATCCAACCGACCGATATCGGAGACCCATCGATAAAGTTAAAACTAGACATCGATTGGTGAAAGTGTCATGTATTGTTGTTATCCGCCATGAAGGAACCAACAACTATAGAGGAAGTTTCTACAAGACGCAAGCTGGATTCTAGCAATGCGGGAAGAGCCGAACGATTCGGCGTAAAATCAAGTTTGGGAACTGGGCAGACGGCACCAATTCATCAAGACGTAATTGGCACGAAGTGGGTATTCAAGAACAAGAGAGATGAGAAAAACGTCATCACGTAAATAAGGCAAGACTTGTTGCTAAAGGGGTATTCTGTCGAAGAATTGATTATGATGAGACCTTTGCACGGTCGCTCGCTTAGAAGCCATTCGGCCGTTCGGCATATCTTTGCCCCTGAGAGGGTTTCTTGTGTATCGATGGATGTAAAGAGTGCTTTCTTAAACGGGGTACTAGCGGAGGAAGTTTATGTCGAACAACCTCCGGGCTTTGAAAAAGAGCAGAACTGTGTGTACGTCTAAGAAAAGCTCTCTATGGCAAAAATGGGCTCCTCGAGCTTGGTATGATACACTCTCTCGGTTCTTGATCGAAAGTGGGTTCACTAAAGGAACAATGGATAGAACCTTATTCTTAAGAATAGAAGATGGAGAAGATATTCTGATGGTTCAGATCTACGTGGACGACATCATCTTCGGATCTCCCAACAAAAGTCTATGTGAAAGATTCAGCAAGTTGATGCAAGGGAAGTTCGAGATGTCCATGATGGGTCAAATGAATTACTTTCCGGGTCTTCAAGTAAAAGCAAAGTATGAAGGGATATTCATACACAAACAAAAGTACACTAGGAATTTATTGGCTAAGTTTGGAGTTCAAAATTGTAAGGAAGCCAAAATTCCTATGATATTTGGATTCAAGATGGATCGGATGAGGATGGTCGAAAAAACAAATCAGAAGGAATATAGGGCTCTCATTGGATCTCTACTATACCCTGACCGCTTGCCAGAACCGAGATATAACCTTCGCGATGGGTGTATGTGCGATTCGAGCAAATCCAATGATAAGTCACCTAGAAGCAGCTAAGCGGATTCTTAAGTATCTGAAGGGGACAGTAAATCTTGGTTTATTTTACCCATCAGATGATAATCTAGAGCTTAGTGGGTATTTTGATTCTGATTATGGAGGTTGCAAGATTGATGTAAAAATCCACCTCGGGAACTTGTCAATTCTTAGGAAAAAAATCGATCTCGTGGTTTTCAAAAAGGTACATCGATTGCGACATCTACTCTTGAAGCGTAATATATGGTCTGCAGAAGAAAACATTATTGTTCCCAACCGCTCTGGCTTAGTCGGCCATTTGGGGTATTATAACATTGAAGCTAAAATGTACCTATTTTTCGTGACGATGGAATAGTATTGTGCAATAACTCGTAATCTCGTTTCTACATACAAGATGCAAGCATGTAGATGTCGACACCATTTTATAAGAGATCATGTTGAAAAGAAGAATATCGAATGGAAAAGATTCATCTCGATATCTGTAAAGTCGATATTCTAACCAAGCCACTAGTTTGAGATCGAGATTGGAGAGAATTATGCAATGATTTAGGGCTTTTTGGATCTTGGAGAAAATGCACCTAAAATGTTTGATGGATTGTTCTCGAACCGGTGGTTAAGAGATTAACGGTGAAAAGGAATCGATTGAGTTTGGTATCTCAATCGATCAAGATCATCGATGAGGAACTGATATGAGAAGATGCCGATCAGATTTAAAGTTTATCAGATTAAATGAACTGATCGTTTAAAGGATTATCTGATTAAATCTGTTCAGTTATACTTTGTAAGTCAATTAAGCTGAATTTCAACAAGATTCAAAGGAACTGATCAGTTTTACAAGTTATCAGATTTAGGGTTTATCAGATTAAATCAGTTGGGTTATTTTACATCCTTGTAAGTCGATTAAGCTGATATTCAACAAGCAAGATTCACAAGTGGTATTCACAAGATTAAAGCTTAAAATCGCATAAGGATACAGGAATTTTACACAACAATGGAATAATAGAACTTTTCATTGATAAAGACCCGAAGGTCCGATTACATTACAAGATACAAGTACAAAGGACCCGGAGGCTCGATTTACATAAGTAATAACCAAAAACCCTAAACCTTTAACCCTAAACCCTCATCCTAACCCAAGTAAAGGTGAGGGAGAGAGATTTTAAATCTGATGCTCATTTTCCCCACTTAACAAGGGTGAGAGAGGCAAAAAAAAGAAATCCTAAAGCCATTAGTCAAGCTAAAACCAATTGGGAGCGACAAATGCCTTGATAGGATTTTTAAGCCCAGAGCCCCAAGAAAGAGTCGATGGGCTCTCCGGTTTGTTAAATGGTGAGTTAATATACGAAGATCAGTTGTTGGCTGATCAAGATCGCATATCAAACTCACGTTCATTTTCAGACTAAGTCTGTTGATGGTAGTTACATCATAACGATAGACACACAAGGTGCATACGGTTAGGAGAAGTGTCTTCTCGGTTGCAAACAAGAAAGCCCTCCCGCCATGGTGGTAGAGAAGCTTTTGCAACAATCATTATGTGAAATCTTTGATGATAACGAAAAACAGTGATAAGGGATTATTGGGTTGATTTGAGAAGTCAAATCATTGAAAAAGGGTAAAGGTGTTTTTGGAAGTTTCACCGGAAATAGGGGTTCACCAGGTTTCATGATTCTACAAAGAAGATAAGAATGGTGAATGGGTTATGTTGTGTAAAACAATTGGTCCAATTTATAGAGGCCAAGCAAGGGTGCAAATGCAAATTCGAAGTTCTCAAAACCTTTTAGAGAAATGCGCACCAAAAGGGCGACGTGTAGGAATCACGCCGACCGATAATTGGATAAATTCTGGCGGATTGACATATCGAAGATTCAGGGCGATAATTTACATGTCAAATCAAATCCAACTTAGGAATAGAAGCTACTATCCTAGACTAAGTTTTGGCGGTAACACTTATCCCAAGAATTGGCTTGATTCGGAAAGAATCAGATTAGGTCAACTAAAATCGATTACATCTGGTACCGTCGGATAAGGAAGATCGGTTGAGCTTGAAACTCCAACAAATCGATACATCGCCTATGAGAAAAAGCGAAATATCGGTTGAAGGGGAACTTCAAATCATCAAGCGAGGATCGTAAGAGAAATCGACGATTCAAGGAAGATCGGTTGAGCTTGAAAGTTCAACAAATCGGATGCAAATGAAAGAAGATCGATTAAAAAGGATCGGTTGGGAAATTTTAAGGCTTAGGCGAGAATATTAAGATCAACAAGTGAAATCAACATGGACAAGTGGTATTGATCGATTACAATATCACCAACCAGATCACGCTTTTCTTTTCTCTTGTTTTTGCTTATTTATCGGATCTTATCGATATTATTTGCTTTTTATTGTACCCATTATCCTTGTGGCGTATTCTCCGCAAATCATTTAATACGGACGCGGGGGAACATGTATTAACCGCTACTAAATGTGCTTTTAAATCCAAAAGGTTTTCAGACGTGCTTTTTCCCCCGACCCCACGATCAAAACCGCTTTAACTGGAGGCGTTCAATCTTTTCAAGCGGTTGATCTTCAAAATCGTGTCTTCTTCTTCCCTCCTCGTTTTATAAAGTTCATCAAAAACATACCGAGTTTTCCATTTCACAAACTTGCAATTTATTCTCCGAAAACTCAGATTACTTCTCTCAGATTCAAAATATTTTTCCTAAGTTTCAAAATCAACTTTTTAGAAAAAGCGTAATCGGTAATTTATGTTTATTTGATGTATCTTGTGTGATATTCTTTGTATTAATGCACAATTTTAACCAAATCTATCTTATCAGAGATGATCACTCACGGTATGGGTAAGATAATGTGCAATTACGCGAAGGCGGCAACAAAGATTGTGGATGATAAGTCCGTTTTCGATTCAATGTCACTCAGATCCTAATCCATGGAGGTCGAGCAAATTTGCGAAATGCAGGCCTTGAGAAATTTTATACCGTCACTGTAATCCGGTGATGCAAAGATGAAGCTCTAGAATTCCTAAGGAATTTAAGAGTGGATACAGATGCTCAGAGAAGAACTTTTTTCGACAAATAACGGAGAAGAAATCGGATCGATTTAATGAAGATATAACTCGTCTGTTTCAAAGCCTACCAAAAGGACGGATCTACTTCGCTTTCATTTACAGGAGAACGATGATGAGCCGATTAGAAAAGAGTTTTTCGAGAGAGGCCGATAAACACCATACTTGAGATTTGTCGCCAATGCTCAAGAGGAAATACCGATTGTTGTTTCGACATATTGTCAAAAACAATTATGGGTATCAGATTCAGCCAGATGTTATTACATCCGCTAAACCGGTGATAAAGATGGTCGCAATAATTGATGGAGCCAAGAACATCAACTGCATGGGTTTTCAAGGCCATTCGCTCCAAGAACATGATAAATTTGGAGTTGATGAGTGGAGGCGGTATTTTCAAGAAAATGATCGCAATCTCAACAAGGTTGCGCTTATCTTACAGATAAAATGCCAACGGCCAAATGGGGAATGAGAATGGATTTGAAGTCCTATAAGGCTTTTCTCACGCCCACTTGGTCATTTTTGGGCCACCGGAGACGATGATACGCGCCAACCCCCAAAGTCAAAAGAAGGAAAAGCAAGAAGAAAGCAACTTTTCTACACCGGGGAAGGGCGAATCACGGTTCGAGTGGTGAAAGCCCCCATAAGGCCCACGGATGCCCCCAAGAAGAAGAAAAGAAAACCTGGTGAAGGCCCAGACAAGAGGTCAAGAAGGCCGAAGCAAGCCTCCATGACTCTTTGCTTGAAGATGAGTCGGATGAAGAAAGAGCGCCAGATCGATCTGTTGCAACAACAAAATCGGTGAAAAATCGACGGCAAAGCTTCGTCGAAAGATCGCCAGTCATTACGAGGAAGACGCACAAGTCGATCGATCTCTTCTCCTCAAGCTCGAAGTGATTCACCACTCTGACTAATGGTCGCGAGCATAACTCTCCTATTCTTCCACCTACCAAATAACACGAAACTACATCGGTTCGCAACCGTAAAGCTTACTCCGTTGTGGAACCAGAATCACCGCTTCCACGCCAGAACCTCTCAGAGGTCGAACCGATCGCCCAACTTCCGTGATACTCAAGCACAACCGGAACCTTCCACATCTCATCAAACGAACGGACCGACAATTCCCCCGAGTCCGGATCAACAAAGATCATAGCGGGGAAATTGATCGAACGCGAATCGAAAAGAGAGATTGATGAGTTGTTGAATCGGGTCGCCAAACGCCATAAGAGAGGAAGTTTTGGAGATCCTCACCGAGAGATCTTCGATTAAAAAGCTTCGGACTTCATAATAATTATTGAACGGATGGGCGGTGCAGATGAGTTCACGGACTTGATTTCGGACATGAGAAATCTGCAAAAGTGGGATCACCATTTGAGTGATAACTATTAAATCTGTTAAAGCTCGATCCACGAGGGAAGCTAGGGTGCTTTAATGTGTCGAGGAATCGAGGCTAGCCGACAAAGCTCTGGCAGATGCCATCATTAAGGATGCGAGGAGTCTGCCGATGATAGTGGGAACTGTGCCGCAGTTCATGACCAACCACCGGAGGCACAAACAATCGAACCGGATCAAGTGACACCCAACATTCCAACATCTCATGTCACTATTGATCAACTTCGGGAGATCAAATCTTGTCTCAAAGATCTCGCGAAAAGAAGAAGTTGAGGGACCGATAGCCGATCAAAGGCGGTGCCATTAAAGAAATATCGGATCAAAAGGGAATTGGCTATTTCCCGATTGGGGCAATCAAAGATCAGTTCTCCCTAAATCAGGTTCCTGCGTCGAATTTGGATAAAGATCGCTGATACCAAACCACTCGGTGGACAAACAACAAGTTTTTTTTTCGATGCTCATCGACAAGCTAGAATTGAGTAAGAGAAACTTGACAAACCGGTTAAAACACTCTCCATCGCCATGGAATCTGTCAAGATCGAAGCCGATATCAAAGATTCAAAATCTAATCGCTCAAATCAAGGCATCTTTGCTGCAGATCTCAACAAGGCAATCGCTAGATCAACTTTGGTTCTCGACCTCCCACCTCACTACTCTTTTTTTATCAAACCAAAAAGGGGGAAGGACAGAGTGAGAAACCAATCGACACAACAAAAGTTGAGGACATCACAAACTCGGATATCATTGGAAAGATGTCCAAAGAACAGATAGTGAAGAAGCCGAAAAATGTCAAGAAGAAAGAAGGGCGAAAAAAAATGTCGAGGCGTAAAATCAACAAGAAATTCGGATCGAGAGTAAAGAAAGGAAGAAATTTGGAAAATCCGTGCGTAACCTAAGCCGCCAAAGCAAAGAGTTGATGAGATCATCCAAAAACTGGCCAAGCAATGCTAAGAAATTTGAGGAATGGAATAAGATCGGGAGTGAATGGCTTCGGATGCCTTTGTTCTTAATCTTGTTCCACAAGAAGAATCTCGATGAAGAATTCTCAACTTGGTTAGAAAACAAATACCCGGATTTTTCAAGTATCCGGAAAATGAGGCCAAGCTTATCAATGTAAAAAAATTATTCGCCAAGAGTATGATCTGTTGGAATACTCGAAGAAGGCAGATGGCTCATTTGATGATGGCATTTCAAAGATTCTATTTTGACATCCCGCGTAACGCAAATAATCGATCCCCGCCAGGTGATGATGTCAAATGGAAACTTTATCGATTTTCAACGTACCTCAAGATCAAAAGAGATGCCGAAGGATACAAGCCTAAAAAGAGTGAAGAATCGGAAGACTACTCGGGATCATTTGTTATTATTTTCAAACTTTTTCGATGTAACATGTAATCAACATTCATTAATGAGAAAAGTTTATTTTTCGATCCTAAGACAAAGTCTCATTGTTTTTCGATTATATGCTCTTAATCGCATTCTATTTTTTATCAACTGCTTTTGGTTTTTCAAAGAGTTTTGGTTTTCATCAAAGGGGGAAATTGTTGGGAAATTTATAGTTTTGATGAAAGTTCAAAAACACATGTAATAGGATCGGTCGGACAAATTACCGATCGATGTTTATATTACCTGCTATAGGAGACCAGTTGATAATGATTGTATAGAACAACTGATGAAATAAATAGGTCACA
Organism: Stenogyne calaminthoides; assembly: GCA_037126765.1. Lineage (NCBI taxonomy): Eukaryota > Viridiplantae > Streptophyta > Magnoliopsida > Lamiales > Lamiaceae > Stenogyne > Stenogyne calaminthoides. Next base: position 14,730,094 of record JBBCBC010000035.1, read on the forward strand.
TATTGAGGGGGAAACTCAATATGTATAGGTCAGATCTGAAGACTCAAAAGGACGGTTCGATATCAGATAGGGCGAATGCAAGACAAAAAAAAGAAGATCGGATCGCTCGATCCGTGCGATATCTCGGTGAAGTCATGTAGATCAAACTCAATAATTTCGAAGATCGGACGGAAGACCTACATCATCGAGAAACGCTAGTTGAAGCTAAGTCAACCGGCTTTTGAAGACTCTATCGAGTGGTAGATCGATTCGGTGATCGATCAAAGTTTCCACCGGTGAAATCTGATGTTTCACCTAATCATACGTCTATGATCTGAACAAGAAGAATGTCAAGCTTAGTTGGAAGAACAACTCTGAAAAGTGAGTCTGCTATCCAATAAGAACAAGACACGTATGATCGAGCCGACAATTCTTGGGATTTCGATGCTACCTCTCAGAACGGCTACAAAGTACAAATTCACGCTTTTGGCCATGCCGTTCTCAAGCTCGTCACATCAAGCTCCGCAAGTCTACCAAATATAGCACGAAATTCAAATTGCTCTCCAACGGCTCTTTGATTTCAAGGTCTATATATATGGGATTACACTTTAGAGTGAAAAAATGGAGACTCTGAACAATTAAGAAGCTCAAGCAATTCTCAGATTTCCGCACAAGAACACGAACAAGAAGATTAATTTTTATTAAGTGTTCATCCAATAAGTTCTTAGCATAGAAATCTTTTCATCTAGCTGTTAGGCTGCTTATATGCAAGAAAAGATTTCATAGTTGGAACCAAAACAATCTTACCAAACCCCCAAGTTAGGTTAAGTTTTTTAGCAAGATTTCAGACTAGGGTTTCTAGTTCTGATCTCTGGGATCGGTTGAGTGTGAACTCCTTAAACATCTAGTCGGTGTACTGTGTTGGACTTACACATAAAACAAAGTCCAGTTGGTTAAGTAGGTGCCCCTTGTGATAGGGAAGAGTGGACGTGGGACCCGGGTTTGTCGAACCACTATAAATCTTGTGTGCCTTTACCGCTTTGATTAACTGATTACACAATCACACACAACCCTTTAAAGCGCATACATATTCCAAGTTGAGATCAGTTAGCACCAAGCTTCTGATCGGATCAAACGTGACACTTCATCAAACTGATTAAAAGATTAACCTTGGAATCAGATTTATCAAAACTGGGTTTTTCACACGGGTAAAACTTAAGCTTCCGCACACATCAGTTAAACCGATAGTTACCGAATCGACCGCTTTCAAGCGATCGGTAAGTTGGTTATCACCCAAACCGATTCACTCAAGACTCGATCAAAGTTAAGCGCCCTCACACCGATTTGCAAAAGTTTTTAAGTCTATTCACCTCCCTCTAGACTTACGCCTTTCACAAACCCGTTCGGGACCTACAGGTATGCATTTTTTCCTTTAGATAACACTCTCATCATGTTAGTTGTGAGTGTGTTTTTTCTCAGTTGGTAAAACAGAATTGAATTGTGTGTCTGAGTTTGTACAGTTCTTGGACTTGAACTAGTTCTCTCCCTTTATCTAGTTCTCATCCTTTTGATTTTGTATTTTCCTTGAAATTAAACTCAGAAATTGTGTGTCCGATTGAGGTGTATGTTTTTTAGTAAATTGTCTGATTGAAATTAAACTCTGTGATTTCCTTGAAATTAATCTCTGACACTAGTTCTCTCCCTTTATCCAGTTCTTGAACTCTGTAAACTTTGTACATTTGTATTGTTGTGCTGATGTTTATTGTTTTTGTGTGTGAAGATTATGTTGAAAACCAATTGTGACATACTTGATGTCATATTTAGTATTGTGTGTAGCACACATATTTGTGTATTCCTCAATGTGAATATGTACCAAAGTGAGTAAATGTAGACATTTCTTGATATTCATTGATTGTTTACTTGTTACATCTTATAAGGTGTCATATAAAAAAAGACAGAGCCTTAATGGCCAAGAGAAGAACATCAAGAGACTTAGTGGCATCAAGGGATCAAACGAGAATGTACAAAACTAAAAAAAAGGCTCGTGGAAAAGGTATAAGCAATTTAATTATGTTTTGCGTTGTTTATAATTACATACATTCCAGTAAGTGTGTACCTAACAACATAATTGAATTATTATTAGGGAAGACAATCAGTACATCAAATGCCAACGTGAGCGACTCAGGTCAAAAATTGTCATTAAAAACTCATATAATATTATACTATGTATCTAATGGATTTTTAGATGTCTAATATGTTGTGACGTTTTTTGTCGAAGTCGGATCGATTCGACTTTTGTTTTTAGATCTTGACCCTAAGAGAACTAAGTTTACCTCGCACAAAGGAGAATCAGTTAGGAAGACAAGCAAAAAGGATGAGACCGAATGAAGGATTCATTTGGTTAGTGAGACCTAAATGTATATGTCTTTTGATTTTCTGTATTTTTTTTATCACTTAATAAACAGAAGGATTATCAATGCAGCCTTGATGTTGTTTATGATGTTTATATTTGTGTTTGTTCCCCACCAAATCTCTGCAATGGATGTTACATATGGTTTTAGATTTGTGTTTATTAAGTGTTTTGTCAATGCAGCCTTGATAATGTTTTGTTCCCTTAAGCGCTTATCGAAAAGCGTACATGTTGTATAGCAGCAATGACCTTGATGTTATTTATGGTGTTTATATTTGTGTTTGTTCCCCACCAAATCTATGCAATGGATGTTACATATGGTTTAGATTTTTGTTTATTAAGTGTTTTTGGCAATCAAACCTTGATAGTGTTTTTGTTCCTGCACCGCTTATATCGAAAAAAAACGCATACATGTTGTATAGCAATTGTTCTGATTGAGTAGCAAATGTACAATATTGGTATACCGTAATGTACATTAATTTGTATGTCCCAGTCACCATTATGGTTTTTATATTTGTGTTTGTTCCCCACCAAATCTATGCAATGGATGTTACATATGGTTTAGATTTGTGTTTATTAAGTGTTTTGACAATGCAGCCTTGATAGTGTTTTGTTCCCAGACCGCTTATCTGAAAACGTACATGTTGTATAGCAATTGTGCAGATTGATTAGCAAATGTACAATATTCGTATACCGTAATGTACATTAATTTGATAAAAACATGTTTATTAATTATAAATTTATACTAACACCTAAAGTTGATAAAAATGTAAATCAATATATTTAGTATATTGATTGTTTTATTTAGTATGAATATAGTGTTCGTCTTAACAATATATTCATTTCTAATTATTCACTTAATTAGATATGAATATATTTATTATATAGTTTTAAGGTGATGTTGTGAAATATATTCACAACTAATTATCCACATAATTAGCACTGAATATATTCCTATGTTAATCACCAGTTTGGGTGTTTTGTTGTTGTTTATGTTGTGGGTTTTTGTCATTTTGCAGAATAGCCTCAACAAAACTCTTCCCCACCAAATCTATGTAATGGATGTTAAGTATGGTGTTTAGGTTTGTGTTTATTAAGCGTTTTATCAATGCAGTCTTGATGTTGTTAATAAATGAAAAAACATGCAAAATTCATTTCTACCCACCCCTGCAAACATTACTCACCCCTCTGCCACACCCAGACCGCCCCCCCACCCTCTGCAAACATTACCCACCCTCTGCAACACTATCCCATAAAATATTTTTTATCTACATCTCTTTCCCCTAATTATTACTACTATTACTATTATTTAACTTTACTTTATTATTTAATCTTTTTATATTTTTTCAATCTCATGGCAAACAACTACTCTAACATAAAAGAACTACCGGCCAAACAAACAGCCCAACACAATAAAAATGTTTAAATATTTTTTCTTATCATTAATTTTTTCTTCCTCCATTTTTAATTTAATTTGTAGTATAGTCTCAAAAAAAATTCAGAATTTGAAATTAATTATAAAAACTATTATTATATTAGTTTTTCCAAATTCATACTATATCGTAATAAATGTTCATTCGAAAAATAAAAATGTACCAACGAATCATAAAATGTACACTCGAAAAATAAAATGTGCACTCGAATAATAAAATGTACACTAGCTAATAAATGTACACTCGAATAATAAAATGTACAGCCGCTCTATAAATGTATATTCGCTCAATATAAATGTGTCACATAAGTATTTTCTACTTCTCTTTTAAAAAGAAAAATCAAAATAAAAAATGTTAGTTCAGATTTTAATTTTTTTTATTTTTTATGCATTCCCTTAACAAAATGTACACTAAGTCAATAAAATTGATTAAATTATTAGCTCAATAGATCCAAAATTCAAAGTTCTCATTTGTATAAATCAAAATCCAAAAATAAATGTACATTCGCTCACAGAAATGTATACTTGAACATTCGCTCTCAATCATATAAAATTCAATTTAAATGTACACCCAAAGAAAAAAATGTACACTCGCTCTATAAAATGTATATTCGCTCAATATAAATGTGCCACATAATCATTTCCTACTTTCTTTTTTAAAAGAAAAATTAAAATAAAAAAAGGTAAGTCCAGATTTTAAATTTTTTTTATTTTTTATACATTTCCTAACAAAATGTATACTAAGTCAAATAAATTGGTTAAATTATTAGCTCAATACATCCCAATTCAGAGTTCTCATTTGTATAAAATCCAAATCCAAAATTAAACCAATCAAGAGTTTTCATTTATACATAAAAATAAATCAATCAAAAGTTCTCATTTATACAACAAAACATATCACATCAAGAGTTCCAAAACTAGAATTAAAAAACATGATCATACTTAAATTTGACAGAAATTACTCCATACATTCGAAAATGTACACTCGCTGAATAAATGTACATCCACCTGACTAAAAACACAGAGTGGAAAAAATGTGCACTAAGTCAAATAAATTGGTTAAATTATTAGCTCAATAGATCCCAATCCAGAGTTCCAATTTGTATAAAATTCAAATCCAAAATTAAACCAATCAAGAGTTTTTATTTATACACAAAAATAAATCAATCAAGAGTTCTCATTTATACAACAAAATATATCAAATCAAGAGTTCCAAAACCAGAATTAAATACATCGTCATACTTAAATTTGACATAAATTACTACATACATTTGAAAATGTACACTTGCTGAATTTATGTACATCCACCTGACAAAAAACACAGAGTGGAAAAAAATTGAAATTAGCACAATTAAAGTGAATAAATGTACATCCGCCGCAAAAATGAAATTAGCACAATCAAGTTAGATGAATGTTGATCTGCTTCAGTTTCCTAATTATCATAGTAACATATCAAATGGTACGGCCAAATTAAATGTCAAAAAAAAAATCTGAAACCTGTTTATATATTTCATTTAACAAACTATAAAAATCTACACACCCCATACCAAATCTCATATCTACTCAAAAAATTGTTCATGTTCAACTCCGTTCGAGTTTATACCCATACTTTTCCTGCAACCAAACACAACAGAAAATAGAAAAGGCATTTTAACAAACACCTCATATGCAAAAAATATAATGCGCCCTACAAACCTGAAATTCAGCATAAGTTGTAGGAACAAACAGATCTCAAGAATCCAACACGATCATCAATCTTCTCTCTCTCTTCAAAACAAGAACATAGAAGAAAATAAAATAAAACCCCCAAGAAATAAAACAGAGGAAAAATCAGAGTATCACTTCATTTTGGTTCAACACCGCAGCCAAATGGGGCTTTGACATTTTCCAGATTCTTCAATCAGCTGTCGTCGCCCGCCACCATCAACCACCAGAATAGTAAAATAGAATATCTTCGTCGTCCTCGACTTCGGCCAAACCTTGATTTTGGAATTTTGAATCCGAAAATTTCTCCTCCGATTTTGAATTCAATTTGATATATATATATATATAGAGAGAGAGAGAGAGAGAGAAGAGAGTGTGGAGAATGATGGGTTGTATTCAGAGAGGTGTCAGAGGGTTGATGGGGTGGTGTTCGGGTGGGTAGTACTGGGGAGGGGAGCGGTCGCTGGGTTTGGAGGGGTGGGCGAAATTTGGTCGATGGAGACGGTGTATTGACGTCACAATTGAGAGGGCAAAAAAGGTAGAATTGTGTTGGGAGCAAATAGGCTGAAAAACTTGTAGAAGAATGTAATTATTGCATTCTATTTAGTAACTCGAATCTAATCGTGATTCCGGTATATTATTTTAATGTATAAACTAAGTCAGTGTTAAATGTACTGAATCAGATCGACAAGTCAGAATGTTATTTTATTGTAGCCAATATTAATCTAAAGTAGTAGTGTTTTACTTTCATAACATTAATACTTCCCGGGTTGAAAACTAATACTAACATAAAATTATATTATCGTCGCACCTTTTATAAGAGAATACGTGTTCCATAGAATCAACATAGAATTAATGTTACTTAATTCAATTTTTTATATTTGTTAGTTGTGTTATTTTGGTAAGTATTTGATATTATACACAGGAAGCCACATATGTATGGATCATTGATTTTCCAAAAGCGTAGATTCCATCCATGCATCCTAAACATATAAATTGAATGGACATTTTTTTAAAAATATATTGAAAAACTATATAGTAAATGAGCTACATATATAAATATTAATACGCGCATACAAACAATAATTATAGTGAAAATTAAAAAATATTTTTTATATTTTTATTGCAATTAATTGCACGGTGAACATATTTTAAATAAGAATATGTGAATCTAGTTAAGAGGTGTGCCTTATATTACTTACGGTATTAGTCGTGATAATTGTAGGTTATGTCTTTTATTAACATTAGAGGTAGTGATTTATATCACAACAAATGCATTAATATTGATAATTGAAGAGTGTGATTTATATTATAGAAGGTTATTGATTATTATAATTGAAGGGTCTGTAAATATGGAATTAATTTCACAGAAGACCACTCTAATTTTTACAAGAAGATGATGCAAAGAGAATATTTTTTTTAAAAGGTTATTAAGTGCAAAAAGAATTAAGGAGCGAAATGCATAGTTTCTTTTGAGTGAAAACAAAAAAATAACAGCTATTTTAAATGCAAATTAGTAACGAGTGACGACAGGTGGGATATTAATTAGGCAATGTGAAAGGTTGAAGCACAAAATTATAGGTCTAAGAAAACGTGACGCTTAAATTTATAGTATACACATTGAAATAAGGGATAAATTTCACACAAAAATCTATGAAATTGATTAATGGGTGTGACTTATATTAATAAAAAGTTTATTAATTGTGATAATTAAAAATCGTGACTTTTTTTCTATAAAGTGTATTACTTATAACACTGAAAGGTATGACTTATATTACAATAAGGGGTATTAGTAGTGATAACCGAATGATGTAATTTATATTACAAAATGGTATTTGTCATGATAACTGAAGATCATACCTATAAAAAAAATCAATTTCACGATGAACAAGTTTCACAGTACACCAACTTTTTTTTTTATTTTTGATAACTCGGTATCCGGCCTAAGGACAGATTAATTCGGGGGGAACAGAACTCTCGTCCACTAGCGGAGGCTCCACTTCAAATCAAAACAAAACTCTATATGTACTGACACATCTCAAAAATTAATCACACTTAAAAGGTTTGAATCTAAAATCTAAAAATGAGCATACTTCTAAGTCTCAAACTTACACCAACTCTTGAAATAAATAGACTGCTAATATTTTACTTTTTTTCCTCCAAAATATATGATGTAATATAAAATGTTCTTTCCGATATAGTGTAGGATACTCATTATATACATATGGAATTAGGAATCAAATCTCCGAACAAATCCCGTAATATATGTTGGGCTGCATACACTAATACACATTTGAGCTTGGACAGCTGTGAAAAATGATCTTGGAGAGCGGTTATAACCGCTCTCCAAGCATCAGTTGTCCAAGCTTGGACAACTGATAAAAAACCGTTGTCCAAGAAAAGCACTTGGACAGCGGTTTTGAACCGCTGTGCAAGATTGCAGCTTAGACAGCGGTTTTCAACCGCTGTCCAAATTCCTCACTTGGAAGTTTTTTTTAAAAAAAATCAACTTTTAGACACGGACCCACCAAGCATCTCATATATAAGTCACCAAGCCTCCCAATTAATTGAGGCAATTATTCGCTCCCATGGGGGACCGAACACGGGACCTTGGGCGCCTGAGCGGGGATCAATTCCGCTCGAGCACTTGCTTTCTTGCGTTTACTTAATTAAATTAATTCTATATGTTCTAAAAATCGTTTTTTCTTACAATTTTTTTTAAAATTCTTTATTTCAATTATCTTATTTATTAATTCAATCACATTTTTATATAATAATTTTTTTATATAAATTTAAATTTAAATTAAATTAAAATTATATTTTTTACTTGTACTTTACAAAATTTAATTAAAATTAACTTTTGAATTGACCGGCGAATTTCAAATACAGCAGTGCGTGGCATCTTCCTATATTTCAACGAGTTTTGGTTTTCTTTAATTTACAGTGTCCATAAATTTATTTTCTGGTTTTTTAGTCAAAATGGGTTTGGTTCAATCCATTTTTTTCAACTAACTTTGAATTTGATTTGCTGCCAATGATTTAATATTTGTGAGTAATATTTATTAAAGTTGGATGGAAGAGAGACAATTGTTTAAGAGGCTTGTTCAAATTTTCCCGTGACGAATGTGAATGGAAAAGAGTGTTACACGAGCTAGGGAGGAGAGAAAATACAATGAAGGATTTTAGAAGTTAATGTAATTCCCACATGTTAAACGGAGCTCTTAAAAAAATTATTAATTTCATTAAGATTAGATTTGAAAATTTTAATTAAACTTTAATTAAAAATAAAAAAAATGTAGAATAATAAAAGAACTACGAAAAAAAAGATAGTGAATTTTTAGAGTGGTTAAATAACATTGGATCTGGAAATTTAATAATGAGAAAGTTAGAAATTTTGGAAGTTAAAACTTAAAATAAGATTAGTGTAATTAGAAATAAAAAAATTGTAAGATAAAAAAAAAACCGCTCAATGAAGACTGCTCAGTGTAATTATACAAGCTTTATAAAAAAAAAAATCACTTGGAGAGCGTAACCGCTCTCCAAGCTTTACCTTGGACAGCGGTTCAAAACCGGTCTCCAAGTACCTTGCACAGTTGTTATGAACCGTTGTCTAAGATTTGAACAGCGGTTTTAATTTAAGTTGTAGCATAATTTTAGTTACTGCATAATTTTAATTATTTTTTTAAGTTGCAGCATTTAATCTTAATCTTTATGTACTATCATTATTTAAAATATGTTTTATATATGTTTTAAACAGTGATAATGTATAAACATAATAACGATAATCTTTATGTATAACAATGACAATGCATATATATCCATATACATAACACTCCATATATATATTTTATGAATTCTAGATCCTTGAAATATTCTATATAAAAGTTTATTTCTTAAATATGTTAAATGGTTATGTTATGATGTTATGCACATGTTTGAAACTTTTAATAGATGTACATGTTATGTAAATTTAAAAAATATAACAAAAACTATAATAATTATTGTGTAACAGTAGATTAAAAAAGATGGCATTGCAAATACACACTCCTCATATATTTAAGAATATCTTAAGATATTTGAAAGATTTGAAAATATTATAGATTTGACTTACGATGATTTATTGTAGGAGTATTATATTAATATTTGTTTTCTTATTTTAAATCTTTTGAAAATAGCCATGACTAATATTTTATTCAATCGATAATTATTTATCTGACAAATGTATATTACTCCTTCCGTCCTATTTTTTATTATCCGGTTACTGTAGACACGAAGATTAAGAAAAAGTAGGAGATAATAGTATTAAATGATGTAAAGTGGATAAAGTGGGTTTGGTGGAGGAAAATAATAATATTAAATGGTGTAAAGTGTATTTGGTGGATATAAATAATAGTATTAAATAGTATTTAAAGTTACTTTATTTCCTTTTTAGGAAATGACCAAATAAAACTAAGACAACTATTTACGGAAAATAGACAATCAAAATTAAGACAGAGGGAGTATAAAATATTCAAGAATCATTTAATTAAAGTTATTTAAAGATTTAAAGATATTTTAGATTTGATTGACCGTGATTTGTTGTATTATATTAATATTTGTTTTCTTATTGTAAATCTTGCATGTGAAGATATCAGTAAAATATATATATCATGGTATGATGGCGTGAATCACGGCAGAAAATTGCTGCTCATATACTTCTTCTTTAAAATTCAACTGCTCCTCATATACTTTTTCTGTAAAATTGAAATGCAAACGCCACATATTTAATTTTAATCAATCCAACAGTTCATTTAGCACACTCATAAACCTGTAAAATTATTATTCTTAAAACAAAATTCTTAATAAATTATTCATTCATATTCAAAATGTATGTCATTTAGATTTATTCACTCTCTACGTTTTAAAAGAGACTAAGGTTGTGCTTGGATGTGAAAGTTTTTTTCATTTTTCTTTTGTAATCTGTTTTTTTTTAGAAAAAATCTCATTTTTATATCATATTCATCCAAATCTACAGTATTATTTCAAAAAAATGTCATCCCAAATCTACAGAACAGGAATCGAATTTTTTTTCTGCTGACAACATTCTGACTCAGCTGCAGGCTTCATTATATACTGCCATCAAAAATCACATCAGGCACCTGATTATAGACAATTTAATATTAATTCTTTTATTTAATTGTTAGTACTCTCTCATCTCAATCTTAACTGCATTCTTTCAATTTTAAGCGTCTCAATCTTAACTGCAAACTTCTTTAAATACAAATACTCACTTTATCAAATAAAATACTAATAAACAATTCTTTCTACCCCCAATTATTCATTACTTTAACACTAACAAACAACTCTTTCTACCCCCAACACTTTATCATTTTTTTCTAAAAAATCGAGCACAAATAATTCACGGTTAAGATTGGGACGGAGGTAATATTATTTGTTATTTTTATTTATAATTGATACTCCATGATTCATATTTCCCATAAATATTTGAATAAATGAAATCATCATTGACGATTGTATATAAAAATATTTTTCTTTATTCAATAATTTTAATATATACACACATAAATATATTCAATTATTTAGTTATATATATGTGTATAGAGAAACACAATTATATGAGACGATTTCACGATGAGATGGAGTATAAATTAGGCATTGACGCTTTATAATTTTGGGAGGAGTGGGTGTGATTTAAACTAAGTTATATCCTGTATCATGCATGAGAGCAGGTCATATGAATTTTTGTCGATATATATATATATATAAACTAGTGTAATAAACAATTAATCCATGTAGCAACAGAAAACCGCTTTACAAAATAATATACGTATAATTAAATATAAAAAAGTATACATAAAGATAAATATACATAAATATTTGGTACTCTTTATTAATCACAGAGCACTAGCAAATAAAATTTTAATATATACATTCACAATTGTTTAATTTTATATTTTAATTATAAGTTCGTGACATAAGTATTAATATACATATTAATTGAATATATAAGGAGGGTCATCAAGGGCTTGACATTTTTTTACCGGATGAAGTTTAATTATATTTGTATTTACAAATAGTTTTTATATATATATTTCAAAAAATCCATTGTATAAAGAAAATAACAAGAGAAAAATATTTATATTGTTTTTATATATTTTCTAAAAAATAAAATGTAATTTTGATTTTCCTAATTATAATAAATTAATTAACATATTTAAATTAAAAAATAATTATAACAACATAAACTAAATTTCATCAAATTAATTAAGTATTCAAAACAAAAATAATTTTTTTAACATTTCAATAGATATATCACATCAACTTTAACCATTATATTTTTTCACATCCAACCATACTTTTATTTTTCATAACTATTCATCCAAATAAAAAATTCTCATAAAACTAAAAAATGAAAAGACAAAAGGACATCCAAGCACACCCTAAACTTGTTTAAAGAAAAGTATAACTTGTTTAAATAGAAAAGTATAACTTGTTTAGATAGAATATTATAACTTGATTAAAAAGAAAAGTATAACTTGATTAGATAGAAAATTATTACTTGATTAAATAGAAAAGTATAACTTGTTTAGACAGAAAAGTATTACTTGATTAAATAGAAAAGTATTACTTGATTAAATAGAAAAGTATAACTTGTTTAAATAGAAAAGTATAACTTGTTTAGATAGAAAAGTATAACTTGTTTAAATAGAAAAGTATAACTTGATTAAATAGAAAAGTATAACTTGTTTAGATAGAAAGTATAACTTGTTTAAAGAAAAGTATAACTTGTTTAAATAGAAAAGTATAACTTGTTTAGATAGAATAGTATTACTTGATTAAATAGAAAAGTATAACTTGATTAGATAGAAAATTATTACTTGATTAAATAGAAAAGTATAACTTGTTTAGATAGAAAAGTATTACTTGATTAAATAGAAAAGTATTACTTGATTAAATAGAAAAGTATATCTTGTTTAGATAGAAAAGTATAACTTGTTTAAATAAAAAAGTATAACTTGTTTAGATAGAAAAGTATAACTTGTTTAAAGAAAAGTATTACTTGATTAAATAGAAAAGTATAACTTGTTTAAATAGAAAAGTATAAATTGTTTAAATAGAAAAGTATAACTTGTTTAAAGAAAAGTATTACTTGATTAAATAGAAAAGTATAACTTTTTTAGATAGAAGAGTATAACTTGTTTAAAGAAAAGTATAACTTGTTTAGATAGAAAAGTGTAACTTGTTTAGATAGATAAGTATTACTTGATTAAATAGAAAAGTATAACTTGTTTAGATAGAAAAGTATAACTTGTTTAAATAGAAAAGAATAACTTGTTTAAGTAGAAAAGTATAACTTGTTTAGATAGAAAAGTATTACTTGATTAAAGAGAAAAGTATAACTTGATTAGATAGAAAAGTATTACTTGATAAAATAGAAAATTATAACTTGTTTAGATAGAAAAGTATATTACTTTATTAAATAGAAAATTATTACTTGATTAAATAGAAAATTATAACTTGTTTAAATAGAAAAATATAACTTATTTAGATAGAAAAGTATAACTTGTTTAGATAGAAAAGTATAACTTGTTTAAAGAAAAGTATTACTTGATTAAATAGAAAAGTATAACTTGTTTAGATAGAAAAATATAACTTGTTAGAAAAGTATAACTTGTTTAGATAGTAAAGTATTACTTGATTAAATAGAAAAGTATAACTCGTTTAGATAGAAAAGTATTACTCGTTTAGATAGAAAAGAATTACTTGATTAAATAGAAAAGTATAACTTGTTTAAATAGAAAAATATAACTTGTTTAGGTAGAAAAGTATAACTTGTTTAAATAGAAAAATATAACTTGTTTATAGATTAATATATTATAATTTAATTTAAAAATTAATTTACATAAAAAAAATTATATAAAAAAATTATTGAATTAATAAAAAAGATAATTAAAATAAAGAATTTTAAAAGAAATTGTAAAAAAAAATGAATTCTAGGACATATAGAATTAATTTCATTTAGTAAACGTAAGAAAGCAAGTGCCCGAGCGGAATTGATCCCCGCTCAGACGCATAAGGTCCCGTGTTCGGTCCCCCATGGGAGCGAATAGTTGCCTCATTTAATTGGGAGGCATGATGTTTATATATGAGTTGTTTGGTGGTTTGGTTCAAGGTGGTTCGTGGCTCGGGTGGTTCGGTGGCCGCTCGGGCGCCCATCCGGCCCGGGTTCGAACAATTGATAGCCCTTTTTTTTCTCAAAAATTCACGATTTATCAACGGTTTTAGCGACGAAATCTATGGTTGGTAATAGCGACAGAAATTACCCATCGCTATTCCGTCACTAGTTTTCGGCGGTTATAGCGACTAATTTTTTGGTCGCTAATAGCAACGGTAATATACCGTCGCTATACCGTCATTGCTTGTCGACAGCTTTAACGATGGTAATTCTGACCTGGGTCCGGACCCAGAAATCGTCGCCAAAACCGTCAATAAGTAGAGACGGTTATTTACCGTCGCTATTTAGTGACGGTATCACAATAACCGTCGCTAAAGTCTAGCGACCCTCGTTTCTCCAACGGTCAGTGAACCGTCGTTGAAACCGTCGCTAACCGTCGTAAATCACCGCCTTTTTTGTAGTGTTTGCTGAAAATTGTTAATTGTTTTCGTTGAACAATATTAATGGTGTACCAGTTGCATGGTGCAACAAGTGTTAGTCATAAATGAAAGTGTATTCATATATATGACATGCCAAACACGAGCATGAAGAAGAGCATCTGTCTTCTAAATATTCGACAATCTTTTTTTTTTTAAAACCTTATTCGAACACTCTCTTTAGATTTGAAACAAAAAAATGAAAAAAAATGACAGGAAATAACAATGTCTGCATTCATAAGTGTGCCTCTTTTCTTCATACTAAAAAGAGGTCCATAAATTCATTAATCTAATCCAAAAATGCTACACTTAGCTATGAATGCAATGAAATGTATATGGGTTGTTACTTTACTAGAATGAGATTATGGAAGCAATGGAAATCTGAGAACCTCCATCTTTGATCAATATATTGAGGAGAGGAACGCAATTTTTCTTTAGCTAGGGTTCCCTGTCATGATCGAGAAGGTATTTCGTTTAAGTACGCAGAGATGGTACAGAGGCTGAAGGACAAGTTTGTCGAATTTCGAGTGCAGCAAATCCCCAGATATGAAAATAGAAAAAATGATTATATTTGTTGCAATTGGCAATGGTGTTTTCAGCTGTGGAAAGAGGCGAGGCGACGACAACGTTCCTTTGAAGACGCCGATGAAGGTGAAGATAGGAAAAAGAATTGCATTTTGAAAATAAAGTGGACATTCATATTTTTTTGTGGATTTGAGTTATAGTGTTGGTATTTGTGCTTGGATGTTGTGTGTGTTGTTGATTTAAGCGATTTTGGGTATTTATTTTTAGTAGTGTAGTTTGATTTTTTTGAATATGAAATACTGTGTTTTTGGTGTGGTTGACTTGATGTTGATTGTGGAATGGGGTTATGTGCTTTCTTAATTGCTTTATTTTTTAATTGTGGGGTTGGTTTTGAAATGTGGATTTTGTTTTGGTTTGAATGTGGATTATTGAATGTGGTTTTAGTTTGAATGTGGTTTTTTTGTTTGAGTTGAATGTGGATTTCGATTTGGTTTGAATGTGTATTGTTTAATTTTCTGGATGCTTTTTAATTTTGAATAGGTTTGAAAAACGAATAGTTTTTTCAATATGTTCAGTTTTTTTCTGAACATGTTCAGTAAAAACTGAACATGTTCAGTTTTTTGTGCAGAAATATATGTTATTTGTGCAGAAATTGAACTGAACATGTTCAGTTCTTTTTGTTTGTTTTAAACTTTTTTTACGGTTTGTTGATTCAAGATTATTTTGGAACTCTATTAATATGTTAATATATATTAATTAGGTATATTAGATTGATTGATATTTGGATTTTAATTGAAATTATGTTCATAAATATATTGTATTTTGTTCAAAAATGAAGGCTGAACATGTTCATATTTTTTTGCCCTTTTTGAAGCAAGAACGTAGAGGCTGAAAAGTGAAGGCCTTAAAAAGTGAAAAGCTCAAAAAAGAGAGGCCCAAAAAGTGAAGGGCCCGAAAAAGATAGACCCGAAAAATGAAGGGCCCAAAAAGCAAAGAGCCCGAAAAAGGGGGCTCAAAAAATAGGAAGAGGTTCGGTGGGGGGGGGAATGTGATTCAAAATATTTAAAGGATTCAAAATATAAGAAAGGGCATTATAGTCTCTTTGTAGTTAGAAGTAACCTTCTAAATAGTGTTTGTAGTTTTTAGATATAGTAGTAGGGAAATTGTAGTTGGTAGTAATCGACACTACTATTTATTGTTGTTAGCTGATAATAGAGTTTAATTAACAAATGATCTCACAACTTTCACTTCAAATAGATTCAGTCTCATGTTTTTTTATTGTCGATTTAGTCCTAGTATATTTGACAATGTCCAGTTTAAGTCCCCAAAGTCTTCAATTTTGATCATTTCTTTTATCAAAATTGACAGCAAAATAATAAAAATTAAAAAAATAAAAACATATATAATTAAAATTAGACACGATCCAAGTTGCCCAATTAATCATAACGTTAATTTTTGTGCATGCAGCTAGTGAATCACGGGCTCGATTCATCACTATTGGAGAAACTGAAACACGAGATTCAAGAATTTTACGATCTTCCATTAGAAGAAAAATTGAAATTCAAAATTAGGGCCGGTGAATTTGAGGGTTATGGTCCAGCATTGATTCAAAATTTTGGTGATAAAAAAGTTGATTGGGCTGATAGGTTTTATGTGATCACCAACCCTATTTTACGAAGAAAGCCTCATATTTTCCCAGAGCTTCCATCCTCTCTCAGGTACAATCAAGGCAAGAAAATAGTGAATTGTCTGCATAATTTTTTAATATATCTATAAAATTTTCAATGAAAATAATTTTGTTCTTAAATAATTTTATTATTTACGGTAAACCTACAAAAATTTTCAATTATATAGATATTTTCATTCATGGGTAATTTTGTTTATGGAAATATAATTCATAGGTAAATTTGTTTATAAGTCATTTTTAAACTATAAATATAATTACATACGGAAATGTAATTTGTATAGGTAATTTGTTTGCCTATGGAAATTACAAATGTTTAGACAGTTTGCCCGTGGGTAATTTGTATACCTAGGGAATTATTTGTGTAGGTAATTTTTTTTATAGATTATTCTAAAAATTGATAGGCAAATCGTAGACAAATCTCACTTTTTACAAGATCAAATTATTTTTGTAGGAAAATTTCGGAGCCATTTAAAAAATTTCGTAGGCATTTTTTTTTTGTAGTGAATATAGTCGTCTTTTATAATTAAAAATCGTGTGTCAATTGATTTATTTCGACTCTACTCGTAGTGATTTGTGCATGTTGATAAAAGTCATCTTATACACATGACATGTGGTGCTATCGAAATGAATCTTATTAGAAGCTATAATTAGGTGCAGGGTTCAGAAATTTAATTTGAGGGAGATATATGTAGGTGAGATATTATTCATGAGTTTTTTTTTTTTTAAATATATTAAGTGAAATATTTGTAGATCTTAATCTTTGTGTTAATTAGATGAAATGAAATTAAGAATATAGCTCCTCCTCTCCCTATCCCTACCACAATATCTTGCTAAAAGATTTCATTAGTTAATTAAATTAATGTTGTAAAATCATGAGTTCAGCATAAGTGGCGGATCTAGAATTTTGAATCGAAAGACGGAATTAACAAATTCATGTAGAATTGACCACAAACTCAATAGTTTTAGATTCAATGTACTTTTTGCTTTTAAGTAACACATTTGTGCATCATAGTATACAACTAATATAAATAAATAATATTGTTAAGTGAAAATTACTAATATTTTTTAGTGAAAACAAAGAATGCAAGTTTTAATGAAAATAACTTGTGTACACATGAATTTGTCTCTCTAAAAAGTATGACCCCACAAATTGAAAAATCATAATTGACTGTTCCAATCGTCGTCTCCACAGGGAAACCCTAGAGGCGTACATCTCGGAGCTACAAAAGCTTTCGACGTTGATTTTCCGACTGATCGCGGAAGCACTAAAAATCGATGAAAAAAGTTGTTGGAGATGTTCGAAGACGGGATGCAATCAATGAGAATGAATTATTACCCACTATGTCCGGAACCCAACAAGGTCATCGGCCTAACGCCGCACTCCGACGGCAGCGCTCTGACCTTTTTGCTGCAAGTCAACGGCGTAGAAGGTTTACAAATTAAAAAAGATGGCGTTTGGATGCATGCCAGAGTCATTCCAGAAGCGTTGACTCTTAATTTGGGAGACATCGTCGAGGTTTGCTACCTAAACTTGGTACATGTTCATGTCTTTTATTAAACTACAATTTGCAGTATACCTCATTACACACAAAACTATGCTATGAACTTGAATTAGTTGATACATTTAACTTATTTTTAACATATTTTTATAAATTATTAAATTTGATCCGTATTATACCTTAAGTAGGATCAAATACCATGAATTAAAAATAAAATTTATAGCAAGAATCAGCTTTATACAATTTTTTGTCAATATTAATAAGGTAAAAAATGGGTTGAAATATTCGGTTTGGCTCTTATAAGAAATAAGAAATTAATAAACTCATTTCACGAAATAAGAAAAAAATTTTATGAGAAGGTCTCACGCTAGACCAGCTCGTCAATAAGTTTATATATTAAATACATAATATTGTAATAATTAGTGACATTATTATTAATGACACGTATCATGTGGGAGTGTCTGCAAACTCTATTTACAACTTAAAAGTCTATTTCTAACAATTCAAAGCTGTGCGCACATTGGGAAACTTAAAAAAGAAAAAGATTATATCCTACATCATTTAAGTTTGCAAACACCAAGATAATAAATTACAAAATGAAACACCATAATAAAATAAACGCTCTTGATTTTATTTAATATAGTACACAAATTTCATTAATAATTAATTTATCATAAATGCAAGATGCTGTCTAAATTTATAGGGACAGGTTATTTTAATTGGACAATAATCTTTTGCAACTTGCAGAAAAAGAAGCAATATATATATACTGAAAATTTCTATTACAATCCGATAGAAAAATACATTAAATTTTTTCTAGGAATATACATAAACACATATATATGCTCTTTGTATACCCATTCTTGAAGACATTAAAAACCTCTGTGAGGTGTTTAGGTTTTTTCTGGGTGCATTAGTTGTCTAATTTAGGTGTTTTTGCAAACTTCAATGAGGGGTTAGAAACAATTTTTAAAAAAATTATCAATATTAAAGTTAATTTTATCTCATTTAATTTACACAAATGTTACTACTTTACCATTTAACCCCATCAAAAAATAATTTTATCCCTTTTAATAATAATAAATAAATATTTTTTTTAAATATGTGTGTAAAGTAACTATTTAATCAACTATGAGACGGAGTGGAGTATTATTTATGCATTTAAAAAATTATGATCAATATAGATAGTTGAGACACTCTTTTATAAGATCGTATCACATGAGATGGTCAAAAATATTTTATCACTTAGTCAAAAAATAAGAAAGGGTAAGGATTAATAGGTAAAAATACACGTAATTTGGATTTGTTTCACCAAGTCTCAGAAGAAGTTAGTTGTGTAAATAGCTGGTTAATTAATGGACCAATAATTGAATTTTTTGATCTAATCTAGTAATTAATAATCCTTATCATGTGATTTCACATCAATAAATGGACACAATTTGTCAGTTGTAACTAATTAATACATAAACTAAAATAAGTATATGTGTATAGTTGTAATTAACCACATCAATATTTTAGCTCTAAAATGAGGAGTACATCTTAGAGCTAAAATGTTCATCACACGTACGGAAACCTAATTTTAATTTTAATTTTAAATTTTGGTACCCATATCATTCGACAACTAACATAAAAATTCTTGCTATATTTTAAATTAACATGCATTTACACTTCACACTTTAATTTCTTGTAAACATGACAAGAAACATTTCTCTTTTGAGAAATAGTTAATAGAAATGATTATTAATTAATATTCAAAATTTCATTATAATGATACACTAATTAATATTTAAATTTCAGGTATTAAGCAATGGGTTGTATAAAAGCATTGAGCACAGAGCAACAGTGAATTCAGAGAAAGAGAGGATTTCTATAGCAATGTTCTTCAACCCTAATTTTGAAGCAAAAGTGGGGCCATGGCCTTCTCTTTTAATTAACAAATCACCTATTTTTAGGACCATAACAATGGATGAATATGTCAATGGTTTCTTCTCAAGAAAGCTCAAGGGCAAATTTCTAGACTCCATGAGAATATAGATAAATAAATATATATAGTTTATAATGTTAAGTTCCTTAATAAGAATACTTACATTTTCTTATATTAATGTACAACTATTTTATGTTGTCATTGGTTGTATAATGAACTCATCGTTTGGATATATTCCCTATCCTTACTCGTATTTAAAACTCATATCATCTTTATGAAGATATTAATAAATACTTAATTATTGAACGTGTTTTTTTTAACAGTTGATATGATATATTTAATTTTATAAATTTATGTATCAATTAATGCTTAATTGTGAAATATATTAATTTTAACATCATTAGGTGTGGAGAACAATTTAATTATTTAATTTGAATAATTAGTGGATAAATTAAAGAAGAGAATAAAATAATAATGATTGTAAAATAGAAATTTTAAAATATATCATATATAGGATTTGATTATTAACATATCTTCAAAGTAAAAAAAATTATCATGTGAATAATAAGAAGAAAGGGAAGCAAAAAATGGTAGGACAAAAAATTGAGAATTATAAAATAATTAGTAGACAAATTAAAGAAGATAATGAAATAATAAAGTTTGTCTTTATATATAATAGAGATATGAATCCAAAAGTTTAAAGAGCCAAGCATGCATTAACACAATACAAATAATATATGTTGATGTTATCATTAAGCTTCATATACTCATTAATGCAATAGTTCGGTAAGTTGGACCGTGTTCGATTTTAGTTTTGTATATATTTTTTAAAATTTTGGTCCAAAAATGATACATAATTTAAAAAAAAATCGGCCTAAATTTAAAAATAAATTAATATATAGGATTAAAATTGAACGCAAAACGACTAAAATTGACCAAAATGAGATCAATCGAAAAAGTATAATATGTAAGACCAAAATTAAATAAAAATAGATCAAAATCGACACCAAAATGATCAAGATTGAAAAAAAAAACATATAAGATCAATTGACATCAATATCGGACCAAAATTAGAAAAATAACAAAATACGAGATTAAAATCGACCACAACCTACGTTACAAAACAAATATTTATATTAACCCCATTAATATATATGATTTTTACTGTCATGTACATATATATGTATTTTAATAAACTGATATCTTGGAAGCTTGCAGAAGTTTTGAGGCTGTTTCATTTAGATGGATACGTCGTTCTAGCAATTCAGTTGCTCATTTGTTAGCTCGTTATGCTTTTATGTGTGATTCGTTTTATTTTTCGCACTCTATTCTGGAGGCGATTGTGAACGCTTTGGATGCCGATTTTATGGCTTGATATGATATAGTTTTTTCCTGTCAAAAAAATAAAAAAATAAATATGTGGTCTCTGATTGCATATCAATTCTATTTGGGGTTTTGACATTTAGCTACATTGATTTTTTTGACTCTGCTATTTGCCCACTTTTGCTGCTTTCAAACACAAATAGCTACAATTTGAGACAAGATTACCCTTACTAAAGCTTTACATTATTAATAAATAAAAAATATTCAAAATTTATTCCTACCACGCCCTCTGCAAACATTACCCACCCTCTGCCACCCCAGACGATCGCTCCCCTCCCCACCCCTCTGCAACACTGTCAGAAAATATTCTCAAAATGATTGCTTCCAGATTGTAGACGATTGCTTCCAGATTGTAGACAATTTTTGGGAGATCTGTGAAAAATTCAATTTTAGGGAGAAACACATTGAAGGAGCTCAAAAACCACCGTGCGAAAAGGGCCAATGTTCCTGATAACAAAAAAAAGCAACTATTCGTGAGAAAAAATAGCATGTGCGAAAAACCCAACTTCATTTGGGGCTTGTAACAACGAGACGATTTTTTGGAGCGATTGGGCAATTCGACCGATGGATATAGTGTTCAGTTTAATTAATTTTCTATGTGTTTCATTCTGAACCTAGAAGGAGGTAACAAGTATAAAATCCTAGTTCTCTTCGCTGTTTATTTTTTAGTTTCTGATTTCCTAGTATTTTGTGTAGTTTGTATACATTTGAAACTAGCATTTGCATGTGTGTTTGTTGGTCATTGTTCTGGCATATTTATGTGCTCAAGTAACTGCAGTTGGTTTCATATTAATGTTTCACATCTACAATTCAACAAATTTTGGGGATTTTTGCAGTGGTGTGAGCTAAAAACTTGAACAGTTGATAAAACAAAACTAAATTGTGATAATAATAATGTACCGTCTTCAGTTATGCACTGGGCAACACACCTGGCTATTTTAAAATGTATTAGTAGTAGCAGATTATTGTACTTATTGTCAATTATATAGGAATATTGGTGGTTATAGAGAAGCTGGGGACAGTGTGAATGATGCAAATTTAGTTTCTTATAAAAAAGATACTCATTTATAAGCTTTTGGAGAAGAAGACTTGTATGAAAAATTCATGATAAGATATGCTCATAAAACACTACATTTCAACATTTCACCAGTTCTGGCTATTTGATGATTGAGTTGTTTGCTACTTTATTAGGTGGGTACTGTGATAGAGTCATCATCTGAGTTCTTTTCTGGTAGACTAACAAAGAAGGAGAGGAAAGCAACCCTTGCTGATGAGCTGCTTTCTGATGAAAAATTTCTCGATTATAGGTATGCATTTTTTCCTTTAGATAACACTCTCATCATGTTAGTTGTGAGGTGTTTTTTCTCAGTTGGTAAAACAGAATTGAATTGTGTGTCTGAGTTTGTACAGTTCTTAGACTTGAACTAGTTCTCTCCCTTTATCTAGTTCTCATCCTTTTGATTTTGTACTTTCCTTGAAATTAAACTCTGTAAAATTGTGTGTCTGATTGAGGTGTATGTTTTTTAGTAAATTGTCTGATTGAAATTAAACTTTGTGATTTCCTTGAAATTAATCTCTGACACTAGTTCTCTCCCTTTATCCAGTTCTTGAACTCTGTAAACTCTGTACATTTGTATTGTTGTGCTGATGTTTATTGTTTTTGTGTGTGAAGATTATGTTGAAAACCAATTGTGACGTACTTGATGTCATATTTAGTATTGTGTGTAGCACACATATTTGTGTATTCCTCAATGTGAATATGTACCAAAGTGAGTAAATGTAGACATTTCTTGATATTCATTGATTGTTTACTTGTTACATCTTATAAGGTGTCATATAAAAAAGACAGGAGCGCAATGGCCAAGAGAAGAACATCAAGCAGACTTAGTGGCATCAAGGGATCAAACGAGAATGCACAAAACTAAAAAAAGGCTCGTGGAAAAGGTATAAGCAATTTAATTATGTTTTGCGTTGTTTATAATTACATACATTCCAGTAAGTGTGTACCTAACAACATAATTGAATTATTATTAGGGAAGACAGTCAGTACATCAAATGCCAACGTGAGCGACTCAGGTCAAAAATTGTCATTAAAAACTCATATAATATTATACTATGTATCTAATGGATTTTTAGATGTCTAATATGTTGTGACGTTTTGTCAGAAGTCGGATCAGATTCTGATTTTGTTTTTAGATCTTCGGCCCGGAAGAGAACTAAGTTTGCCTCAGACAAAGGAGAATCAGTTAGGAAGACAAGCAAAAGGATGAGACCAGAACATAAGGATTCATTTGGTTAGTGAGACACGAAATGTATATGTCTTTTGATTTTCTGTGTATTTTTTTTTATCACTTAATAAACAGAAGGATTATCAATGCAGCCTTGATGTTGTTTATGATGTTTATATTTGTGTTTGTTCCCCACCAAATCTCTGCAATGGATGTTACATATGGTTTTAGATTTGTGTTTATTAAGTGTTTTGTCAATGCAGCCTTGATAATGTTTTGTTCCTGCACCGCTTTATCCAAAAAACGTACATGTTGTATAGCAATGCAGCCTTGATGTTATTTATGGTGTTTATATTTGTGTTTGTTCCCCACCAAATCTATGCAATGGATGTTACATAAGGTTTAGATTTGTGTTTATTAAGTGTTTTTATCAATCTGACCTTGATAGTGTTTTGTTCCCAGACCGCTTATCTGAAAAACGTACATGTTGTATAGCAATTGTTCAGATTGAGTAGCAAATGTACAATATTGGTATACCGTAATGTACATTAATTTGTATGTCCCAGTCACCATTATGGTTTTTATATTTGTGTTTGTTCCCCACCAAATCTATGCAATGGATGTTACATATGGTTTAGATTTGTGTTTATTAAATTTTTGACAATGCAGCCTTGATAGTGTTTTGTTCCCAGACCTCTTATCTGAAAACGTACATGTTGTATAGCAATTGTGCAGACAGATTAGCAAATGTACAATATTCGTATACCGTAATGTACATTAATTTGATAAAAACATGTTTATTAATTATAAATTTATACTAACACCTAAAGTCGATAAAAATGTAAATCAATATATTTAGTATATTGATTGTTTTATTTAGTATGAATATAGTGTTCGTCTTAACAATATATTCATTTCTAATTATTCACATAATTAGATATGAATATATTTATTATATAGTTTTAAGGTGATGTTGTGAAATATATTCACAACTAATTATCCACATAATTAGCACTGAATATATTCCTATGTTAATCACTAATTTTGGTGTTTTGTTGTTGTTTATGTTGTGGGTTTTTGTCATTTTGCAGAATAGCCTCAACAAAACTTTTCCCCACCAAATCTATGTAATGTATGTTAAGTATGTTGTTTAGGTTTGTGTTTATTAAGTGTTTTATCAATGCAATCTTGATGTTGTTAATAAATGAAAAAACATGCAAAATTCATTCCTACTCACCCCTGCAAACATTACTCACCCCTCTGCCACCCCCAAACCGCCCCCCCACCTTCTGCAAACATTACGCACCCTCTGCAACACTATCCCATAAAATATTTTTTATCTACATCTCTTTCCCCTAATTATTTCTATTATTACTATTATTTAACTTTACTTTATTATTTAATATTTTTATATTTTTTCAATCTCATGGCAAACAACTACTCTAACATAAAAGAACTACCGGCCAAACAAACAACCCAACACAATAAAAATGTTTAAATATTTTTTCTTATCATTAATTTTTTCTTCCTCCATTTTTAATTTAATTTGTAGTATAGTCTCAAAAAAATTCAGAATTTGAAATTAATTATAAAAACTATTATTATATTAGTTTTTCCAAATTCATACTATATCGTAATAAATGTTCATTCGAAAAATAAAAATGTACCAACGAATCATAAAATGTACACTCGAAAAATAAAATGTGCACTCGAATAATAAAATGTACACTAGCTAATAAATGTACACTCGAATAATAAAATGTACAGCCGCTCTATAAATGTATATTCACTCAATATATATGTGTCACATAAGTATTTTCTACTTCTCTTTTAAAAAGAAAAATCAAAATAAAAAATGTTAGTTCAGATTTTAAATTTTTTTATTTTTTATGCATTCCCTTAACAAAATGTACACTAAGTCAATAAAATTGATTAAATTATTAGCTCAATAGATCCAAAATTCAAAGTTCTCATTTGTATATATCAAAATCCAAAAATAAATGTACATTCGCTCACAGAAATGTATACTTGAACATTCGCTCTCAATCATATAAAATTCAATTTAAATGTACACCCAAAGAATAAAATGTACACTCGCTCTATAAAATATATATTTGCTCAATATAAATGTGCCACATAATCATTTTCTACTTTCTTTTTTAAAAGGAAAATTAAAATAAAAAAAGGTAAGTCCAGATTTTAAATTATTTTTATTTTTTATACATTTCCTAACAAAATGTACTAAGTCAAATAACTTGGTTAAATTATTAGCTCAATACATCCCAATTCAGAGTTCTCATTTGTATAAAATCCAAATCCAAAATTAAACCAATCAAGAGTTTTCATTTATACATAAAAATAAATCAATCAAAAGTTCTCATTTATACAACAAAACATATCACATCAAGAGTTCCAAAACTAGAATTAAAAAACATCATCATACTTAAATTTGACAGAAATTACTCCATACATTCAAAAATGTACACTCGCTGAATAAATGTACATCCACCTGACTAAAAACACAGAGTGGAAAAAATGTGCACTAAGTCAAATAAATTGGTTAAATTATTAGCTCAATAGATCCCAATTCAGAGTTCTCATTTGTATAAAATTCAAATCCAAAATTAAACCAATCAAGAGTTTTCATTTATACACAAAAATAAATCAATCAAGAGTTCTCATTTATACAACAAAATATATCAAATCAAGGGTTCCAAAACCAAAATTAAATACATCGTCATACTTAAATTTGACAGAAATTACTACATGCATTCGAAAATGTACACTCGCTGAATTAATGTACATCCACCTGACAAAAAACACAGAGTGGAAAAAAATTGAAATTAGCACAATTAAAGTGAATAAATGTACATCCGCCGTAAAAATGAAATTAGCACAATCAAGTTAGATGAATGTTGATCTGCTTCAATTTCCTAATTATCCTAGTAACATATGGTACGGCCAAATTAAATGTCAAAAAAAAATCTGAAACCTGTTTATATATTTCATTTAACAAACTATAAAAATCTACACACCCCCATACCAAATCTCATATCTACTCAAAAAATTGTTCATGTTCAACTCCGTTCGAGTTTATACCCATATTTTTCCTGCAACCAAACACAACAGAAAATAGAAAAGGCCTTTTAACAAACACCTCATATGCAAAAAATATCATGCGCCCTACAAACCTGAAATTCAGCATAAGTTGTAGGAACAAACAGATCTCAAAAATCCAACACGATCATCAATCTTCTCTCTCTCTCTTCAAAACAAGAACAAAGAAGAAAAGAAAATAAAACCCCCAAGAAATAAAACAGAGGAAAAATCAGAGTATCACTTCATTTTGGTTCAACACCACAGCCAAATGGGGCTTTGACATTTTCCAGATTCTTCAATCAGCTGTCGTCGCCCGCCACCATCAACCACCAGAATAGTAAAATAGAATATCTTCGTCGTCCTCGACTTCGGCCAAACCTTGATTTTGGAATTTTGGATCCGAAAATTTCTCCTCCGATTTTGAATTCAATTTGATATATATATATATAGAGAGAGAGAGAGAAGAAGAGAGTGTGGAGAATGATGGGTTGTATTCAGAGAGGTGTCAGAGGGTTGATGGGGTGGTGTTCGGGTGGGTAGTACTGGGGAGGGGAGCGGTCGCTGGGTTTGGGGGGTGGGCAAAATTTGGCCGATGGAGAAGGTGTATTGACGTCACAATTGAGAGGGCAAAAACGGTAGAATTGTGTTGGGAGCAAATGGGCTGAAAAGCTTGTAGGAGAATGTAATTATTTCATTCTATTTAGTAACTCGAATCTAATCATGATTCCGGTATATTATTTTAATGTATAAACTAAGTCAGTGTTAAATGTACTGAATCAGATCGACAAGTCAGAATGTTATTTTATTGTAGCCAATATTAATCTAAAGTAGTAGTGTTTTACTTTCATAACATTAATACTTCCCTGAGTTGAAAACTAATACTAACATAAAATTATATTATCGTCGCACCTTTTATAAGAGAATACGTGTTCCATAGAATCAACATAGAATTAATGTTACTTAATTCAATTTTTTATATTTGTTAGTTGTGTTATTTTGGTAAGTATTTGATATTATACACAGGAAGCCACATATGTATGGATCATTGATTTTCCAAAAGCGTAGATTCCATCCATGCATCCTAAACATATAAATTGAATGGACATTTTTTTAAAAATATATTGAAAAACTATATAGTAAATGAGCTACATATATAAATTTTAATACGCGCATACAAACAATAATTTTAGTGAAAATTAAAAAATATTTTTTATATTTTTATTGCAATTAATTGCACGGTGAACATATTTCAAATAAGAATATGTGAATCTAGTTAAGAGGTGTGTCTTATATTACTGACGGTATTAGTCGTGATAATTATAGGGTATGTCTTTTATTAACATTAGAGGTAGTGATTTATATCACAACAAATGTATTAATATTGATAATTGAAGATTGTGACTTATATTATAGAAGGATATTGATTATTATAATTGAAGGGTCTGTAAATATGGAATTAATTTCACAAAAGACCACTCTAATTTTTACAAGAAGATGATGCAAAGAGAATATTTTTTTTTAAAGGTTATTAAGTGCAAAAAGAATTATGGAGCGAAATGCATAGTTTCTTTTGAGTGAAAACAAAAAATTAACAGCTATTTTAAATGCAAATTAGTAACGAGTGACGACAGGTGGGATATTAATTAGGCAATGTGAAAGGTTGAAGCACAAAATTATAGGTCTAAGAAAACGTGACGCTTAAATTTATAGTATACACTTTGAAATAAGGGATAAATTTCACACAAAAATCTATAAAATTGATTAATGGGTGTGACTTATATTAATAAAAAGTTTATTAATTGTGATAATTAAAAGGCGTGATTTTTTTTCTATAAAGAGTATTACTTATAACACTGAAAGGTATGACTTATATTACAATAAGGAGTATTAGTAGTGATAACCGAAGGATGTATATTACAAAATGGTATTAGTCATGATAACTGAAGATCATACCTATAAAAAATTCAATTTCACGATAAACAAGTTTCACAGTACACCAACTTTTTTTTTCTTTTTGATAACTCGGTATCCGGCCTAAGGACAAATTAATCCGGGGGAACAGAACTCTCGTCCACTAGCGGAGGCTCCACTTCAAATCAAAACAAAACTCTATATGAACTGACACATCTCAAAAATTAATTACACTTAAAAGGTTTGAATCTAAAATCTAAAAATGAGCATACTTCTAAATCTCAAACTTACACCAACTCTTGAAATAAACAGACTGCTAATATTTTACTTTTTTTCCTCCAAAATATATGATGTAATATAAAATGTTCTTTCCGATATAGTGTAGGATACTCATTATATACATATGGAATTAGGAATCAAATCTCCGAACAAATCCCGTAAATTTATGCAGCCCAAATAGAATTTTCATATCATAGCATAAAGGACACGGTTAAAACCCACAACATTAGGAAATATGCCCACAAACTATGAAGTGCCCATTATGCCCTTCATAAAAAAAAAAAAACCCAAACTCCTATTTTCTCTTTTCTATTTTTTTTTTCTTCAAGTTCGCCGCCCACCGCCGCCTGCTGCCGCTGCCCCCACACCCCCATTCTCCTCCATTTTTTTCAATTTTACTGTCGCTCACCCCCAACATTTGTATATTAGTAGATATATTCCTTTAAAAAAAAATCATGAGAATCCGATATTACTCATTTCAAATTCAATACCCCGCCTAGTTTTAACCACGGCAGCAGCCCACCGTCCTCCGCCGCCTTCGTCATCTACCTCATTTTTTAACAAAAAAATATCCATACCTGATATATCTGGTTTGTCGACATCAACAAAAAAAAGAAAAAAAAAAGCAATGATCTGGGCATAAGAAAATAAAATGGAGAGGGAGAAGACGTGTTTCCATGAGATCTGGGTGGAGGGAAATTGTGTGTGTGTGTGTGTGTGTTTGAGCGTGTTGAGAAAAATTGAGGAGAAAGAGGGGTGATGCAGGGTAGGTGTCGTGTTTCCTATAAACATGATTCTCTTTTAATTAATCACTCGTGGGCCATCCGAGTAACGGGTCGTGTTTAAATTAAATAAGTGGGCTTCTCTTCTCTTTGGCGGCCCAAACGTTCTTCATAGCTGCAGCCCAAGTTCTTCCGCAATTGTTTACGGTTTCACTGATCCACGTGGCAAAGGATGGTTGGTTGGCGCAAATTCGATTCTCTGACGAAATAATAGAACGAAGAATACATAGGGGAAAAATCGTTCATGGCAGGGTGTGAAGTTTCTTGAGGTAACATCCTCTCGTGATTCATTTTTCATCGTTTCCATCCTTCATGAATTAATCTAGAATTCATATGCAGGAACGACGATGAATCCCTATGTATCTTTTCAATCTGTGAGGCAAAAATCAATATACAAAGCCATGTGAGTGAAACTTAGATATAAACCCAGATTATCGATAAATACCAACAAATACTTACATTCCAATATATTCGCAGGCTTATTCTTGAGCCATGGCGATTATTCACTTCATCAGAAGAGTGGGACGTGGGAATGCTCTGTTTTGGGCTTAGCTATTTTTCATTGTTTTACTGATACCTCTTTTACTCGTAGCTAATACTCTTTGTGTTATTGAGTAATACTTGCACTGGTTTGGTCTTATTTGCGGGTTTAGTTGTGTTTCGATATCATTTTGTTTTGAAATTCACGATTCTATTGAGCGGGACATCACAAGTGGTATCCAGAGCCAAACCGTTGCTCACTCTAGTGCAATGGCAGAGGGTACACGAATGAATAATCTATTCGAGATGATTAAGAAACATGATGAGGTGTTTCTGGAAAACGATGAACGAATGAAGACGGTAGAGCAGAAAATTGTGAAACTAGAGGATTTGATAATCGGAGTGGGTCAGAGTGTTAAAAGCATCAGTGATAACATGGAGTATTTGATGAAAAATGCCACAGAGACAGGCCAGGGTTCATCTGATGCAACTCAGGAAGAGAAGAAAGGTGAAAAAGAGAGAGAAGGTTTCTATGTTCCTCCTCATTTTAGAAACCAAAATCATAATCAAGGTCCAACTCACTTTCAAGCTAATAATCATACTATTAGATTGAAATTCCCTGAGTTCAATGGAGAGAATCCATTGAGTTGGATTAGGAAGGCTAATAGGTTATTTCAGATTATGCCTATGAGTGAGACAGCTAAGGTGCACCATTCTGGATATTATATGATGGAGGTTGCTGATATTTGGTATATGGAATATGTGGAGGGAAGAGAAGGTATTGAATGGGAGGAATTTTGTCAAATGCTATTAACCCGATTTTTTAGGCCTGGTAAAGAAGATGTGGTGATTGAATTCACCAAGCTACAACAAACTCAAGATGTGGATTCATATCAGGAGAAGTTTGATGAATTGAAGTCCTTGGTGAAGGTCAAAAATCTTTATCTAAGTGAAGAATTTCTCACATCCTGTTTCTTAAGAAGTTTAAAAGAAGAATTGAGAGTTCCTGTACAGCTGTTTAAACCCACTGAGCTTACTCAAGCAATCAATACTGCTAAGATGCTTGAATCAACTCTGGAAATATGGGGAAAGAAGAACAAACTTGGTGGGCAGAAAACTCAATACACTCCCTACAGCAAACAACAACCTAGTTTCAATCAAGTAAAAAAGGAAAAAGAAGAGAAGAAAAGGGGTGCTGCAGATAATCCTACTTACAAGAAGATCATAGATGCTGAGTACCAAAAGAGGAGGGCCCTTGGATTGTGCTTCCATTGTGATGAGAAGTATGTTTATGGTCACATTTGCAAGAATAAGCAATTCAACCTTATTCTTGTGGAAAATGCAGAAGATGAATTAGAAGCAGAAGATACAAAAACAACAGAAGAGATTCAAGATGGGATTTCAGTCAATGCATTGATGGGCAATAGGTCCAAAAACACCATGAAGGTTGCTGGTCAGGTAGGGAATGAGAAGCTAAATATACTTATTGATAGTGGAAGTACCAGCAGCTTCATTGATGTCAACACTGCAACTGAATTACATTGTGTGCTGGAAGAAGCCACACCATGGATTATAACAGTGGCTGATGGGGGCAAAACTACCAGTAGATTCAAGTGTTCAGATTTCAAATGGGTTATGCAGGGTGAGATATTCTCAACTGATATGAGGGTACTTCAGTTGGGGGGTTGTGATGTGATACTTGGAGCTGATTGGATGTGGGAACACAACCCAGTCACTTTCAATCTCAAGAATGACAAAATTGTTATCCGGAAGGAGGGAGGGAAGTTGCCTTGGAAGTGGATACTTCTAAGCAAGATCTGAAGGTCATCACTGCTAGAGGGTTAGATAACTTCCTACACAAAACCAATCACGGAGTTATGGTACAGTTGTTCAGTGCAAATGCTGAGATGCCAAGTGGAGGGGAATGTGATAAATTGATCATGGTTGTTCTATCCAGATATGAAGAAGTA
Organism: Stenogyne calaminthoides; assembly: GCA_037126765.1. Classification (NCBI taxonomy): domain Eukaryota; kingdom Viridiplantae; phylum Streptophyta; class Magnoliopsida; order Lamiales; family Lamiaceae; genus Stenogyne; species Stenogyne calaminthoides. Next base: position 14,762,038 of record JBBCBC010000035.1, read on the forward strand.
TTTACAGAGCCAAAAGGGTTACCACCTAAAAGAGCAATAGAGCATGAAATCAAGTTAAAGCCTGGTACTCAACCCATTTTTCAAAGAGCTTGCAGGTACTCTCATGCACTAAAGAATGAAATTGAAAGGCTGGTGAAAGAGATGTTGTTGCAAGACTCCATCCAAGTAAGTTCAAGTCATTTTGCTAGTCCATCTATACTAGTCAAAAAGAAAGATCACACGTGGAGGTTTTGTGTGGACTATAAGAAACTCAATGAACAGACAGTCAAGAATAAATATCCTATGCCTGTTATTGAGGATTTGTTGACTGAGTTGCATGGGGCAACAATATTTTCTAAGATAGATCTTAGACAAGGATACTTTCAGATTATATTGAAAGAAGAAGATAGGTATAAAAGTGCATTTATCACACATTGTGGCCTTTTTGAGTTCAAAGTGATGCCTTTTGGACTTACAAATGCCCCTGCTACTTTTCAAAATATGATGAATGAAGTGTTCAAGGAATTTATCAGAAAGTTTGTACTTGTGTTCTTTGATGACATTCTCATTTACAGTTGTGATATCAGTTCTCATGTTGAGCATTTGTCTTTGGTGTTGGAGCTACTCAAGAAAAACCAACTTTATGCTAAAAGAAGCAAATGTGCATTTGGAGTAAGGGAGGTTGAATACCTGGGGCATATTATCTCTGGGGAGGGAGTGAGGACAGACCCATAAAAGATTAAAAGCATGGTGAATTGGCCCAAACCCAAGAATGTTAAGGGCTTAAGAGGGTTTCTTGGTCTTACTGGGTACTACAGGAGATTTATTAAGGGGTATGGGGTATGCTCAAGGCCTCTTACTCAGCTACTTAAAAAAGATGGTTTCCAGTGGGGTGAGGTGGCTGATGAGGCATTTGAGAAGCTTAAGAAGCTGATGACTCAAGCACCAGTGCTAGCAATGCCAGATTTTTCTCAACCCTTTATTATTGAAACAGATGCTTGTGGAAATGGAATAGGGGTTGTATTGATGCATAGAGGGCAGCCTATTGCTTATTTCAGTCAGAGTTTGTGTACTAGGAATCAAGCTCTGTCTACTTATGAGAAGGAATTACTTGCCATTATGACAGCAGTCACCAAATGGAGCCATTATTTGAATGGGATCCAATTTGTGATCAGAACTGATCATGCGAGTCTCAAGCACCTCAAAGAACAAAGATTGAGTAATATTCTACAACAAAAGTGGCTTCTCAAACTCATGGGTCACAATTACACAGTAGAATACAAAAAGGGCAGGGAGAACAAAGCAGCTGATGCCTTATCAAGACAATTTGAACAAGAAGAGGGTGATTTACAAGAGATACAAGCTATCAACACCAAGATTGAGCCACTATGGATGGAGGAAGTCAGGTGTAGCTATCAAAGTGATGAAGTATCTCAACAGCTCTTGACTCAGGTATTGCTCACTCTAGAAATTAACAAGTTGTACTCTGTCACAGAAGGCATACTTAAGTACAAAGGGAGAATATATGTTGGTAATCATGGGGACACTAAAGTTAGAATTATGGAGTCTATTCATAGCTCAGCTATAGGTGGTCATTCAGGCATGCAAGCTTGTTACCAGAAGATGAAGTCCCTATTTTACTGGAAAGGGATGAAGAAGGATTTGATGGAATTTATTGGGGCATGTGATGTTTGCAAACAATGCAAAATGCAAAATGTGATGTTACAACCAAAACAATGCAAAGAGTCAAAAAAGCATTGCTTAGTGGCTATGGAGAATTAATCTAGGTCAACCATTAATGAACACTTATTCTTTGAAATAAATCGGACTTTAAATATGAGTGAATGAGTCAAATTAATATGGACGCGTGTTTCATTGAGTTAAGCGAAGATTAAATTAGGTCCCTTCAGAACTATAAGTACGCGAATTTACCTAGATGGAAATGTGTGTAAGGCTCGGATTGGTTTGTCTGGATAGAATACTAGTCTTATTTGAATAGGACCTCTGGGAGGATAAATTCTTCTTAATCATTTTATAGCGTTGTTTCTTAAAGCCCTTAAATAGGATCCATGGGATTGGTAACTATTGCTTTGACTTATCATGGGTTGGAATCGAGAGATTCAATACTTTTTATCTGATTGCTAAGATTTATAAATTACATGGATTCCCTTGGGAAATCATAAGCTTTATCATACCAAATCTTGCAAGTGGAATTTGTTGTGGATAATAAAGTGCTTTTTGGACAAAAGACATTAATTAACGGAAAGCTATTCGATGGGGTTGAATTGCATATGAGCACAACTTCATCATCCAGGGAGCCATATTGAGTAATGGGCAAAGATGGATAAAGCAAGTTAATAAGTGTGGGAGAAACTTATTTTGGGCTTGAATTATATTATGTCTCCTCAAGATATTCAAGATCCATTAAAATGGTTAATTCTCCTAAAGGAATGGTGCCCAACAAATAGTCAAATAACGAAAAGGTGATTAAAATAAAATTCAAATGACTCCATTTTGAAAAGGCACTATATAGAGGTTATTTTTGTGGAAATTTTAATTATGGGGAAAAAGAAATGGGCATTGGACCATTCATTGAAAAAATCACACAAATTTCGTTCACCCTTTAAATAGGGGATGATTAGTTCATTCCCAAGAGGAAATGTGCAAATTAGTACAAAGGTTAATTGGATTATTCAAATATTGGGAAGTCCTTTTGGTTAGGAAAATCATCCCGAGAGATGGTAGATTATACGCGTAGGTTTGAAGCTTTTTATAGATATATGTTGATCAATTATTATTTGAATTAATATAGGATTAATTCATTTGTAATAATTAATGAATTTTTGTATTTATCGAATAGGATCATTCCCCAACAAGAATGATTAAATGATCATTTTATAAATTTTAAAAGACCAAGTCTGTAAGGGAAAGAGATATATCTAAATCGGTGTATAAATTACATGGATTCCAGAAATCATTGTTTAAATGTTGTCTTCAAAAGTGCTTTTTGGATGACATATCGGGGTTGGGGTAATGAGCACAACTCATCATCCATGCATGGATGGGCAAAGTTTAATAAGTGTTTAGAAACTTAAGGCTATGTCACACCTCAAACCAAATTAAATGGGTAAAATGGTGTCGAATGGTGGTACAACACCAACTACCACCAATCCATTCAAATGACTCCATTTGAGGCACTATATGGTTACAAACCAACGCAAATGGGCATTGGACCATTCATTCAAACAAGGATGTGTTAGTAAAACAAAGGATCATTCAAATATTGTAGGAAAACTGAGATGGCTATGCACCGTATGAAGAGATATGTTGATCTTCATCGTTCTGAGAGGAAATTTGAGATTGGGGATTTTGTATTTGTCGGGGATCACCATTTCGAACGACCCGCCAAGTCAAACTAAGCTCATTTAAAACTTTGGCCCATATCGTAATTGCAAAGATTGAAGCCATTCGGGTGTCGTTTGTACTATTTGCTATCTTAAAAACAAATCGTCATCACCACGGTGAAAAAGAAGGAATCGTATGGTGAAGCAGCGGAATGAATGGTGGAAGCGGAATCGTCCCTTTGGAGCAATGGCTTACCGGAAATGGCTAGTTGGGAGGATTGGGAGGTGGTTAAAACAAAATTTCTGAGTTCGTTTGACTTGGGGACAAGTCAATTTCAGAGGGGGGCATTGTCGTGTTTCCTATAAACACGATTCTCTTTTAATTAATCACTCGTGGGCCATCCGAGTAACGGGCCGTGTTTAAATCAAATAAGTGGACTTCTCTTCTCTTTTTGGCCAAAAAACGTTCTTTCTGCGACCCAAGTTCTTCCGCAATTGGAATTTCAGCGATCCACGTGGCAAAGGATGGCGAAGATTCTACGGAATAACGGGGAAGAATACATAGGGAGAAATGTTCATGGCGGTGTGAAGTTTCTTGAGGTAACATCCTCTCGTGATTCCTTTTTCATCATTTCCATCCTTCATGAATTAATCTAGAATTCATATGCAGGAACGACGATGAATCCCTATGTATCTTTTCAATCTGTGAGGCAAAAATCAATATACAAAGCCATGTGAGTGAAACTTAGATATAAATCCAGATTATCGATAAATACCAACAAATACTTACATTCCAATATATTCGCAGGCTTATTCTTGAGCCATGGCGATTATTCACTTCATCAGAAGCGTGGGACGTGGGAATGCTCTGTTTTGGGCTTAGCTATTTTTCATTGTTTTACTGATACCTCTTTTACTCGTAGCTAATACTCTTTGTGTTATTGAGTAATACTTGCACTGGTTTGGTCTTATTTGTGGGTTTAGTGGTGTTTCGATATTATTTTGTTTTGAAATTCACGATTCTATTGAGCGGGACATCACAGTAGGAGTTGGGTTTTTCTATAATAAGGACATAATAAGTAATTCAAAGTTTTTATGGGTGTATTTCCTAATGATGTGGGTGTTAATAACCGGACCCTAGCATAAAATAAGAAACAATTGATGAACAAGGTGCAAACCTCTAATGCATGGATTTTAAAAAAATTAGCAGTATGCAGTATCGAATACGTCGGGGTGGGATTCGCCTGATATTTACACCCGATACACCATGCGGCATATCCCAATTTTTTTTTTTTTTTAAATTCGGATACACTTCATCGAATATGCATTGGGGTTTTTTTTGTAAAATTAATTAAATTTTGGGGGGGTTTTTTTGTAAAATTTTAAAATTTATTAAAAATTTACTAAACTAAATATTAAACTTCTACTTCAAGTCTCTATTCCGCGCACACTTAATAGAACATAATTTTATTTGGGAGAAAATAAATTGCGGGCGGCGACTTCAAAGGAGAGGCACAATTTTATTTGGTGATGAAGGAGAGACACTAAACAATGATGATCATTCAATCAGTCTAGATTAGAATTGCCACTTGTTAGTTGCAACTTATACATTTCAATTGAACTTTGTTATTTAATGTAATTTATTTTGACAATGTGGTACTTCGTTTAGATTGAATCTTTTGTTATGACTTATGATTTGTGTAGATTGATAATATTTAATTTAATTGTTTTGTTGCTTATGGGATGAATTTCTTAATATTAGTACATGTATTTTAACTTTTAACTAATATTGGTATTATTACAGGTGTTATATATAATTGTGTAAATTTTTTTATATTATTACATGTGTTATATATAATTAAATAAAAATAAATTGACGTACCATCGTCGTATCGTATCCTAAAATTTTGAAAATCTTTGAATCCCCACACTCGAATAGTATCGCATCTGTACCCATGCAACACATTTGCAAACAATTGGGCCTTCAAAAATGTTATTATTTTGAAATAATAAAGGCCCAAGAACCCCTGAGGTCTCTATTTTAAAAACCCGGTCCGACCGGTCGGTCGAACCGGTCGGACCGGCGAACCGCTCTGAACCGGTCCAATAGAGATATATAAAACCGCTATTGGACCGCTACCCCTAAAACCGGTAAAACCGGTTGAAAACCGGTCAAAACCGGAAGCCGATCAACCGTTAAACCGGCGGTTTTGACCGGTTTTCATTAAAATAATATATTTTTTTTACTGAAAGTCTGAAAACGTTCGACGATTTCATTTCTTAATTTTCTTCCTCATTTCATTTCTTTCTTCAGTCAACTCAAGAGCAGAAAAGTCCTAAGCACACAAAAATGCCCATGAAAAACTTCAGCGCGCCGACCGTCATTTGATACTTCAGGCAGCTCGCCGGAAGCCTGAGCTCGCCGCCGATCACGGTGAGTTTTGTTTTTTTTTTCTTTTTCCACTTCTTAAATAAATCGATTGTTAGTGAGTGTTATTAGCTTGATTTTCTTATTGATTTCTCTTCATTTTTAGCCATTGTCGGGTGTTTTTGAGGAATTTAATCAATTGGTGTTGATTTTTTTATTTTAATTTTTTTTTCTGTTTTTGGTTGGAGATTGGTTAAACCGTTAAAGGCAAATGTAGGTGTTATCACTATCTTAAATTGCTCAGAGATTTGTTCTTTTATTGGGTGTTTTCTGTTTACAGGCTTTTGCTCTTTTAGAAATACTTGTTTCTTAATTGAGGAGTTCCAAAAGGAGAGAATCTGAGAAATTATGTTTTTTGTATATTATTGAATGTTTTAGGGAAATTGGTGGGGTAGATTGTGTTTAGATACTTTAAGAAATTTAAGTTTGAACTTTGAAATGACTTTAGATATTTTATATTCACTTATCATACTTTATATTTTGATTTTTTTTTCAAAAATTATGCATATTATATATATATATATATATTATTTATTATGACGTCACACCGGCTCAATCCGGTCCAACCTTTTTTGGGATCGCCCGGTTCAACTTTCGATTCGGTTTTTAAAACATAGCCTGAGGTGACTTGATTGTTTTTCTTTTAGGCCCCAGTTACATACACCCTCAATCGAGATGCACCCATTAAAATTTTCTATTATTTACGTATGATGATGAAATGACTAATATATCCTTTCCTTAATATGAAATAAATCTATTAAAGTGATAAATACACATTATTTTCCCTTGACACTTGATCGTGCTTCTTGTGAAAATTTGAAAACAATCATTTCACCACCATCGCACTCCTGTGAGAAATTGTAAAAAGCTCATTACAAATTGTCACAACTTGTGATTGCCGACTTGATTTGTTGAAAATTTGTCGAAATTGTGAAGATAATTTATCAAAATTTGATATAATTTTGGGTAAATTTTTCGTCAAATTTCATAATAATATCTAATAAATTGGGTGTGTGAATTAATCTGGAAAAATGTATTTACTAATGTTAGGAATGTCTATAAGTGGACCCTTTCTTTTATCTTATCTAACAATGACCCAAATTTCCTGCATGATGGTCGATCTAAAATTTAGTTTAAGTAGGTCTAGTTATAAAAATAATAATTAAAATTAAATATATACAGTCTTATACTAATTTTTTTATTTTTTTATCGGACAAAGTTATGATACAATTTTTATATCTTAATAGAAACCATGCACACACGACACGGAGTTGTTCCCCAAACGAAATCAACAAGTTTCGAACGGAATTGTTTTATACCTCTTCCTTATTGTTTTAGATCTGATCTCTCCAATGGAAAAAGCTTGGCCACCTCTTAAAGAATGTGTGCAATTTAAAATTCATTTGATGGGGCAAGCACTGCGTAGGTACCCTTGATGGATACGCGTTTGATATCGAGAGTTTGGAGTTCGCAAGCCTTCGGAAGCTTCTCGACTCTCTGAAGAGGAATGGGTTTCGTTTCCGGAGGACATTCGAAATTGTCCGTTTTTGTGGGATATGGACCCGATTCCCTGCCCATTTCATCTTGCGAGACACCTTTGGCCGTTTGGCGGAGCTCCTTGCCTCGTAACTCCACAACAGCTGGATAACACCAAGAAATATCTTAATCAAGTGCGAAATACCAGGGTATGTATGATTCATTTCCCTATTTTCCTTTCCTTTTTAATTAGGTGGAAATTTCTCTGTTTATTGGTAATGTAATAGAGTATAATTTCAATTTTGTTTGTTGGTGTAATTTAATTTAGGGTTACGATGTGGATTGCGCTCCGCATGAAGCCTTTGCCCCCTGAATTTTGGAAATTTGACCTTGACTCGCAGGCCGGCAGGGGGATGTCGAATATTATGAAGGGTAAATTGGATTCAACAGCGATTCAACATATTAATTTGAAGGTGTGTTGGCTAATATCAATTTCCATCCATTAGTACCGTGTGTTTAGCAATCTTATTTGATTATGTTTGCAGACTGGCAAAATTTACCAATTGGAGGATATTTTGAAGATTGTTTTCACAAGCAGACGTGTGTATCTCGTCACTTTTACAGCCAAGGTCAAGAATGTTGATTCTGCTGCTTGTGAGACTTTTATAGCAACAATAGATACATCAACTGAAGCCCTCTTTGAGTGCTTGCTCAAGCCTGATTGCGATGCTCCTGGCCCAGATCATTATCGAGATTTCATAATTCAGCCAATCAAAGTACCCTACGTTGTCATGAGGGGGCGTGGTATTTAAATTCTCTCTCTCTCTTCTTGATCCAATACAAGTTGTTTCGAAATCTAAGTATTAGGTGCCTGCTTTTTTTTTTCATTTGTTCATATTCTTGTTTTAATATTTATGTGGCAATGGCAACACTTTAGATTAGTATAGTAGCTTAATTTGTTACATTTTCAATGTACTCCTTATATGGTGACTCAGCTCTGGAGGCTAGAAAGAAGAAGTTGAAGAAGTTCAGTTTCAGGAGCGTGGATCTCAATGCTCTACTTGGTATGCCTACTTCTTCACAAGTCAAGCTCTTGAGTGCTCGTGGTCTGAAGAGGAAGGCGCTTGTTTTGATCAAGAAGATGCGCAAGGCTAAACGTCAGGCCCCACGTGGCGAAAAGCCTGCCCTCATGAGTAGGGGTGGAAAATTTATCCAAAATCTTGGGTATACCGAACTTATGCGTGCAGGAAATATACTTTAATTTATCGGAATTTTTAGATTATCTTTGGAATTTTCGGTACGGTATGGTAACGTACCGGAATTTTCGATCTGATAGCAGTATAAATTTTAAAAGTCCCCAGTATCTTGGTATACGAAATACATTGGATATATCTTAGTACCATATTTAAAAAAATATATAATATATTTTATTTTTTTAATTTAATTAATACATTAGATATATACTGTACATTGGAAATTTATCCTTTTATTTTGAATTGTCTCTGTGGGTTTCCTGATTCAAGCTGAAAATTGGAATTCATAAAAAAAAATTTAGTGTTCTCATAGTTAAAAAATCAGTCTTTAAGGGAGATATGTTGTTGAGAGATTATTATTCATAAAATATAGGTTTTTTAAATAAATAATCAAGGTATGAACGATATACCGTTAATTCGGTATGAAACGGTATATCGTTAATTCGATATGTACCTAAAATTTCGGTCTAGTAACGGTATGTGATTTTAGCATACCGAAATTACGGTATACTGTAATTTTCGGTATGGTACGAGTATGAATTTTCACATACTGTAAATTACGGTACGATACGGTATGTCACCCCTACCCATGAGAACCCATTTGCGTAACATGATCATCGTCCCTGAGATGATCGGAAGCGTTCTTGGAGTGTACAACGGCAAGACCTTCAACACGGTTGAAATCAAGCCGGAAATGATCGGACACTACATTGCAGAGTTCTCCATCTCATACGAACCGGTTAAGCACGGAAGACCTGGTATAGGTGCTACCCACTCTTCAAGATTTATTCCTCTCAAGTGACAACTTTATGAAGATGGATGAATGATTTACACTTCATTATGAAAATGTTGAACGACAATGATTCGACAATAATTGCTCATCTGCGTCAATTTTAAACAACTCCACGGTGCCGATCCGTGGCTCTCTCGTCTTCCCCCACCGCGTTTTCATGCCAGGTTTTAATCCGCCACCGATTCGCCGCTCCTCCAGCCGCACCACCACGACCGTCTTCCCACACCGCGTTTCATACCAGGCTTTAATTAATACTCCATTTGAATTTCTCAGTTTGCAAGAATTTTCAATTTCCATACACAGGCGAGTAGAAATCTTGTTTTTCCTTATTCATCGATTGATTCAGTTTCTGGGTTCTTATCTTGTTTGCCTGAGGATGATTCAACTGATATTTTTATGGGATTATAGTTCTGGGTTTATGGATGGTGCAATTGAGTTTTTGAAATTCTAATTTAGTGTTGAATTTCAAGTTTGTGAGGGTTTTGTGATTGTAAGTTTCAATTCTGGTATTGGGTTGTGTTAATTGAATTGCAAGGGCAAAAAATTGCTACTCAAGTATATGGTTTGTTGATTGATTTCTGTATCATTATGGTGCTTTTAAGTAAAAAATGCATATGAAGTATATGGAAAAAACGAACTCAATGAAAGGATGAGGGGAAAGGAGTTTGGAAGATGGTGGAGATGGAGAGCAGCAGGAGTCGGACAGAAAAAGACCTGCTCTAGCTAGGTAAATAGTTTCACTAAATCACTGGTTTTCTTCTCTAAAGTAAATACTTATGTTTGGTATATTAGGAAATGGTTAGCCACAACTACAAGGGAATGCTTTTGTTACTTAATCTGGATTGAATTGTTGCGTTTGGTCTTTGTTTCGGTATTGAGGAACTATCTTTCGCTTCTTTAGTTCTCAAATTGTGTGAAAATTGATGCAGAAGCAATTTGTTGTTGATATTTCATTGTTCCAGTTTTTTTTGTCAAGATGTTTTATAATGTTTTAGTATGAAGTGAGCCAATTAAATGAAACACTTTTGCACACAAAATCAGAGTGAAAATATTTCAACCTGAACTTAGGCCCAATGGCCATATGAAGATTTCTTTTTTGCTTAAATAGCCTTTGACAATTATTATGACCAATCATATGAAGTTTTGGAGAATTGCTTTGCTATAGCCTATGCATCTCTTGAACTTATCTGGTACTGGTGAATTCCATATTGTGCTATAAGTTGAAATAATTGATAACTAGTTTATTCAAATCCTAAGCATTGTCAGCTGAGCTTGACTGAAGTTTTGCATTGTATTAAGTTTATTTCTTATATTACTCAATTAAATTGGAATTTGAAAAGTAGCCCACATTACATGCCTCCAAGTTCTTTATGGTTGGTGCTATATTTTCAAGGCTTGTAGACTTTCTATTGGAACAATTTTGGGTGTGTTATGGCTTACAAGCTGATCATCTAATTCTGTACTTGTCAACTTTTGAAGTTCTAGATCATGTTGAGATTAGTGAATATGCTTCTAGCATTTTATCAATCTTTCCTATATGCATACTCAGCCTGTGATTCCATGAATTAGGTTATGGTGTTAAAATATGATTGATCTGTTCTTTTTGTAACTTTTAACCCAATAACCCTTTATCTGTTCTAAAAAATTTCCCTTGTTTACCTTTTTTTATTGCTAAACTAATGAGGCTAAGGGAACAGAGCATAGGGTTTTGCTAATTTTGTGATTTCGGTAATATACTGCTTAATTTTGCTAAATTTCCCTGAATTTAAACTAATTTGATCTCTTGGTGACAACTTCTTTCATCTGGCAGCTGTCATTCTGCGTTGGTCTCAGGCATTTTACTGTGCATGCATATCCATTTAGAAGGGTACTTACCCTTTTACGAAAAGTGGGAGGACTCGGAAGGATTTCCGCTTTTTTGCTTCCACCTCAGATGATGCAATTCAGAGAGATTTTTTTTTTTTGTTCCTATAGATTATGGTAAAAAAAGGTAAAAATTTATGGTTTGTAACCCTTTAGTGGTCAATGAGGTAACTAGTTTGTTGGTTAATGATTCTTTTCCAAGATGGTGGTCTATCTAAGTTGCTGTTTTTATGAATTTTTATTTGGTTTTGTTGTTATATACTCCCTCCGTTCCATTGTAATTGTCTCATTTCTTTTGGTTGAATGGTTTAAGGAATACTATTAAAATATTAGTTGATGGACTTTTTTTTTTTTTTATGAAAAGTGAGTGATATATTAAATGAGGGTCTTTTTGCTTTATTGGGGATAAAAATATAGGGTAGTGGAGTGTTACTTTTTTTATTTATGAATTAAAAAATTATAATGGGACGTCTATAAAAGGAAAACGAGATAATTACGGTGGGTCGGAGGGAGTATTATTTTTCCTACTGATAAGAATTTTGGTGAATATGGCTGACATTTTTTTTTCTCATCTGTTTCATGTTGAGCCTTGTAACAAACATAAAGGTATTCCAACTTTGCTGATTGAGCTTCTTAGCTTGCAAATGCCTCTTTCTTCCTCTAATTATTTTTTAGTGGAGATGGGTGTCAAGGTGGGTTTCGGATGCTAGTGGAGTTGCCACTTATTTATTCGAAAGCTGCTGGATTGATGGAAGCTTACAAGAAAGAATTGGACATGTACAATCAAAAATTGGCAGCTCAAAACAATGACGATTAGACTAGTATATTGTTTGTTTGGAGGATGTTCAACAAGGATTATGTTGAACGTTATTTGATCATTTGATTGTATAGTATTTTTGTTTTCTAGAGGGATATTAATTGATAATTTTGTTTTTAAGGACATCAACTTGTGACATTTAAATGGAAACCGTACTTTGATGATAAGTTTGTTCATTTGAATCAACTCTCTAATATGTTCATCTAAATCAACTCCATAATGTTAAATTAGACGTATCTGATATTACAAATATGAAATATTCAATCTTGTTCATCTTTGCTCAGACAATAAATTATTTGGCCATTCTCATCATGCATGTACACGACCAGCATTATTCAATCTAATATCAAATTCATAATTTGCAAATCCTGGACGCAAAATGTGTTTAAGAAAGTGCTAGCCAAAACGCGGTAATAAACTATAAATGAATAGGTTTCAAGAAACATAGGGAAGAATTCAGCAAAACAAAAATCCATACCATTAACTAGCACAACTTTTCAAACAAACAATAGCAACATACAAATGACAAGAATAACAATGTTGTCTCACCAAACAAAAGGTTAAGGACATCACACAGAAACTACTAAATCCTCCATCAACATAAAATTAAAGACGACTTCATCTAAAAACAACGTGCTTGTGGATCTAAATTTAAATCTTCTCTACAACTATATACAGACTATATTCCATCGATGTGCAACCCAAATTGAAGGGTGATAGCAAACATTCACCACGATATATAAATCCAACATCTAAAACTGAATAAATTGTTATATTGGAGAAACATCCAAAGTCAGTGATAACAGCTATAACTCCAAGCACGATAGTGGATAGTGTGATCTAATCCACTTCCAAGAACATAATTTAATGCCACCAATCAGTTCATCCAAAGTGTACGAGCTATCTTTGAAAATAAGACCATTACGAACCTTCCACAGGGTAGCCTGCCAGATAAACCCGATAATCTTCCGGCTGACCTTGCCTCTTTCGGACTCAACAAAGTCACTAAAGTGACCCCTAGCGGAGGCTGAGAACGGAATCGGTTTGTAGAGCCATAATGATAAGGCTTGCCAAACGAGGAGAGCAACCGGACAAGAAAATAGCACATGATTCGAGGATTCAAGCGGACCGAGACACATAGAAGAAGCTCCATCCCCAAACCCTCAGAAATACCGCGAACAAGAAGGTTGTCCTTCGTAGGAATTCTTTCACGAACGACCCTCCAAGCGAAACATGAAATTTTAGACGGGATTGCCTTCCACCACAACTTCTGCCAAGAAAAGGGAACACATCTCCTTTTGACGAAGCTTCCACAATGACGTCATACATCGCTTTAGTGTAGAAGGAACTGGTTGTCGATCCCCGCCACACCAAGGAGTCCGCCACGTTCAACTTAACTTTGTACTTGTATATCAACTGCCACAAATCCACAAACTCAAGAAATTCATCACTAGTAAAACTCTCTAACCCAGTATAACACCCAAGACTCCCTTCCACCGTCCCACACCCTACCCACCACCTCTTCCTTTTGTGACGATAGCCGACCACAACCCTCCACCCAAGGGTCGACCCAAAATCTAGTACTGCACCCGTTCCCAAGAGAGAGACAACTCACTCCTAAATAAACACCCCGACTGTCACCACCATAACTCATACATATCTTTCCACCACAACGACCACTTTTTTTACTAACAGAGCCTACATCTGACACCCATCTGAAAGACTCAAACCTGGACTCAATGACCCTGAGCCACAAAGAATTCTCCCCAGACACCCACTTCCATAACCACTTACAAAGAAGAGCATAATTAAAATCCTTCACATCCCTCACCCCCAAACACCCCCCTAGACTTACTACGACACACAAACGCTCATCTCACCCAAGCAATCTAACGACTCGATTGGCAGTCCCAAGTAAATAAATGGGAACTTAGCAATTTTGCACTGCAACACATCGGCCAAGACCTCCAATTGTTGATTTCTAAGATGCACTCCGTGAATAGAACTCTTACGAAAGTTGACCTTCAAGCCTGAGGCAATTTTGAAAAGCCGAAGGATTCCTCTCAAACACTTGGTATTCTTCACCGACGCTTTCCCCAATAAAACTGTGTCGTCCACAAACTGCAAATGACTAATCCGGACCTTGTTCTTCCCAATTTTCAGCCCATCAAACTCTTTCAACTCCACAGCTTTTCTTATCAAGCAACTTAAGCCTTCAGCTACAATTAGGAATAAGAAGGGGGATAGAGGATCACCTTGTCTGATCCCTTTCTAAAGTTGGAATTCACCTGTCGAACTCCCATTTACCAGAACTAACATCGAGGCCCACGAGACACATCCTCTAATCCATTTTCTCAGCTTCCAGTGCAAATTCATGCCTCTCATCATATCATCCAGGAACTCCCAAAGAATTGAATCATAGGATTTCTCAAAGTCCACTTTGAAAATAAAGCTCTACTTCAAGAATCCACTGACTCATTGATGACCAAAATACTATCCAATATCTGTTTATTACCCAAAACGCAGACTGATACTCCGAAATCACTGAATCCACCACTTTAGTCAGTCTATTGGCTTGCACTTTAGCCACAATTTTGTACATACAACCGATCAATGAAATCGGACGAAAGTCAATCAACTAGCTAGCATCAACCTTTTTTGGGATTAGAGTGACAAAAGAAGGGTTACCCCCTTTGACAATCCTTCTGTTCTTGTGAAAGTCTTCCATAAACAACAGGATATCCTTCTTTAGAGTCGGCCACATTTTCTTGATGAATTTGAAAGTGAATCCATCAGGGCCAGGACTCTTATTCCCACCGTAACTCCAAACATCAAACTTGACTTCTTCTTCAAGGAACAGTTCCACGAGGAAACAATTGTCAGCATTTGAAACCCTTTTAGAAATCAGCCCAGATAGAGACAGGAAGCCACATTGGTTTTTCGAGATATGCCTCTTGAAGAAACTGAAGACCTCACCCTTAACTTTATCCACTTCTTCGACCCAAGTCCCGTCAATGACCAATCCATCAATCCGTTAGCACAACCCTGATTATTGATGCATTTATGGAAAAATGATGAATTTGCATCCCCTCACAAATCCACTGAATTCAGGCCTTTTGGGAACTGTAACTATTTTTCACCTTTTTTAATTGCCATAATCTAGCTTTTGCCTCCATCAATTCCCTGCATTCGACAGCTGATGGGTCTCAGCTTTCCTGGCGCCTATCCAAGTCATCAAACGACGCACTTGCCTCCGATATCTTCCTCTCAATATCCCCAAACTTTTCGAAACTCCAAGCCTTGATATTCCCTTTGAGTAGCTTCAGCTTTTCTTTAAAAACATAACTGCCCCAACCTTGGCACAAGTACCCTGCCCACTTGTCTTCCACAAAAGAGACCAACTCAGGATGCTTCAACCAGGCATTAAAGGACCGAAAGGATTTCGGTCCCCAGTTTTGGTCACAGTAGTGCAGAAAAATTGGGCAATGATCCGAGCTCCCCTTAGAGAGGCCTCTCAATTTGCATGAGCCCCATTCCACACTCCATTCAGAAGACACCAGAGCTCGATCAATTCTACTGCTGCAACGGCCATCAAGTCTGGACCAAGTAAACTTCCTCCCCACTAGACCCACATCAGTCAGCCCGGCTTCTATAATGAAATCCTCGAACCTTTTCGAGTTCGGACCAAGATAATATATATTCATGCCTTTCTTTCATTACAACTTCTCACCTCATTAAAATCCCCAATCAGACACAACCCACACCAGGATTGTTCAAGATTTTTGTACCCAGATCGTTCCACAACCTGATTTTTTCACTAGATTCCTTCAGCCCGTAGATGTTCACTATTCCCAGATTCTTTCCTGAGGACAGCCACTTCCCCTCAACCTCAACAGCCCACACATCAACAGCCTCAAACTTTTCGCTATTCCACAAATTTAAAATGCCCCCCGACATCATCTTTCCAATTAATTACAGATTTATGGGTGATTTTGAGTGGTCAGATCTTTTGGTTTAACATAATGTGTAACTAGGTGTCACAAAGGTTAAATCAAGAAATCAAAAGGACCTAAAGTGGACATGATGTTTCCTATTAATTACAGAATTGTGGGTGATTATGAGTGGTAAGATCTTCTGGTTTAATGTAATGTGTAATTATGTCACAAAGGTTAAATCAGGAGAATAAGAACCTCATGCTCTGTTTTTCTAATATGTTAATGTTCAACCCTATATAATTGAAATTATGTGTTTGAATGCTCGTCATTACTGAGAAATGTTCTTTATAATGTAATAACGTGAAAAGCCTTTGTATTCCTTGCAGTCTTGCACTTCGTATTTTTGATGTGGAAATTTGAAGTATGTTTATGTCCAACTACAGCATTTAGCTGAAATATATATGAGTGAATTTGTTTTATCTTTACCTTGATGTTAAACATCGACCTGAAATATTAGAAACTTATTCATGTCTAATAATTAACCTCCTGCTTTATTTTTTTCTAATATGAAGATTTAGATTTGCATGATGAAGCATATAAGCGATACTTTGAAACGGTAATAGTTTAATTTTTTGCTATATAATAGTTATTTCACTAAAACGTATTAAGTTGTTTAACTAAAAAGTATTAGTTGTTTTTTTAAAGGGTAATTTGTTTTTATGTTGCTCTGTTGTATTTTTTAAATTTAACAATATTAGTTGTTTTACTTTAACTATATTAGTTGTTTTTTTTTTAGGTTCAGTTTTCTCGGACTCTTGGTAATCCTCTTGGGCTTCTTCCTATTCGCAATCAAGGGAGTACCAATATGTATAATGGGATCTCTTTTAATTTTATTATTTATATTATTTCATTGGAGATACTTTAATTGATGATTACTTTTTCAGATTACTGTGTCACTTTCTCATTAATCACATGTATCTGCTCCTACTTGTGGGAGAACATTTTTGTTCATCTCTCCTAACAACAACTAGTTGATACCTTTGGAGAGAAGCAACCTTATATTCATTAAATGATGGACTATATCTCTCATTATGGTCTATTGGATGATAGTGTGTATCCTTAGACCGAAAGAGTGTTTACATTTGATATTCTAGATCCTTTGTAAGTTAGTAAGAACAAAGTTACTTGACAAAAAATGTACTTTCTATATTTTTTTCTATATTTTTTAATATTTATTACATCTTTGAATAATTGATTTGCTTTGTAGATGGTTTTTTAGACACCCGTGAATCTTGTGGAGGCGAATTTGAGACCCACGATTTTAGTAAACCAATTTACTTTTTTTTTATGTGACTGATAACTATAAAGAGTGGGTAGTATATGAAATTTATTAAGTATATTTTTATTATATTATTTTTTATTTTTTTTCACGATTGTGCAAAAGTAGTTACGATGTGTTCATATCTCACGGAAGTTATCTATTGTTGGTAATGGATTACATTAATCAAGGGTGAAAAAAAGATTAAAAAACATAATCCTTACAATAAATAAAAATAATTAATAAATTTTCAAAAAATATCAAAAATCAAATAAATTAAAGTAAGATTGATTCCAATGAAATTGAAAAATAAAAAAAAAAAACAAATAAACACCCGGCTTGATAAAAAATGATCTCAAAAACAAATATATTCAAAGATAAATATTAAAAATTTAAAAAAAATATTACAAAAAAAATACAAAGATTTTTGAACATGTAAAAAACCAAGAGAAGATCAAATGTGAACATCATCTTCCATCATCAAAAAAAAAATAAATGAGATCAATATAGTCCATCATTTCATGAGCAATAAGAAAAGGGTTTTTAGGGCTAGTTGTAAACATTCTTCTCCACAAGTAAAGGCAGCAAAAAAATAAAGTAAAATTTGAAAAACTAATCATTAAATTAAAAAATGAAACAAATTTTGGAAAATAAAATTAAAAAAACAACAAATTACATCATTTAAAAAAACAATTATTTTAAAAAAGCACCAAGAGGATTACCAATTAAGTCAGAAAAGACATGAACCTGAACAAAAACTTTTTGTTAAAAAAACAACTAATATTGTTAAATTTAAAAAATACAATTGAGCCACATAAAAACAAATTACCCTTTAAAAAAACAATTAATACTTTTTAGTGAAACAACTTAATACGTTTTAGTGAAATAACAATTATGCAGCCAAAAATTAAACTATTCTGAATTTCATACCTTTCTTTTTTACTTTGAAAAGTTTAACCTAAATAAAGCAATATAAATCATCATGCAAATCAATTTTAACATATTAGAAAAAACAAAGCAGGAGGTTAATCATTAGACATGAATCAGTTTTTAATAGTAGTTCACTTCATATCAAAAACATCGAGGTAAAGATAAAACAAGTTCACTTCATATATATTCAGCTAAATGTTGTAGTTGGACAAAAGCATACTTCAAATTTCCACATAAAAAATAAAAAGTGCAAGACTGCAAGGAATACAAAGGTTTTTCACGTTATTACATTATAAAGAATATTTCTCAGTAATGACGAGCATTCAAACACATAATTTCAATTACATAGGGCTGGACATTTACATATTAGAAAAATAGAGAATGAGGTTCTTATTCTCCTAGGCTATGCCACAAGTAAAGACGCTTAAAAAAAAAACAAATGTATCCAGAATTGTCGAGTAAGGAGGTCCCTTTATTGCATTTGTTGTCTAAATGTATCAAAAGGATAACAAATGAATGTGTAATAATTCAATTACAGGCCCATCAGTTTGAGTCATCAACACTTGCACTTTTTTTATTTATAAAGTTGGTGCTTGCAGTGGATGTACCACTAATTGCTCATGGACTAAATAAATAAGTAGCTTTACTACATTATTTTAAAGCACAAACATAAGCAATTTCATTAATAATTATCAGGAATCAGAGCTTAAAGACACGATCATTTTGAACAGAAAAATGAAGATTATCTATTCTCAAATCATTTGACTTACATCAGTACACCTAACTAATTAAGTGTTAAATTATAAATCCATAACAATTCTTCCATACTTAGAAATTAAAGATAATGTTGCGTCTTTAATCAATGAAATGAAATAACCCCATTAAACATATCGCCATGTATCAAGAATCCAATCCAAATCATACAAAAAATTAGTACAAGCGGATTTTCCCACAAAAAGTAGTCATACAAAAGAATTAAACAGAAGTGCAAGGAAATCAAGAATTAGAGACCTCGTAAATATCTGAATTTCATACCTTGTCTTTTTACTTTGAATAAGTTTAACCTAAATAAAGCAATGAGATCATCTTAGAGATGGATACCAAACTCCAATTTTGGGGTCAATATCTAGATCATTTGCACCTATAATTAGAAGCTGGCAGATGAGTTTCAGTAACCAATGACAGCCATCATTGTTATTAAATTGTAACGAGGTAGGTTCATCAAGTTCTTACAAGGGTGAATCTGATCCATCATCAATATTTCCTTGTCAATGGTTCTTTGTGTGTCTTGCCTCTTTCTCCAGTATTCCATCCTCTCTTTCCTGCTATACTACTATAGTCATAGGTTGCAAAAGATCTAGGTTGAACTACTGAAGAAAATTGAAGTTATTCACACAATAAATAAAAGACAAACAGTATTAGAAGAATACATAAAAAAAGGTGGACAGAATCAAGTGGAGCACCTAAGTCTTGAATCAGGGGATGCCTACTTTTACTACCACCAACAACTTTAACAGCAACTACAAAATGTGATATTATCCAATTGCGACTTATTAAAAAAAAAAAAAAAAAAAAAAAGAGGGACTTTACAATTTATTCATCCTCTTTAAACCAGTCAACTAAATCAACAATAAATTACAAATCACATACATACCTAGATTTAAACCGTTGAACAAATCATAGATCCACGTATCTGCCCTAAATTGTGACGAAATTTTGTTCGTTACACAAAAAGTATATCAAAGATCGAAAAGATGAACAGATCCGAAAGATGACCTTTTATTAAGCGGGTCCATGTGAAATATCAACAGAAAATTGGCACTCTGAAGATAAAATAGAGGGAAATAGATCGGTCATCTTATTATAGGCGTAAGAAATTTACCTTTGCCAGCACTCGATTTGCAAAAAAAATAAAAAACAAAATGGCGGATACAATAGTTTGAAATCTAACAAGGAATCGAGAAAAGAAAATGCATGAGCAATGTTAAATGTTTTTCTCTCCATCTCTGGCGGGCGATTCGTGGGTGTAAGGAAGGAAATTAGGGTTTTTAGAGTTGGATAAATTTGAAATTTTGAGGAAGGGTGTACTAATTTTACGGGAGGTGTTCTAATCTGGTGGGTGTACTTAGGGTGTTTTTGAAACACTTAAAATAACTTTCAAAAGTACTTATTTTTAAAAGTTGTGAGAGGAATGGTGTGTTTTTTGAAAATGAATTAAAAATATTTTACAGAAGACTTATTTTTTCAAAGTTTATCTCATGCATTTTTGAAAATAAATCTTCTTGAAAAAGATTTTAAAGTGTTCAAAAGAATTTTAAACCCAAAACTTTAAAAATAAATGATTTTAAAAGTTGTTTTAAATGTTTCAAAAACACGCCCTCGC
Organism: Stenogyne calaminthoides; assembly: GCA_037126765.1. Lineage (NCBI taxonomy): Eukaryota > Viridiplantae > Streptophyta > Magnoliopsida > Lamiales > Lamiaceae > Stenogyne > Stenogyne calaminthoides. Next base: position 14,782,557 of record JBBCBC010000035.1, read on the forward strand.
TAATTCGGTCGTTGCAAATAACCGTGGCCATTAACATGTAACAATAGTTTCTGATTCATTTTGCAGGTCCTGGCCCATTCGAGACTTCGGCCCACCTAAGTCTTGACCCAATTACCAAATTTCTTTTACTTTTACATTATGATCATATTTATTATATCATTTTAAATGCAGTCACTTAATTATTAGGTAAGCTGATTTTCTTGCAATCACTAACATTATGGAATGGAATTATATTTATACTATAGTTACAAATTTTTTAATGTAGATGATGAATGTTCAAATATTTCAAGGATATAGAGGGAAAAAAGTTAGGAAAACGAGAAAAAATTATTCTCTCATTTTACAGCATATCTCAATAAGATGATATTTTGAATAATTCATATTATGTGTGTATTAAAGATCTGGTATTAAAGAATTAACATGTATTTTTATAAAATTTTAAGTCCACTCATCGCATGGGTGAAATCACTAGTTGTCCAATAAAAAGCCTATTTAACCGTCTTACTTATTGCTCGAATACATGATATATTGAAGAAATGGCTGTTTTTAGAATATGATATATTTAAATTAATTTGTATAGGAAAATAAAAAAATTAGTATTAATTTATATCTTTTTTTTTATTTACAAAATGTGTTTATCAATTTCTTTTTTAAATTTTAGGATGCAATTATTGATGCCCGAAATTTTGCTCAATATCTATATGTACAATATTTTTAACATCATTACATATTTCAATAAAAATCTTAGTATTATTAATCGCGCCCTTGATTTTAAATATTTTTATCAATGACTTGTAAAATCAATTAAATTATTCATGAATTAAAATCGATACTAAAGGTAAACAACGAAATAGTTTTGAATTATTAAGGAATTAAAATAAAGGCACAAGCATCACCATTGTGAAGGCATCTGGAAAGTATTGCTTATGTTAGCCAGCTGATACTGTTTAGTTTGGGAGCTAATAATGTATGTTGAAAGAACTAATATTGTTGGGTTTTCAGAAGAGATTTTAAGACCATTTCAGTTGGGGGTCTTTGCTACAACTTAGGGTCCATGTATGAGTAGTCTACTTCAAGTGGTGGAAGTCGTCTGAATCGTGCTTATTCTTCAAACATTCGCGAACATGAAAAACACATGCATCGTGCATGCATGGCATTCTTCAAAATGTTAAGGTCAAGACTTATAGAATCTGGTATAAATCAGTTACATGGTAAAAGATTGGACGTCCAGTTGTAATTCTTATCAGTTGCATTCCATTTCCCTTCTGATAGTTGTAACCGAATGAAGATATTATTGATGATTGCCTCTCAAAATGCTAGAAGATGTCATTTAAATTATTTATGTTTATACACAAACTCTCCTATGGAAATTGTTCATAGTATGAATTAATGTCATTACACTTATAAACTGGTATCATTACTCTTATATATTACTAATACACATTGAATTTAATGTTATGATATTAGTTTATAAGTGTAATGATATTAATTGATAAGTGTTGTGGTATTAGTTGATAAGTATAATGGTATATATTTTATACCGATTTGATCATATACTCATTTTAAAGTGGACACAAACTTATGTGTCAGTTAAGCGGGCGAAAATATTTTCCTCAGAGCAATTTGATTCGCTCAATGCCAAGCATATAAGGCGAAAGGTCCCACCATCATTTAATTAATTTTTTTAATTAATTCAATCTTCTCATTAATTATATAAACCTAAAAATCCTAAACCATGAACCATTAATGAGATTCTCTTTGCGGTGAACCATGAACCAATACTTTCAGGTTAGGGTTGCCATTATTATTGGGTTGGGTCCTAAATTTCGAAAAAAAATTTAATAATGAAATTAATTATATAAACCTAAACCCTAAACCATGAACCATTCGGGCCGGGTGAACCATGAACCACTCGGACGGGTTCAATCACAGTAACCGAATCGGGTTGATTCAAAGACATGGTAAAAAGAAATTTAATATAATTAATGAAATTGGATAAAATATGGAATATATATAAATGAGAAGATTGAATTAATTAAATACACTAATTAAATGATGATGTGGACATTGCATATTATGTAGCCATGTAGTCCCAGAATAACATAAGGCCAAATGATGCGTATAAGTTTATCTTTCTAGCCCCAAACTCCTTCTTCAACTTGCCTACTTGCATATGATCAAATTTGATATTTTATATTATGAATAAGTTTCACATAATAATTACTCATGTATATACTTTTATTTGATTTTTTTTTGAGGTTGCTTATAATTGTTTCCCTAAATGTGCCACGAAATAAATAAAAAAAATATCAATAGCGGTTTCCTAAATAAAAAATATCTAAAAAATCTCCCTTCCGCTTCCATGGCGATATTTTAGTATTGTTCGATCTTCATTCTTCATCTAGCCATAGGAACGACGACATTTGGCCACCGGAAGGTAATTTCTAAACCCTAAATTATAACCTAATCTAAGATCATTTTATTGTTCTTTTATATAATTGTTCTAAACCATTATCGGATGAACTATTAGAGTAGGCTGCCTCTGACCTGAGAAGATCAAATGTAAGATTTTTTAATGAAGAAATTATAAAATATGGATAAATATCTTATAATCTGCCAAAAAATAAAAGACGGGATAAAATAATTAAATAAACAATTTAAATATACATTGGACTACCTTTAAAAAAAAAAAAAAACAAAATCTAACAAAATTTGTATCGGCTATAAGATGATTAAACAATAAAATGATCTTAGATTTGGTATAACAAAGGTAATTGAAAAAGAAATTATGATTTATATCAAAAATTGATTAATATTAAAAAAAAATGTTGTAAATAAATGAAAATTATTTTAACAAACGAAGATCAAGAAAACTCTAAAATATTGCCATGAAGAAACAAAAATGATGGAATTTTTTAGATATTTTTTATTTAGAAATTAAGAACGAATGTTTTTTAAAATAAAAATGAAAAGGATATTTAGGAAACATTTATAAGCAACCTCAAAAAAAAAAAGTATATACAAGAGTAATTATCATGTGAAACTTATTCATAGTATAAAAAATATATACAATTATACTTATCAACTAATACCACAACACTTATCAATTAATATCATTACACTTATAAACTAATATCGTAGCATTAATTCAATGTGTATTAGTAATTTATAAGAGTAATGATATCAGTTTATAAGTGTAATGATATCAATTCATACTATGAACAATTTTCATAGGAGAGTTTGTGTATAAACATAAATAATTTAAATGACATCTTCTAGCATTTTGAGAGGCAATCATCAACAATATCTTCATTGATAATTTGTTCGAAAGTATGTTATTAATAATGTTAATTTAGAGAAACTTCTTTTTGGAGATACTACATTCACAGGTATCGTCAATAATATTTTCATTTATTTTTTTGAGGTTGCTTGTATTTTTTTTATGTTGGCAATTGTGGACCCTTTTTTTTATGGTCGCCTTAGCCTAAAGAATGTCGTGATTGGCACTACATGGAGTATTTGGCAACGGCAAAATGGGAAGAAATTAAAGAGTTTTTGGCGATGACGAAATGTGGAGAATTAGAATTAAAACGAAGGTGGGAAGAAAATTATCGTTTAAGGGCTTGGGAAATCATGGGAGTTTTAGCAATATGGAAACAAAGAGAAGCCATTGCCATTGATGCTAGCTAGCGTGAGGAAAATTACAACTCGTGGAGCTTCCTGCTTTATTTATAGGGGGCAATGGAAATGCAAGGTAAAGAAAATGAGGGACTCTCTCTAGCATGATGGAAGATGTTGTCTGACAATGTAACAAATAAATCATTGAGCATGAATTCGAATTAATTTTCACTTCACTTAGTGGCTTAGTGCACAACATTCGGTTATTTTGTGCACTTTATTTTTTTAATAAGAAGCCTTACTTACATACTGAATATGAGTATTATTTTTTTCAATTTGATTTGAGCAGAGTATGAGTATTGTTTATTTCTTTTGATATCATTATTATGAGTAGGAAGTGTGGAAACTAATATCATAACATTAAATGCAATGTGTATTAGAAATTTATAAGAGTAATGATATCAGTTTATAAGTGTAATAATATCAATTCGAACAATTTTCATAGGAGAGTTTGTGTATAAACATAAATAATTTAAATGACATCTTCTAGCATTTTGAGAGACAATCATCAATAATATCTTCATTGACAATTTGTTCGAAAGTATGTCATTAATAATGTTAATTTAGAGAAACATCTTTTTGGAGATACCACATTCACATGTATCGTCACATCCCGACATTCTTTAATTTATTTGAATAAAAACAAATATTATCATACGTTTGCAATTGTTCAAATTTACTTTCTAAAGAGGCAAAACAACATCGACTACAATAATAAAATAATTAGCTCGAAAATACACTTCACCAGATTGTATATCAACATTATTATGTGCATTTTCATCTAATTGTTTCTTTCCCCGGGTTTTTCAATTTTTTCAAAAAAAAAGTTCAATATTCATTTCTAGTGCAAGACTTGTAGAAGATATCAAATAGCTAAAGTAAAATCATTTTCTCTGTAATCTTCGAAAAACTAATTAGACCCTTCAATTGAATTATCACATCATAAATGTGCATATTTTTTATTACAATATTTTGTTAACCATGTTAATTCTAGTTAAAATATTTGTATTTACCTTTTAATTTTTTAATAAAAATTATATATATAATACTCAAGCTTTCATCTTTGTTTCTTGAATATGCTTGCATCTATTATACGTTCAACATTCCAAGCTTTCTAGACATATATGTCATAATTATCTGTTGTTTGATGATCATGAGTTTCTAAGCCTGTTAGGCAGTTAGGGAACCTAGTTGTAAATAATAATCATGCATCTGTTTCTTTTAATATTTCTACTAAAATTTACACTACAAGAAAAATGTTGATTTACACTAAATTATTTGTTTTACTTTTAATATATATATATATATATATATAATACATTATATAAATATTAGTAGGCCCTCCCTCCCTCCTGCCCCTTCTCAGGGTCACTCTGGTGGCAAGGGTCAGACCTTGCTATAAAGAAATGACCAATTAATAGTCATTCAAACAAAACATTAACAAGTGTTGATCTTTGCACTATGTATAATAATAACAAATATTGTCCCGAACAATAAAGCGTGTGATAAGTGGGGTAGAATTTAAATGCAAGGACTAACCCTTGCTGATGTTTCAAGGTTTAGCAAGAAGCTTTAATAGCAAGTATTGTCTCTTGATAAGTTGATATACATTTAATAATAGCAAGAACAATCAACGCTCCTTGCAAATAAAACATTAGCAACGCCACTTATAGCAATAAACCAATGACAAGGAATAACCCTTGTTGATTCTAATAGCAAGAGAATCAAACACATATAGCAACAATTTCAACTCTTGCTATTACTCTCAATTTTTTGTAGTAATTAGTAATATATAAGGATGTAAGAGTTGGTATGTTGTGAAACTTATTCACCGTGAAACTGATTCTTTTTCTACAGACATGATTTTTCAGTTATCACAATTAATACCCTATTGTAATATAAGTTACACCCTTCATTTATCACGACTAATACCCTTTTATAATATAAGTCACATCCATTTAGTTATCACTATTAATACCTTTTGCTGTAATATAAATCACATACTTCAATGTTATGAGTAATACTCTTTATAGTAAAATATCATAATTTTTATTTACCACAACTAATATCCTTTAATGAAATATGTCACGCTCTTTAACCAGTTTCACTGATTATTGTGTGAAACTTGTTCACTCCATACTTTGTCTCTTATGTAAACTAACAATAAAATAAAACACGAAATTTGCTTTTTAAATACTACCTCCGTCCCAGAATAACGTGCACCCCATCTTTATTATCGAGTTTTAGTGAGCGAGTTGTTTATTAGTATTTTAAATGATAAAGTGATTTTTATGGTGAGGTGTTATAGATCCACCTCTCATTTATTATATGAATCTTTAAAAATTATTTTATCATTTTAAATATTAATAAAAAACTCACTTACAAAAACACTTGAAAATAATAAACGTGCACGTTATCACGGGACGGAAGGAGTATTTTTTAGTATTAAATGAGAAAAAGAAATACAAGATCTAACAGAATTCATGCACCAAACTTGGCGTTGCTGCCATCAGTAACTGAAAAAACTCCAATACCAAATTCCAAATCCAAAAAAAAAAAAAAATGGTTGAAGGAAATGATAAATCAGCGACCGCCGCCGTGAAGGAGGGACCGGAGAAAAATTCATCATCAATGAAGAATAGTAGCGTCGTGAAGGAAGGGGATTCGGAGGGGAAGAAAGAAGGGGAGATGGCCGCCGCCGGCGATTCCGAAGCAGTGGCGCCGCCGCCTACGAGGCACCCGTTGGAGAACGCCTGGACATTCTATTTCGATAATCCCTCCGCCAAATCGAGACAGGCGGCTTGGGGAAGCTCCATTCGCCCTGTTTATACCTTCTCCTCGGTGGAGGATTTCTGGAGGTATTCTGAATTAGGTTTTCTTATTTGCGATTTTGATTTCAATTTCGTGTTGTGTGATATGTGAGAGTTTTTTGGAATTTGCTGTGAGAATGATGAAATTGATCATTAACTTTGCCGATTATGTAGCTTGTTCTGTGAAATCTGTGTTTGATTTTGGTACATTATAGAAATCGCCGTATCTGTGTGTATAAATGCTGTGAAAATGGCGACTCTGGTGTGAATGTATGTTGTGTGAAACTATGATACTAATTCTGTGAAAATGGCACAAATTTTAGCTATGCGTACATATAGTTTTTTGCATTTTTCCCCAAAACACAATCACCTTTTAGCAGTAGCAATGAGATTGTCTTTGTTTGAGTTCACTAGTTCATTTCAGTTGTCATTATGTAACATATTTGTTAATCTAGACTTTGAATTATAATAGTTTACCTTCTTGATTCGTAATACTATAATGATCCTATTAATTCAAATGAAGATTTTCGCTCACTTATAGCTAAATCCTAGATTCGTCGTTGATGTTGCTTGTGTCTATTTGATGGCTTGCAGAGTTTACAACAATATCCACCATCCAAGCAAGTTGGCAGTGGGAGCAGACCTTCATTGTTTCAAAGAGAAAATAGAGCCAAAATGGGAAGACCCCGTGTGTGCTAATGGTGGGAAGTGGACAGTTACTTTCTCTAGGGGTAAATCCGACATTTGTTGGCTTCATACGGTGTGTCTTCTTGTTCTCTGTCTTTTTCTCAACCTTACTTTTGTGTCGTATATTTTCTTGTTTGTTCGAGGTATTCTAATGGTTGGATTCAGTTGTTAGCAATGATTGGGGAGCAATTTGATTATGGTGATGAAATATGTGGGGCTGTTGTCAATGTTCGAGCTAGGCAGGAGAAAATAGCTCTCTGGACAAAGAATGCTCCCAATGAAGCTGCTCAGGTATGCTTGATCAAACAACCTATATCGTGTAATCGTTTTTTAATGATCAATTCCATGCCTGAGGTAATGCATCATTTGACCTCTTGTTGGATTATGATATAGTTTGCTGCTCAGGTGTGCTTGATCACACAACTGATACTCTTCAACCAAAACAACTAATACTGTTCAATGAAAACAACTAATACCTTTTATTAAAACAACTAATACAATTTAAGAAAGTCTTGCATTTAGTTATGCCTCATTCGTGCCAATCTTGAAAGATTATTGCTTGCTGATAAGTGATGCATTGTTCATCTACATATAATGTAGCTGAGCATTGGAAGACAATGGAAGGAGTTTCTTGATTACAACGACCAAATCGGTTTCATTTTCCATGTAAGCCTCTTCCCCTGAGTCTAATCTTATCAATTCGAAAAATTTGAATAACTTCTGCATCTTGATCAATGACCTCTTCTTTTAATGCAGTCCGATGCAAAGCGGCTTGACCGAGGTGCTAAGAATCGTTACACCGTTTAATTTCACGAGGATTCAGCATCTGAATATACAAAACTACTAGATAAGCCAATCGATTTATTCACATTTCTCTCTTTTTTGGGTTTTCAGTGATGTTCCAGTTAGTTGTTTTGGTAAGAATTGCTTGTCTGAATCTAGAGCAATCATGCCTATATTCAATGATCAGAGATATTGGAATATATTGAATCTTTAAATTTGTATGAGCTACTCATTTTTTAAGAGGCACACTTGTGTGTGAGACCGTCTCACGGTGAGACGGAATATAATTTGGGCATCGATGCTTTAACACTTAAAGAAGGGTGGGTATTGATTTACGCTAAATTGTACCCCGTCTCATGCATTAGAACGTTTTATACGAGTTTTTTTGTCATTTTTAAAAGGTATTCATATTGTTTACTGCCATGGTGCTAATGTGCTACTATTACATTTGTCTTTTCTGTACATTGGGTCGGTCCTATTTTCACTATTTTTAACTGGGCGAATCCTTTGGTTCGTTGGGCCGAAGCCCATTTCCATTTGAGGCTTATATTCTCTACCTTTTGTGTGTTTTCTCCCAAGGCCCTTTGGGTTTTTTTAAATAAGAAATAATTGACATTCTCATTTATGAGGTGGAACATGTATTATATAATTTGAGATTATAACTTCAGTTCAATTTTATTTTAAACGAGGTCAAAGTGGCTTAACTCAAGTGGCTAGAGCACCACTACCTAGACTAATAGGTCCTGGGTTCGAGACATACTGCCCCTTTTATTGGGATTTAATAGGGATTTTCCACCACCCTTTATGGGGTACTACGCCCTCTACATGGGGTTCTCCGCCTTCTATGGGTCCGTAAGCTCGAGATCTTGAAGAATGTGGATGAAACTTTAGTGTGGAGTATCGACCATGTTCGAAAATGCTGCAAGCGAGCGAGCGTTGACCTCCAATGTCCTCACGCTTGGATTGGAGAAGGTGTTGTGGTTCCGGCCGATAAAATGAGAAAAAAAAATATGTGTCATGTGGTAGAAGAAACACATTGTAATAGATTATATATCTGTTTGTAAAAAAAATTATTTTAAACAAGAATGAGACCCAAATCTGATGTGGAATTTCAGTGCCATTTGAGGCTTTTTCTAATGTTTTTTCTCCCTTACAGTCGAATCAAATTGATTCCGAACTAATTCAAAACAGGACAAAAATTTATGTGAGACGAGTACATTTTAGCACAAATCAACACCTACTTCTTTCAAAGTGTTAAAACATCATTGTTTAAATTATATCCGTCACACCGTGAAACCGTCTCATATAAGCATACCTCGTTCAACACCATTCACAGGTTTTATACGTACTTTTATTGAGGTAAGATGTCATACTACTTCGGAATGACATGCTTATACATTAAAATTTATTTAGTCACTTATATAGTACATAAATATAAGTAATTGAGCCTTTTAAGTTTTTAATGGTAAATAAATAAAGTATTTTAACTGGAAAAAGGACATGGTTTGATATTTTAGCACTTAAATCATAAGAGCATCTTCGATACACACTCTATAATTAAAGAGCATCTTTGAATTTAAATAACCATATTTTTAATATTTTCCAGTACACGCTTTATATGCAACTCTTTTTTTTTTTTAATATCATTTTTCTATATTCATTTACCACACATGGTACTATTTTAATAGGGATGATAATAGGACAGGCTTGAAATTTGAAAGTATCATGTGAATTTGTGGCACTTTAATTTGTTGTTAAGACTATTTCATGTGAGGGAATAAAATTTATCAACTAGTTAAAGATATAAACGGATACTTAATAATAAATAAATAATTGTAAATGAGTGAAAATACATTCAATCTACGAGAATGTATTATGTGCACCTTGTGCATCGTACTATAAATATAAGAATTAATACTTTGCTTGTAAGGGATTTTTTTTCTCTCCAAATAATAGTAATACTGATGCATGATACACAAAGTGCACACAATACTTTATCTAGATTTCAACGACTCACGGATCAAGTCTCACATAAAAATGACAAAGTATAGGATGAACAAATTTTACACAAGAATCTGTGAAATCGGTTAAGGAGTGTGACTTATATTACTAAAGAGTATTATTAGTTGTGATAACTTTTTACTATAAAGGGTGTAGGTCCCGAACGGGTTAAGTGAGGGCAGAAGTCTAGAGGGGGGGTGAATAGACTTCGAAAAACTTTTCGTCTTGGTCGGTGTGAGAATCGGATGCTTTGATCGAGGCGATGAATCGATTTGGTCGATAACCAACTTCTTGTACTTGACGGATCGATTCGGTAACTATCGAATAATCGATGTGTTGCTTTAAGTTTTACCCGTGTGAAAAAACCGGTTTGTATAAATCGATTCCAAGTTTTATCTTTTTAATCGGATAATGAAATATGAATCGGATCGAAGCTTGGTGCAATCGATCTTAACTTAGAATATGTATTCTTTTTAAGATATCGATGTGAAGCGATTAATCAAAGCGGAAAAGGCACACAAGATTTATAGTGGTTAGGACAAACCGGTCCTACGTCCCTCTTCCCTTTCCAAGGGGCACCAACGCCGACTTAAAATGTGTTTTGGACTTAGTTTAGTGTGTTAGTCAACCGGAGAATCCAAAGACACCAACAGATGTTTTAAGAGTTCTCACTCAACCGATCGAAATAAATGCTAGAAACCCCAGATCGAAATCTTTCTTAAACAACTTATCCTAACTTGGGGGTTTGGGTAAGATTGTTGAGGTTCCAACTATGAAATCTTTCCTCACAATTACAGCGACACGATAGCTAGATGAAAAGATTTCTTGCTAAGAACTTATGGGATGAACACAATATAAAATAAGCTTGTTGTTGTGTTCTTCGATGCGAAAATCGACTATAGTTTGAGCTTCTTGATTATTTTGTTTGTCCAAGCATTTAAAGGTGTCTCACTCAAAGTGTGATCCCATATTTATAGACCTTGAGATCAAAAGAGCCGTTGGAGAGCAATTTGAATCTCGGGCTATTTTAAATGAACTTGCGAGGCTTGATGTGGCGTGCATCGAGGCGGCATGGCGAAAAGCGTGAATGTGTATTTTATAGCCGTTTGAGAGAGCAACATCGAATCGAGTATCATTTCTGTTCATCGTGTCTCTTCCTTATTGGATGGAAGCCTTGCTGCGGTGTTGTTCCTCCAACTAAGGTTGGCATTCTTCTTGTTTAGATATTAGCTATGATAAGATGAAACACCGCCATTTTTCATCTTAGAACAATCGAATCGAGTCGGTCACCACCGATGGAAACACTCACGTTGACTTAGCTTCAACTGAAGACTCCAAACGAAATCTGACGGTCTTAAAGTCATCGATCTTCAGTAAACGAGGTTTGAGCTTGGGGAGTTATCAACTAGATTATTCGATCGATCTTATCTTTTAGCATTATCTGTGGGATAAATACTTTCTTCGATTCTTGAATCGACCTATACATATTGAGCCCCCTCAATATGTGACCTATCTATTACATCCGTTTTTTCTATACAATCATTATCAACCGGTCTCCTAAAGCAATAATGTAAACATCGGTCACCTAACAGTCATTGGTCTATTAATGTGTTTTGGAACTTTTCATCAAAACTATAAATTTCCCAACAATTTCCCCTTTTTGATGAAACCAAAACACCTCGAAAACCAAGCAGATTGATAAGTATAGAAGCGATTAAAAAGCAAATAATCGGAAGACAAAGAAATTTTGTCTTGGGATCGAGAAAAAATAAACTTTTCATTAGATATGTTGATTACATGTTACATCGTAAAAGTTTTGAATTTAAAAGCAAATTGATCCCTAGACGTCTTCTCGATTCTTTCTCCTTGGGCTTGTATCCTTACGGCATTTCTCTTTGGTCTTGTGGAACGTTGAAAATCGATAGAGTTTCCATTTGACATCGGTTATGAAGACTTAATCGGTTATATGCGATTTGCTCAAGATGTCAAAGTAGAATCTCTCAAATGCCATCACAAAATGAGCCATCTGCCTTTTCGAAAGTATACTAACGATCATACTCTTGGCGAGATATCTTTACATTTATAAGCTTGGCCTCATTTTCCGGATACTTGAAAAAGTCCGAAATTTATACGTAACGGTTGAGAACTCGTCATCTGGTGATTCTTCTTTGGAACAAGATCAAGGACAAAGGCATCTACAAAGCCATTCAACGATCTTATTCCATTCCTCAAACCTCTTAAGCGTGTAATGCGGCGGTTTTTGGTATGATCTCGTCGACTTTGCTTTGGCGGCGAGGTTACGTGCGAAATTTTCGGTCAATCCTTTCTTAGCCCTTGATTTGAACTTGGTTTCAACCATACCTTGTGCAGATTTTTTACATCCTTCTTTCTTTTTGATCATCTGACTCTTTGGACAATTTCTGACTAGCTCCTTATCGGCCATGTATCATGCTCCGTGACTTTCGGTGACTTTCTAATAATAGCGGTCAGATTTTTGATGTCCGGCACCCGCAAAGCGATCTTTTCTTGCAATTGAGCTTTGTCCATGGGCCTTATCTTCCGAAAGTTGGTTTCTCGAGATCCTTCCCTTTTTGGTTTGATCAAAAAAGCGCATTGAGGTGGGAAATCGAGACCCAAAGATTATTGACAATGCTGATTTAGATCATTAGCTAGATAAACTGAAGTTTGAGTCATTAGATTACGAGCATGGTTATGTCGGCTCTTTCTTGGCGGTTTCCATTGTAGCGAGGGAGTGTCAAATCATCTTGTCAAATTTCTCTTCGATAACTTTCGAGCCTTTTCCGATGGCGTCGAGAAAAGAGGATTGATTTTGATCCACTGTTTTTAAACTTGTCATTTGATTTTGTAAGCTCATCGGACATGGTGGTCATGGATTGGGGAAGCGATCTCGATTGCTTGATTTGTTTGAGACTAATTTGTCTCGATCGATTAGCACTCCCTCAATCTTCTTTCGGGGAGATCTTTGAGACAAGATCGATCTCCGAAGTTGATCGATGGTGATTTGAGATGTAGGGTGGATCCATCACTTGATCGAGTTGAATTGTTTGTGCCTCCGGTGGTTGGTCGTGGAGCTTTGACACCGGTTCCACTTTCATCGGCGACTCTGCATTCTCCATTTCGAAACATTGCTTCGAGCTTCTTGGCGATCTCGACTTTTCTTCTTAAAACAAATCCAACTTCGTGGATCGAGCTTTCGCATTATTTATCGGATATGAGCTCTGTTGGTGATCCACTTTTTAAAACTTTATGCTCCGAAGTCAAAATCTGCGAACTCATCGCACCACCCATCCATTCAACAAGTAAGATAAGATTCGAGAAGCTTTTTAATCGAGATCTCTCGGTGAGGATCTCCATGACTTCTTCTCGATAGCGGGATGGGCGACCCGGTTGTGGATACGTCTCATCAATCTTTCAATTCTTAGTCGACCATTTTTCCGGTGATGGTCTTTGTTGATCTGGATCAGGAATTATCTGTCTATTACGTTGGATGAGATGTAATGGTTTGTGCTTGAGTCGGCGGAAGTTTATCCGATTAGTTCGGACTGCGGATGGTTACTTTGTAGTGGCGGTTATATCGGTCTGGAGTTCAAAAACAGTGAACTAGCAGGAGTGACATGCTGAGCGTCCTTTTTAGTCGGCGGTGAATTTGAGGTTGAGAGAGAGATTTATTTTGTGCTTCTACCTCGAGATCGTTGGCGAGCCCTCGGGTTGAAAAGCTTACTGTATGATTCTGTTCTTTATTTGCGCCTAAACCAGCGCTTTTTCTTCTTCGACTCATCTGAAGTTCTAGAGTCATGGTAGCTTGCTTTGCTTTCTTTGGCCTCTTCCTGGGCCTTCACGATTTCGTTTCTTTTTACGTGGAGCAAGCGGGTGTGGATGGCGGCTTCTTTGCTCTTTCCTTTCTTAATTTTGTTGGAGTGGGCTCCTTGTCATCGTCTGGTGGCCCCATATATAAACTGAAGTTGATGCCTGAAGGCATTGTGGGAAAATCCATTCTGATTCCATTGGAGCTTGGCGGTTTGTCCTTCAATATAAGCGCAACCTTGTTGAAATTCTTGACTCTCTTTTTCGAAAAGACACACTGGATTCATTGACTCCAAATTTTTCGTGTTCTTGGAGCAAGATGGCTTTCGAGGAAGCCGTGCCAATTGATGTTCGAGCCCCGTCAATTATTCTTTTGCCATCTTTGTATATTTTGGTGATGTGAGAGCATCTGGGCTAAATGAAATTCCCATGATCGTTCTTGACAGAATGTCAAACAACGATCTATCTTTCTTTTGAGCATTGGCACGATGAAATGGGCTTTCGATGTTTATGCACGCCTCTCTTAGAGCTCCTCACGATTTCTTCGTCCTCATTCTCCTGTAGTGTGCGGTGAGATTCGCCCTTTTAGTAGGTGAGCAGGGCCAGTGATGTATGCGCATTTGTCGGTCGATTTCTTCCCAGATTGATAGCGACGACATCGGTTAGTCTCATTTTTTGTATCCACACTCAAATTGCAAAATTGTAGTGCTTCATCTTTGCATCCTTTGGATTGCGGTGGCGAGCAATATGTTTCGATCCGGCCTTCTTGAAATTTGTTCCACCTCCATTGGATTCAGGATCTCGGTGGTTCCAAAACCTGAACAATTTATCCTCAAAGATCTTCGTTGCGATTCGCATAGTTGCACATGATCTTTCCTAGTCCATGAGTGGCCATCTCTGGTGTGAGATAGACTCATTAAATTTGTGCATAATCAATATCAATATTATACGCCCGGAAAACAAGAGGCGATGAAGCATAAATTCAAAAAACAACTTTTGAAATCAATGTTTTAACGGAAAGAAAGATTCATCATTAAGTTTAAAAGAAAATATTACGAGATACAAATTTGAGAGAAGATTTTTGAACTCTAAGAAATCGTTTTGAAGCGAGGAGAAAATTTGAAGTTTTTTTTGGTGAAAATAATGCAAGTTTGTAAAAACAGAAAAACTCTGGTAAGGTTTGATGAATCTTATATAAGCGGAGGGTACAATAAGACAAGATTTTGAAGATCAATCGTTTTGAAAAGATTATGCGCTCAGATTTAGCGGTTTTGATCGTAGGGTCGTGAGAACGCACGCATACAAAACTTTTGGATTTAAAAGCACGATCAAGTAGCGGTTAATACATGTACCCCACGTCCGCATTAAATGATTTGCGAGTACACGTCCAAGGATAGTGGGATACAGTAAGGCAAATAATATCGAATCTGATCCGATAACTAAGTAAAGAACAAGAAAAAGAGATCGTGTCTGGTTGGTGATGTTATGTCGATCAATATTACTTGTCAATGTTGATTCCACTTGTTGATCTTAATCATTACACTTTAAGCCTTAAGAAATTTCCCAAGTGATCTTTTTAAGCGATCTTCTCCGGTTGCATCGATTTGTTGAAACTTGAGTTTGTGATCTTTCCTTGAAAACGTCGATTTCCCTTTTGATCCTCTTGATCGGTTGAAGTTCCCCCTTCAACCGATATTTTATTTATAGATGATATATCTCGATTTGTTGGAGTTTCAAGCTCGGTGATCTCTCTCATCCGATCATTTCGTAAGTAATCGGATGTTGGTTGACCTCATCGATTCTTTTGATTAAGCCGATTCTTGGGATAAGTATAGTCCAAAACTTAGTCTGAGAAGTAGCTTTATTTCCTAAGTAGGCGTGATTGACATGCGTAGATATAAATGCGAATCTCTCGATATGTCAATCAACCGTAAATTTATCAATTATCGTTCGTGATTTCTACACTTTGTCTTTTTGATGCAAATTTCTCGAATAGGCTTCTTGAAATGGAAATTGCATTTGCATCCTTGTTTGGCCTCTATAAATTGGACCAATGTTTTACACAACTTCACCCATTCACCATACTTATCTTTTGTAAGAAATCATGTATCTTGGTGAACCCTTGTTAGAGGTGAGACTTAGGCAAACACTTTTACACCCCTTTTATAAGGTTTCACCTTCTCAAATCAACCCTCTGCATCCTTGTTCTTGTGTTTTTTCTTCATCATCTTCGATTTCACATACGATTTAAAGCTTCTCTACCACCGTAGCGGATCGATGTTGCAACCGAGAAGACACTTCTCTCATAACCGTATGCACCTTGTGTGTCTATATCGGATGGCGTAAGGAACCATCGGACTTAGTGCGGTATAAAATAACACATGTGTGCCCATGAGATCGGCGACCAACTCTTTGGCACCGTGCTCCATTAACAATTTGGAAGCCTACTACACTCACTTTTAGGGCTCGCCGGCAATAATCTGTCAATACGCTCTCACTTCACTTGGAGAGTCCATCGGTTTTGGCATGGGATTACCTTTCAAGCCCCCCCCCGCTTTATTTAAGTGGGAAAAATGAGAAGCGTCGATTTCATAAAATCTCTCTCCTTCCCTCATTTTTTTTAACTTATGAGTTCGGGTTTGGGTTTGGATCAGAGTTTAGGGTTCTAGGTGTAGGATTTTGGTTAACATTTATGTCTTGACCTCCGGGTCTTCTTGTACTTATAACTTCGTAATGTAACCTCACCTAGGGTTTTATCAATGAAAAGTTTCATTATTTCATCGTTGTGTACATTCACAATTTTCTTATGCGATTGTTTGGCTCTTAATCTACGAATCTTGCTTGTTGAATATCGATTTAAATCGAATCACAAAGAAATACTATAACCAAATTGATTTAATCAGATAATCCTTTAAATTGAGCATTTTCCTTTAATCGATAAACCTTGAATCGATCGGTTCCTTTAAAATCGATAGACTTTAAATCGATAAACTAAAATCGATCGATTATTTTGGATGCGGTAGCGTGTAAGTCTTATCGATTTTTTGCTTATATCTCTTGAGATCGGTTAAGATACCAAAACTCAACTGATTTCTCTCGATCTGGTTAGTCTCTTAACCAAATTTAGTTTCGGAGAACATTCCATCAAACATTTTGGTGACATTTCTCCAAGATCTAGAAGTAAGCTCATTGCATAAATCTACGAATCGATCTCGGCTAGTGGCTTGGTTAGAATATCGCCTTTATACGTATATCAATTATGAATCTTTTCCATTCGATATTCTTCTTTTCAACGTGATCTCTTATGAAGTGGTGTCAAACATCCACATGCTTGCATCTTCAGATGTAGAACCGGATTACAGTGATTGCAATAACTCTTATTGTTGAAGAGAATATCATACGTTTTTAGCTACAATGTTGTAAAATCCCTCATTTGGCCGCGAGGCGATTGGGAACTTCTAAAAAAACCATATATTAGACCCTTCAATTGTAGATATCACGAATCGATAAATGCGCATTTTTGAAAACCACTTAGATATTTACTTCCTAAGAACGACATGTTCACGAGGTTGATTTTAAAATCGATCTTGCAACCTCCATTTAATCGAGAATTTACTAATAAAAGATTATCATCGATGGGTAGAATAAACCAAGGTTTATGGTTCCTTTGATACTTAAGAATATGCTTGCATCTTTCTAGGTGGTGATCATTGGATTTGCTTGAAATCTATATGTCAAAAGTGATATCACAGTGTTTGATGATCGGGTATAATAGAGATCCAATGAGAGCCCTATATTCGCCGATTTGTTTTAAATAATAATCATGCGGATCCATCTTGAATTTTTCATCATAGGAATTTTGGCTTCCTTACTATTTTGAATTCCAAACTTAGCCAAAAGATTCTAGTGTACTTTTGGCGGATGAATATCCCGCCGAACTTTGTTTAACTTGGAGACCTAGAAAGTAATTCATCGACCCATCATGGACATCTCGAATTTCCCTTGCATCGGTTCTTTGAATCTTTCACATAGGCTCTTGTTAGGAGATCAGAAGATGATGTCGTATCGTAAATGAACCATCGAATATCTTCTCCATCTTCTATTACGGAATAAGGTTATGTCCTTTGTTCCTTTAGTGAACCCACTTTTCGATAAGAAGCGACAAGTGTATTGTACCGAACAATGAACTGTTTGAACTATAAAGAGCTTTTCTTAAGCGATACACTTGGTTTGCCCTTTTCAAAGCACGGAGGTTGTTAGGACATAAACTTCCTCTGCTAGTACCCGGTTTAAGAAAGCACTTTTTTCGTCCATCGATACGATTGAACCCTCGTGGGAAGCATATGCGAAATAAAACATTTCAAACCAAAGGCGGCGGCAATAAAGGTCTCACAAGGAATCAATTCCTTCGATTGTGAATACCCCTTAGCAACAAGTCTTGCCTTCATACGGTGATGACATTTTTCAATCTCTCTTGTTCTTGAAGATCCATTTAGGTGCCAATTACGTCTTGATGACATAGTGCGTCACTAGTTCCCAAACTTCATTTCTACCGTAAACTTTTTCAAAATTTAGAATCGGTTCGTCTTGTAATGCTTCCTCTATTGTAGTTGGTTCCTTCATAGGCGGATATTAACAATACATGGCACTTTCATAATCGATGTCTAGTTTTAATTTTATCGACGGGTCTCCGATTAATAATCGGTTGGATGGCTGGTTATAAGTCATATCCTTACGATTTGCGTCGGTTTTGAGAACATCGTCCGTTTAATATAAAATCTTATTACTAGTGATTGGGAGTGGTGCGGGGGTTATGTCCACTTTGATAAGAACAAGTCATAATTTTGATGTTGGAACCATCATGTGCTAATATCCTGCTCGTGAGAACTTGAAGTTCTTTAACCGGATGGTTCGATTCTTCTTATCTCGATTTGAATCGGCTTTTTCATTGTGATTGTTCGTACCTTAGGATCTGATTGATCGGTGAATAAACTAGATCTAGAATGTAAATTGATCTGATTTACGATCCTTTTTCCTTGATCGTTAGGTGATCCATTTTGAATATCGAGGTTACGGTAGATCAGTCTTTTTGTTACGAGTGATTTCTCTTGATCGAGAAGATGCTTCATCAAAAGGCTACATGGGGTGTTTTTCCACAACTAGGGTTCGTTTGTTGTAGACCACGAAGGCTTTGCTAGATGAGAATACCCTAGAAATATACCCTCATCGGACTTGGCCTCAAAAGTCTTCTTTGACTTTTCCCATTGTTGTGTAAAAACACTTACCCAAAAAACATGGAAGTAAGAAACAAGGTTTTACGCCCCTTCCATAGTTCATAAGGTGTTTTGTAGTGAGCCTTAGTCGAGACATACATTACTGCGTATGGCATGCGGTGTTGATTCTTCTGCCGAAACGGAAAAAAGAAATACAAGATCTAACATTGTTCGGCGAACTTCTTTGGGAGTTACGTTCAGTATTCTGAAAACTCCATTACATTTGTGGCGTCCACCAATGTTTCATCTTTGTATACCAAAAAAAAAATGGTAATAAAAGAGTTCAAAAATTAGCGTACCTTTATCGAAGGATTTTTTACTTCGGAGAACCCTTCTCGTTTGTAATCTTCTGAAGAATAGTATCTTGGTTGTCGTCTCATTCTTCTTATGTAAGAATATAACCGAATAAACTTGGAATAGTCATCCACCGGCGAGTGTATTTCGTCCGTTGAGGCGGCGTGTAAGCGGGTACGAGATCCATATGAGAACGCCTGACATTCTATTTGGATCTTTGGTAATTCCTTTGAATGAAGCTTTGACAGGCGGCTTGACATGCGATCCATATGCGATCCTTTTTATACTTCATTAGGAAGTCCTTCCACTAGAGACATCCTAGCTATCTTATTAAGAGTTTTAAAGTTAGGATGACTCATTTCTTACGTGCGAGCCAATTTGCTACTTTTGGAACTCTTGTGATCAGTGCGCATTTCTTGGACATTTGTTGTGAGAATGATGTAGATCGATCCTTTTCTTGAACCGATTAGCAATAGCATTTGGTGACTCGATTCTTGATAGTGCATTGATCGATCGAGAATTTTGAATCGGTTATAGAAATTCGCCGATAATAGGTTGTCTTCGGACGCCCGACATCTGAGACTCTGGTTACTTATACATCATCATTCTCTAGGTTAGAACCCTTTGGTATAACCAAAGTTATCATCAAAAATGGTACACGGGCCTTTACGTTTCTATGCGTACATAGGAGATGTTTGCTTTTCATGTGCCTTGAGCATCCACTATCGATGTACGGAGATAGCAATGAGACACCTCCTTTGTTGGAGTTCATGAACTAGCAATCGATCGGGTTTTAGGTACCCCTTTCGGATTGGGTCTGAGGGGTTAGGTTTGGATTTGGGGATCCATAAGCGAGCACTTCTATTGTGATAGTCGGATTAGGCTTGATTTGTCTCCATACTATCAACATAATCATACTTATCCTTATATCTTTTCGATTTGTATGATTACTTGTGTGAACCTTGGATGACTTAGAAGACTTATGATTTAACTTTTCGGTTTGTCTTCTTTTTTATCGATTGTGGTTGAGTTTGATAGCCCTAAATTTCGACTATAGGGGTAGTGGGATTTGCTACCATCAAAAGATTCATATCCTTTTCGCATAGATGGTTTTCGCGGTTGGGAAGCATGCTTATTAGGCGGTGACCTTGGTGGGTCTCAGATTAGACTTAAACTTTTGTAGGTTGTCTTTTTCGATTCGATCTGTTGATCGAGGTTGAGGTCTCTATGAAGAACGGGTTCTTCCGTTGATTCCTCGGTGATGCTTTACCAGTTGGGGTCCATTTACATTTCCTTTTACGGTTAGGCACTTGCCTTTACACCTTTCAACCGGTCTCTTACCCCTATTAGATACAAGTTTGGCTTTTGGTGTATCTTTTTGAAATTAAATGCGATTACACCTTTACGAGATGAATATGTCGGGGCTTTTTGAGGATGTGGAGGGTTTTCTCATAGCCAAGTCCTCCTTATCAATCTTTACTCGAAAATAGGCGTTCATGTCTTGAAGCGGTTTGAGATGATTTTGAAAAAACATCTATTTTCTTCTGTGATTATCCTCGGAGGATTTCGGACTTTCATGCATTCGGAATAGCTCATGAATTTTGCTTGCAAGATTTTGAAGTCATCGACTTCTTTGTCTGTTGATTGCCATCGATCTTTGATCTGCTTTCAGATCGAAGCTTTAACCCGAGAATTTTAAATTCCTCGATTTCAACCACGGCATTTGGTGATCTAAGTTCGAGAGGCTTTTCCGAGATCATTTTCTTGAATAGTCGATTATTTACGGTCCTCAACTTATCATTCTCGGCTTCCACAATAGCATAAGTTTCTCTTGCATTGGAGATCTTCAAGCAATGCCTCATTCGAGTCAATCTTGGCGGGTGATTGATAGCGGTGTGATAAGGGGTTTGGAGGTTACCTCATCTGGTCCTATAATGTAGCTGGAGTTCATTGGAAGAGAATATGGATCTTCATTTTCATAGGATTACAACGACCAAATCGGTTTCATTTTCTGTAGAGTATCTTCCCTGAGTCTAATCTTAATCGTCAATTCGGCGTAAAATTGGCTCTTGTCTCTATCGTTGATCTTTTGTTCCTCTTTCTTTTTAATGCAGTCCGAGTGCAGGCGATCGTGCTTTATAGTGACCGAGGTTGAAACCGCGCTCCTTGATCCGTTCCTTTCCTTCGGTGAATCACTCCGGATTGACCCATCGGTGATTTATACAAAAAGTAGTCACGAGTTTCTTCAATCGATTTTATTCACATTATCTCTTTTTTGGGTATTCAGTGATCCCTCCGATCATCGGTCTGGTTTCTTCGGAGATCTATTATCGATCTCCTATCTCAATCCTCGGCTATGTTGATAGTCCTTATAAAATCTTGATACTTACCAAGTTGTATATCGACTTCTCAAGCTTCGCGGTAAGCAACGCGATCTATACCACTGACTTAATATATTTCCAATGGGTTCGTTGGCCTTTGTTAACTCTTGGTTGCCTTGAAAGCAACCGATTTTTGAAGTCGAGGTTTATTTGGGGACCTCGTCTTCATCGACTTGACCTCTTTCAATCAGTCGAACTTCGTGAGCTTTTAAGACTTCAAGAACAAGCTACTAGGTTTCATTCTTGAAATGTCACGGCAATCTTTGATTGTTGACCTTCATGTCCCACTTCTTGGTGAGAGACCTTAGGATCTTATAGTTGATATCTTTATGGACATCTCTCACCAAGTTCGGTCTTGTTTATAGACATTGTAATTCTTCCATCGAAGTTCGTTGATGGTTTCGTTGGGCAACATCTTTGGTTTCTTTGAGGGTTAAATTCTGAACCTGTCTTTTATACATTCATTTCCCTCGCAGGATCTCGGCCGAGTATCCCACATTTTTTTCATGATTTGAGATACTTAATCTTTTTCTTTGGTGACCTTATCCATTGTCTTCATGATGATATGTCTTGAGATGGTGTCCAGTATCATGCGATTTTCTTTTAAACGAGTGTCCATCGGTGGGCTTTTTCGTACAAGACTTCGCGTGGGAAAGACGGATCTCCTCCGATTGCAGGATTGTCGTAGTAAATGATGATGGGTCCTCTCGATGACTTCCATCATACGCCAATTGATCGAGCCTAGATGGTTGGACATATATATGGCCCAATCGCATACTCATCAATTGAGAACGGCCGGATCATGATACATCTGGGACGTGTTATCCATCTTTGAGTGATTTTGGAAAATGAATGAGTTTTTAAAAGCGGTTTTCAAGATCGGTTCGATTGACCACAATGACAAAAATTGGTCGGAAGAACCAAGGCTTTGATACCACTTGTAGGTTGAGAAGGTTAAGTGGTTCTAGAGGAGGGTGAATAGACTTCGAAAAAAAAATGGTCAGTGTGGAGAGCGGATAAACACATCAGAATGAATTATTTGGTCGATAACCAACAAGAATCGACCAAAGCGGTCGATTCGGTAATTTCAGTGAATAATTTGAGGCTTTTTTTTAAGTTTTTTTTGAAAAACCGGTTTGTATCAAATTGATTCCAAGTTTTATCTTTTTAATCGGATGACAAAAAAATATCAGTTACGATCATTTTAAAGCTTGGTGCAATGATCTTAACTTATTTATGTTCAAAGCTTTAAGATATCATTGAGAGTTTTAATCAAAGCGATAAAGGCACACAAGATTTATAGTGGTTCGGACAAATAAAGACGTCCACTCTTCCCTTTCAACAGGGGCACCAAGGTTTTATACGGACTTAGTTTAGTGTGTTAGTCAACACAAGACACCAATGAGATGTTTTAAGAGTTCTCACTCATTTAGATCAGAAATCGGTCTTTAGAAACCCTAGATAAATCTTATAAACAACTTATCCTAACTTGGGGGGTTTGGGTAAGATTGTTGAGGTTCCAACTATGAAATCTTTTTAACTGCAAAAGGACATGATAGCTAGATGAAAAGATTTCTTGCTAAGAACTTATGGGATGAACACAATATAAAATAAGCTTGTTGTTGTGTTCTTCGCGCGAAATCGACTATAGTTTGAGCTTCTTGATTATTTTGTTTGTCCAAGCATTTAGGTGTCTCAACAAAGTGTGATCCCATATTTATAGACCTTGAGATCAAAGAGCCGTTGGAGAGCAATTTGAATCTCGGGCTATTTTAAATGAGACTTGCGGGGCTTGATGTGGCGTGCATCGTGAGGCGGCATGGCGAAAAGCGTGAATGTGTATTTTATAGCCGTTTGAGAGAGCAACATCGAATTGAGTATCGACTCTGTTCAAATGTGTCTCTTCCTTATTGGATGGAAGCCGGCTGCGGTGTTGTTCCTCCAACTAAGGTTGGCATTCTTCTTGTTTAGATATAAACGTATGATAAGATGAAACACCGGTTTTTCATCTTATGGTGAATGATCGATCTGAATCGATCGATCTACCTGATGGAGTCTTCTGGCGCCATTGACTTAGCTTCAACTGACCGACTCCGGTGATGTAGGTCTTCGGTCTTATCTTCCGAAGTCATCGATCTTCTAGTATTCGAGGTTTGAGCTTCCAACTTAATAGTTATCGACTAGATCGATTCGTCGATCTTAGTTAAAGTTTAGCATTACGCTTTTTTCGGATATCTAGATTTCAACGATTCTTGGTCGACCTATCATATTGAGTTCACCTCAATATGTGACCTATCTATTACATCGGTTTTTCTATACAATCATTATCAAGCCCCGGTCTCCTATAGCGATAATGTAAACACTTATATTACTAAATTTGGTCTATTACATGTGTTTTTGGAACTTTCATCAAAACTATAAATTTCCCAACAAAGGGTATTACTTATAACACTGAAGGGTGTGACTTATATTACAACAAGATATATTAATAGTAATAATTGAAGGGTATGACTTATATTAGTCGTGATAACTGAAGAGTCATGCAAAAAAAAAAAAATGAAATCAACTTCACGGTAAATAAGTTTCACAGCATACAAACTCTATAAAAATTTGCCAATTTTGTTTGGTGGAATTGTGCCGGATAATTAATTCTTATAAAACTTTATATCTTCGATGGAATGCATTTCAACCATATTATATATACAGCCTAACACAAACCTAATCTATCAACCCAAGTAACATGCAATGTCCGAACCAATCATCAAGAAAACACAAAAACTCAATTATTAAACAATGATTATACACCACATTTTTGGACTTTCTTAATTCTACACCCCAAATTTTGTGTTATTAATTGGTATACAATATTGTATCACAAATATAATATTATTTGTATGATACCTTTGTTGCTTTTGCCACAAACTTTGAATCTGCAAGCGTGAATCCAATCGAATCACAGATAAAACATGACAGGGGATTCATTTCGTTACCGTACCGATCCCCTGTCCCACAAGAATAATTATGATTCTTTTTCTTCAAGATTATACTCCCTCCATACCATTTGAAATGCAAAATCAATTCGTTTATTTAATTTTTTTAATATTTTTTTTTTCATTTGTGAGCTGAATTCTCTTATGTTATTATTAAAAAAATGTCATTAAGTAGATAATTTAATATGAGTGAAATTGATTTCAACGGAAATCTAACACAGGACGTGGACATGCGCTCAAAGGCTCTGATACCATGTAAGAATTTCGTCTTATCTAAAAGTCTAAACTTGTAGAGATGTATAAAATTACACTACAAAAAAGACGGTGTTTTACGACGATTTTAGCGACGGTTTAAACCGTCGCAAATCATAGTTGCGACTGTTTTAGCGACGATTTTTCATCCGTCTGAAAAACGAGGGTCATTAAGATTCAGCGACGGTTTTCTCTGTCCGTCGCTAGGTATCGACGGCTTATTTTCGTCGCACAAAGTATCGACGACTTCATTCCGTCGCAACATAGCGACGGTATAGACTGTCGCTAAATCGTCGATATATTGTCGACGGTTATGACATCATAATACCGTTGTTAACAACGACGCCTTTCCGTTGGTATTAGCGACGGAAATTTCCGTCGAAAATTGTGACGGTTATATTCGTCGGTATTAGCGACGGTAAAGGCGTCGCTACATCCATCGCCATAACCGTTGCTAAATCGTGGGGCGCTCGGGCGGGCACCGAACCACCCGAGCCACGAACCATCTCGAACCCAACCACCAAACATCTTCTATATAAGCCATCAAACCTCCCAATTAAATGAGGCATGTATTCGCTCCCACGGGGGACCGAACACGGGACCTTGGCCGCCCAAGCGGGGATCAATTCCGCTCGTGCACTTGCTCTTTTGCGTTTACTTATTGAATTTAATTATATATGTACTAAAATTCATTTTTTTTTTCTAATTTTTTTTAAAATTCTTTATTTCAATTATGTTATTTAATAATTCAATTACATTTTAATATAATAATTTTTATTTTTTTTATAAATTATAATTAAATTAAAATATATTAAAATTGTATTTTTTTAACTTATTTTTAATAAAATTAATTCTATATGTCCTAAAATTTATTTTTTTTTCGATTTTTTTTTAAATTCTTGAATTATTTCAATTATGTTATTTAATAATTCAATTACATTTTCATATAATAATTTATATTTTTTATTTATAAATTATAATTAAATTAAAATATATTAAAATTGTATTTTTTAACTTATTTTTAATAAAATTAATTCTATATGTCCTAAAATTCATTTTTTTTCTATTTTTTTTAAATTCTTTATTTCAATTATCTTATTTAAGAATTCAATTATATTTTAATATAATAATTTATATTTTTATTTATAAATTTTAATTAAATTAAAATATATTAAAATTGTATTTTTAACTTATTTTTAATCAAATTAATTCTATATTTATTTACAATTCATTTTTTTTTTTTTTTTTTTAAATTCTTTATTTCAATTATCTTATTTAATTATAGTTTTTATATTGGATAATTAGCAAAAAATAAATTATGTTAAACAATGTCAAATAACTTGTAATATGCAAATACATGAAAATATTACAAATGAAATACAATATAATTATTATTCGTCATCCTCATCGTTGCCTCCATCTGTATTATCATCATCATCCTCGTCCTCCTCTTCCTCTTCATCCTCTTCTTCCTCACCATCATCATTCTCATTCACATCCTCATCTTCATCATGATCTTTATCCTCCCCGCCGCTGTCAATCTCTATCAAATACATCCACTGACGATTCGGATATTCCATCTGTTTCAAATCATATCAATATGTTAATTCTACAAAAAAATTGGACAGAGTTTCGTCTGTATATGTAAATATCCAAAAATATTATTCTTATCAAATAACATTAAAGAAATCCACGCAATAAATGATCACAACATTCATTTAACATAAACAATCTACACAATATATATCAACATCAAATACAAAATAAACTTATTAATTATATACATTACACTATATATATATATATATATATATATATATTTTTAAACGGTAGAAATGTAAAAACGTACGGTAAAATAGTTCTCGAGGAGTCGAAATGCTTCCGCTACACAATATGCACTTCAAAAATGATTTTCGCCTGTATCTACACAAATTTTGTTGTTAATTTTGGAAAAATATTGAGTTGGCTCAACTGTTTTGTGTGTAATGAAATTGATGTTATATTGATAGGTTTTAGCGATTGATTCAGCGACGGATTTTAGTAACTGTCGATATCAGCGACGGAAATTTCCGTCGTTATTAGCGACGGTTTAGCGACGGAATTCAAAAAACCGTCACTGAATCCGTCTCCAAATCCGTCTCCAAATCCGTCGCTAAAAACATAAATTATTAAAAAAAAATAGCAATTAAAATTGGTTAATCATTCATTAAAATAAAAACGGAAATTTGTTCAATCATACATAATTAAACCTGAAAAGTTAAGCAGAAATTATAAATTGTTCATAACACAATTAAAATAACATTGACCCTAGAGGGGATCTGCCCTCCAAACGGCCACAATTGACTCCCATACTTCGTGCCCAAGTTCTTCTGATAGGTTCACCCATTCTTCCCTCCACTGCGTATGCCACCTGTGCATCATGTCATGGTAATGTCGTCCAGCAACCTTACAAAATGCCTTGTAAACTTCATTGGTCTCGAGATCGGGACTCCACGTAGCTTGTTTCTATATTTTGAATATAATAAGATAATTAAATTAATTGTAATCAATATATATTGAAATAAAATATTAAGTTAAGTAAATTTTATACCGTAAACTCCTCGAAATATAATTGACGTTGGTTTGTTGGCACATATTTCCAACTGTAAGCGTTGACAGCAATTTCCACCCGCATGATGACGTTTTTGACTATATCGAAAGCCTCGTGACCAGGTACAATACTAACACATTAAAAAATAAATACATAATTAATAATTAATATTAAATTAATTAATTATATAATTAAAAAAAACAACACTTACTCTCCATTGATGATATTGATAGGCAAGCGAGGAATAGGCGCCGGGATGAAGCTTGGACGTTATTACCAGCATCCGTCTAAATAAAATATGAAATTTATATATTACTTAATAATATAAAAAACAATTAAATGTAAATAAATAAATAAACGAAAAAAACATTAAAATATTACCGTGATATCGAAGAATACAGATGAAATTGTCTCGTTTGTGTTGTTTTCTAATTTGATTGATGGAAAAAATGGGCAGGCAGCGGCGGTATTTATAGAATTGGATTTAGCGATGGATTTTTTAAAGCCGTCACTTAAACCATCGCTAAATTAATGACACCCGCTCCCAACGGGCGTATCTCTTTGTTTTCTGCACTATTTAGTGACGAATATTAAATATCCATCGCTAATGATGTCGCTTGAAGTGGCGGTTCGAATTAACCATCGATGAACCGTCGCTAAACCGTCGTAGTTAGCGACGGTTTTGGTGTCCGTTGCTAAAAATGGTGGATTTGACTTTTTGAATAATTCTGTCGCTACATCCGTCGCAGCTAGCAACGGATGTTGTATCCGTCGCTAATTTCCGTCGTTAAAACCCGCCTTTTTTGTAGTGTTAATTCATTTATTTAATTTTCCTAACACAGTGTCCCACTATACGATGCTCAATTTTTAGGCACGTAGTTCAAAAAAATGTATAATGAGTAGAATATTGGAGGAAAAATTATATTTTTTTATGTATAAAATAAATAAAGTAGTTTGATTGAGTGTGTATGAGTCTAAAAAATAATGACATTTGTGTAAATATGTGAATATCGTAAGAGTGAGATTTAATGAGGAGTTTCTTTTTCTAGGCATGCAAAGTGTTATGTAATTCCCCAATAAGGAAAGCATGCAATGTGTTGTGGAACGAAAGGAGTAATCAATTGAGTAGGTCTTTAATTAAATTTGTTTATACTATAAAATTTATACCACTATATTTATAATTTAATATCATAACATTTATCAACTGATATCACTATACTTGTAAACTGAAATAATAACATTAAATGCTATAAATATTAGTTTTTTTTATCGGGATATAAATATTAGTTTATAAGGGTAGTGGTATAATTTATAAGTATAATGATATCAATTTTATAGTATGAATAAATTTCTTAGGAGAATTTGGACCATCAATTTTATAATAAAAGTGTGTAAATTGTTTAAAATATGTCAATTTAATGATATTAATTTATATAGTTCTTATTGTTTTTATATTCAACTAAATAAGGTATATTATAAAAATTGCGGTAAAACCCAAAATTTTATGTACAACAAATGAATTTGGATCATGTAGCGTACAACACCAAGCTGTGCAATATGAATTTATAGTGTATCTTTTAGTTGAATAACACGGTGTTGTGTTGTACAAGATCCAAATACATTATAGACCCATATGAGTCTACTGCATAACACATGATTCAAATTCAATAAATGATGTTTTATTGGTCTGTGTAAAACTATCAAAGTGACTTAGTTCAAGTGGTTAAAACACCCATTTAATGAAATTTAATGGAGATTTTATACTCAAAGCATTGCGGTGCAGTTATGATTTCGATCGATAGCGCATAACTTGATTGAAAATTATTGACGGTTCGTCACAACTTATGTGTGATTAATGTTAAACTAGAAGTCTAGAAGTCATAATAAATTTGAAGCTTGTCAAAAAAAAGGAAAAGAAAATTAACAAACACTTGCAAAAAAATTAGAGTATTAATCATTTTATTTAAAAATATTCATAAATTTATTAATATTATTTATATTTACTTAATAATATTAATCTGAAACAAATACTTACTCCATAAAACATAACAATAAAATGAAAAATGGAGTAACAAAATATTTTTGCAACATACACATGTATTATTTGGCGACAAAATGCAGAGCCCATAAATCCATTTCTTTTCAGGATATGAATAAATATAATTTTTTTTATGTTTCTTTAATAACAAAAAACAAAACAATTAATCTAGATCTAAAAAATAATTAAATTAAAAGTAGTCTAACAAGTGAAGTAATTTCCTTTCCTTTCAAATTTCAATACTTATCTTCTTCCCCAAGCAGCTGCAGATTTGGAAATGTTCATGTTTCGAGAAATCCAGTAACCCTAAGTACCAAATTACGAAACTCACGCAAATCCCTCCCTTTAACGGCCCTTCCTTTCCCCGTGCAAATCGACAGCGCCATCATTTTGCCCGCCACGCGCCGCCCCACGATCACGTGCGGCGGCACCATTTCTCCGCCGTAATCGCACTCCGCCTCCGCGCAATTGAAACACTCAATTCGAGCCGCGTTCACCGGAATACTCACCGGAACGGAGCTAATTTTAGCGACGGACGCCTTCAATCTCCTCCGCTTTCCCCTGTTTCGCGATTCGCGGCGGCGGCTCGGCGAGCGGCTGCGCGCGCCGTCGGAATCGTCGGGGAATATGACTTCGGATTCCTGAAACTCTTCTTCCGCCATTGGAATTGTGGGGATTGAGATGGATGGGGATTTGGGGGGAATTTGGGGGATTTTGTAGGGATGGAATGATTGGAAGGGGGGGAGGCGTAGTCAGTACACTATGATTGCTGATGACATCATCGTGGAGTGCGGCCCCCGCTTTCTCAAACTCCCATTTTAAATTAACAACAATAATAATAATAATAATAATAATAATAATAATAATAATAATAATAATAATAATAATAATAATAATAATAATAATAATAATAATAATAATAAGTTTTTTGTTTTTGGTAATAATTTGATATGGATTGTGAATGTGTAGAAAGCTGGATGGGCTTTTGCTTGCGTTTCACGGCTTCTTGTTGTGTGTATAATTGATTAATTGTATACCTTGGGGGTACAAACTACAATTCAATTTTTTAAATGCTCTTAGGTGTCTTAATTGAATTATTTTAAAAAAAAATATGTATTATGGTAAGAATTATGCTTTAGAAACTGTTTAATTAGTTTTATAGGTTATTCTTTTTAATATTGCTACTATGTAGGGGTAGGCAAAAGACCGAAAAACCGAATTATCAATCTGAACCGATGATTTTTGGTAAAACCGGTTTGGTTTTTTTGGTCGGTTCGGTTTAGATTTAATAAAAATTTAGTTTCGATTCGGTTAAGGTTTTGTAAAAATCGAATTAACCAAACCGACCGAAATACACACATATATATATATATATATAATTAAAACAATATATTAAATACATATTTAAAAAAATTAACAGGTTAAATACATATTAAATTAAATAATCTTGCTTTGGGAAATCATTAAATTACGAATTTCAGGTTTTTGTTAGAAATGCTGAAAATATGTTTGAAAAATCATTAAATTGTAAATTAAAGGTTTTTGTTAGAAATGCTGAAATTTTGTTTAAAAAATCATTAAATTGTGAATTTCAAGTTTTTTTTCCATGCTAAAACCGAATAAACCGAATTCCTTGTTCAGTTCGGTTTATTTCGGTTACTCACCATTTCGGTTTTGTTTCAATTTAAATTTGCATGTCAGTTTGTTCGGTTCGTTCGAAAAATATCCCTAAACCGACCAAACTGACCGAATGTCTACCCCTACTAATATGTGATACTTTATAGGCTATAAATGTTGTAAATTTAGGATAATCTTGTAAATTTTCAATTTGATTTGGGCTTATTTTGACTCGATTGTCCTACTTTTATAAATTTTAAAATATATTATTTATATTTATAAACTTTAAAATATATTGTTCTATATTTTTAAATCCGTAAAATTTTTGTACCTAAAACACAACCCTTAATCTATTGACCCAAAAAACGTTATTCTAATCAAACTTGTTATACAAGCAATAAAGGATGGAACCAAATACATAAAATTATAAAATTCAAAGTATGGAACCCCTGAGTAATTCAAAGTACATATATTATCCTAAAGAGTCACTCAAATAATCTAATACATAAAATTTAAAAAATATGGCACCAAATACAAATAACAAATTCCCATATATAATACAAGCATTCATCAATGTAAAAGAACTATTAAGAGTGAGTCTCATGTAAGCACCAAACAGATTGTCAGACTCATAGTAAGATTTTAGAAGCATGCAACTATACAAAACAGAAAACGTGCAACTATTTCGCATGTAAGCGTGCAACTATGTTCCCATATTAACAGGTTGCACTTTTTTCGTGTAAATAAGTTGCATTTTTTCAATGTAAGAATAAGAGACGCGTTTTAAAATGCACTATAATAATCTTGTGATCTTATGCATAAGTGCATCATTCTAGCCAACAATTAAGAGTTGAATTGGTATGACTTGAGAATAATAATGGTAATGATGAGTACCATTAATCATTATGAGATTATTAATTATATTGTTATTGATTGATTAAAAAAAATTAACAATGTGTATCATTTAAAAGGGTTGAGTGAGTGACTACAGGGATAAAACAAAGTAATAAAAATAAGGTAATCAATAACTTAGTTCTATTTCTAGTATATATGTATTAAAACTGTCTAGTTTATTAATGAGATTCCATTACTCTATTCGATTACTTACCCCTAACCAAACGACTCTACGTTAATCTTATTCATGCATTATGTATAATTGCATATGCATATATCATGATATAATTTTAATATATATATATATATATATTTTTTGACATGTTTATTAATTTATTGCTTCTTGCATTGTGGTCTTATATATATACTACCTCCGTCCCAAATGTATTTACCCTTTTACTTTTGATATGCGTTTTTTGATTGGGACGGAGGAGAGAGTAGTATTTAAAGTGATAAAGTGATTTTTTTATTGAGGGTATTGTAGTTCTGTATATGTTATTACTAAAACAGATGTTTTTTTGGGTTAAAATAATGACATGAGATGTAATTTTGAAATGTTGTGACGAGTCATTTTTTAAAAATGGTAGATAACTTTGGGACGGAGGGAGTATGAATTATGATTCCAACTTTTTAATGCATATATCCGTTGGAAAAGTATTTAAAAAATTTGTGATTGGGATTTATTCATCAAATTGATTAAATCATCACTCACATGAGATCGAATATACAACTCATTTTTATTTATTTACTTATTTTCATTTGACATATGTGGCTAATCCAAATCAAATCACCTATTCGAAGGTACTTTATTTGATCAAGACAACCATGTATCTTGACTTTTGAGCTTGGATAGCGAGGACACGTGTAACGGGGCCTTTGGACTGAAAATAAAAAGATGTTGATATTGATATTGATATATGTATCCATTTTGGAAATATTCAAGTCATTGTTTGAGGAATTTATTAGGTGATGGCATATACAGAGGCGGATGCACATAGATCCCTCTTTTTTGCTAAATAATTTTTATATAGTGTATTTAGTTTATATTTTGATTTTTGAGTTATAAAAAATATATTTTATTTTAATTTGTAATTTTTAATAGGTTAGGACTTGTATTTATTAGGTGCACGATGCACTCCATAATATATTTTAGAGAATACAACTTATTGCATAAAAATCATACAATTTGTTACATTGAAACTTGCAATTTGTTTTACGAACACATGTTGCATGTTTCAGTGTAATAAGTTGTATGTCTCTAAAATTTACTATGAAGTGCACTGTACACATGAGACCCTCTCTATTTAATATTATATGTTTTCAAATTTTCAACTGTTTATATTTTGTTTGTAATTTTTTTAAGGAGTAACACTTGTGTAAGACGATCTCATGGTGAGACGAAGTATAATTGATAATGACGCTTTAACACTTGCACTTTAAAAAGGGTGGGTGACCCGTCTCATGTGTAAGATTATTTGTTTTTGCGTTTTTAGGATGTGTTTTACATTTTGAATTTTATTATTATTTTTTTTAGTATTATTATAATTGTGCATACTCTGTTTAAAATTCCTGGATCCGCCACTGGACATATATATGTATAATATGTAGGAAAATGTTAATTACTTAGTCTCATGCATTCACGTGTCCGTATCACCACATGAAATTCGTTGTTTTCATTTTGCTTTCATTTCATGTTTTGTTCATAAAATTCGTATAATGCATGTTATGCATTTATTCAATAATATTTGCATCATATTTGTATGTGATTGTGATCTGAAATGACTTCACGTGAGCACGCGCGGAACGTGCACTTAAGAGAATATTGGAAAATGTGATCTTTGAAGAGAGTTTATATTATTTTCTCATTTTATAGTTTGAGTGGTTGAGAATTTAACTTTCAAATATATGTTGTAATCAAAATATATGGGGAAAGATAAAAATAGGTAGCTTTTGTCCCACATAAAAAAAATAAAAAAAATGAGCATATAAAGAGAAACTCACTTATATAGCTTGACCATTATTATGGAATTATGCTTCTTGGGCTTTAAATTTTGAACTTATGTGCAAGAGCGGCCTACAAGACAATATTTACCCAATATGTATATGTATACATTAAATATTTATCGGTGTGTATTTTAATCTTATATTTTATCTAGGATGCTATGCATTAAATATTTTCCAGTGTGTATTTTAATCTTATATTTTATCTAGGAAGCTTGTTGTATAGAAAGAAGTTTTCACGGTCTTTATTTGTTTGGCCGTCTTTATAATGGAAATAAAACAACTTTCTAAAATAATCGTCTTTATTTTGTTTGGTCATTTTCAAAAAAAAAAATAAAATAATTTTCAATACTATTTAATACTATTATTTCCCTCCATCAAACCCATTTTACACTCACAATACCCATCCATCAAAACCACTTTACCCACTTTACACTAGTTAATACTATTATTTTCCATTTTTTCTTAATCTACGTGTCTACAGTATATGACCAATTAAAATCAGAACGGAGGGAGTAATAAAATAATTTTCCCTTTTATTTATATCCCCAAGCATCTTAATGTTACACTTTAAGACATTATTTTTCCACACTAAAATCAACTTTACCTCATTTAATTTACACAAATGTCGCTATTTTACCATTTAACCCCATCAAAAAATAATTTTATCCCTATTAATAATAATAAATAATTCATATATTAAAACTGTGCAAATAGTAAATGTTCAATCAAAAAATGGACAAATGGAGTATATTTTAATCTTATATTTTAATACATATGTCACATATGAGTGACAATATTTACCCATTTTTCAGTACAGCATGTACAACACCATATTTACCAATGTGTATTTTCGAGTGCTCCCCGATATTGGAACAATTCTAAAAGAATAGAGATGGTTATGATTACTTGATGGAGTATTATTTAAGTAATTCGTTCTGATTACAAAAGTTCAGCTGGAAACAATGTCACATGCTTGCTTGACAAAATTAATAAATTGATGAGCAATTGAAATATTATAAATATATATTTGGCGTGTAATTCAGTTCTTAAGTTATGGGTGCTTATTATTTCTAATGGAAGTCATGCATGCCTTAACATGATTGTCTATGTTCGTTTCTTGGATTCTAAATTATTTTATAGGATTGTCTATCTTAGTTTCTTAGATTCTAAATTATTTTATGTATAAGAATCTTATTGTTATTCTTTTAATTTCTGTTAAAAAAAATATTGACTTAGAAAAAGAAAATAAAAGATAAGTCTAGATCAAGTTATTATAATTGTATTTGCGTATTTATACAAAAAAAGAATCCTTGAGATTATTTTTTTTTTTTTTTTAAAAGGCTAAGTCTTGTATGCATATTCAGGTGCACTGTGCACTCATAGTGCATTTTAGAATCATGCAACTTGTTATATTGAAAGATACAATTTTTTTACACCGAATCGTGCAACTTATATGGAAAAATAGTTGCACGGTTCAATGTGAATAAGTTGCATCTTTCAGTATAACAAGTTGCATAGTTCTAAAATACACTACTATGAAGTCCTTGAAGACTTGGACACACCGGACCTATTAAAAAAAATTGATTCTATTATGCTATCTTTGGTCTATATATGTAGAAATTTTTATATTTATACTTTAAAATTATAAAATTTTGTCATTTCACCATCTTTAGAATATAAAATTTTTGTCTTCCATGTTCAATAGAAAATTTCGCCCTCTTGGGACGAAATCCAAGATCCATCTCTAACTCCAAGTTTCCAAAAAAAAAAAAAAATTAATCCAAATATAGTATTGTAAATTCTCAATTCCCCCCGTTCCTACGTGTAGTATTTACACATTTTTCAAAAATATTATCGAATACAGCAATATAATATTAATTCTCTCAACATGCTAACAAAAACAATTCACAAAATTCTACTCTTAAAAGAGCACAAATTTGCTTTCGAAAGAAAAAAAGAGCACATTTTTTTTTTTAAAAGGAGCACAAATTTGAACGTGAGAGTGATAATAACTACATATTGGAAGCCCAGATTATGGAAGGATCAACCCAATATCTATTTTAAATGGTCTTAATGGGCCCAAGATCTTCAACATTTCCGTGGACACTTTAGATGATATTCCAATTTAATGCAAGATTTTTACGAATAATACTTGGGTACATTAGTTTTTTGCTATACTTTTTCAATGAAAATTATTAACATTGTTCTGTGAAAAAAAAAGTGTTTGATATACCATGAAATTAATAACATAAAAAAAATATTTCATCTTCGATTGTTTAAAAAAAACCTGTTTTTCTTGGGATTGCGAGAACGTGATCCGTCGTAATTAAAATGTCAACAAATGAATAAGCAAAAAATAATAAAAATAAAAATTTAAAAAGGTAAATGAGGATCATTTTCAAATTGGGCTGGAACCAACATACCAACTACATATAATCAAAAGCCCATTTTGGAGGATCTAATTAATCCCATATTGCACTAGTGTCGGCCCATAACATTTTACTTTTAACCAAAGGCTCGCGCATGGACATTTTTCATCGTCAGTCGTCACACATAATAATCGCGAATAAGTTTTCGGTATGAACGAATAAGTTTTCGGTAAAATTTGTTCATAATGTAAAATTTATATCATTACATTTATAAATTAATATCATTA
Organism: Stenogyne calaminthoides; assembly: GCA_037126765.1. Taxonomy (NCBI): domain Eukaryota; kingdom Viridiplantae; phylum Streptophyta; class Magnoliopsida; order Lamiales; family Lamiaceae; genus Stenogyne; species Stenogyne calaminthoides. The sequence continues at coordinate 14,819,330 of JBBCBC010000035.1, forward strand.
TACATATAAATTAAAATTATAATATTAAATGCTATGAATATTAATTTTCACACGAGAGTTTGTGCATATATAATTCGAAAATTCAACATATAATAAACTCCTGCTCCAAAAATAAAATAAGGTACTTCCTGCCAAAAAGGAGGTGGACATCACATGGAGTAATTTACTTCCTCTGCCATTCCTTAAGAAGCCACCGTGAGAGTTATTGGAACTGAAGTTCTAACATTTTTTTTTTTGGCCAAAAATATCTGTACACAAATTGCATTTTGTATAAAAATTTGACTTATTTCAATGGCCTATGAGACCCATAAAAAATCTGAGTGAAGAATATTAGTTCAATCAGTTCACATAAATAAAAAATGTTAGTAATTATATTCTAAATAAAATATATATATATATATATTTTATCTATTTGAAAATTTATGAACTAAATTTGCTCCACTTTGGATGTGCAATTTGTGCGACGAAACGTTATTGTTTTCTGTTTTTAGAAAAGAAGTCACATTTGCTTAATATTTTGACTTTTAAAACATTGACAAAAAAAGAAGTCACATTTTCTTAATATTTTGACTTATAAAACATTGATAAAAATTTATGTGAAACCGAGTTTACCGTAAATTCGGTTATTTTAGTATCACTGTTATATATAAAAAAATATCACTATTATGCATAAAAATTATCACTGACATGCACAAAAACAATCACTGTTTAAAAAATGATTTATATTTTTAAACAGTAAAATTTTTTGTATATAACAGTGATAATTTTTACACATAACATTGATAAAGTTCAAAAATCGTCTGGTTCACTGGAATGTTACTTTAAAACATTACTCTTTTTGTGAGATCAATTTTTTTATTTTTTTTAACGAAGAAAAGCATCAAAGGACGAGGCGTACAAGACAAAAACTGCGTACTACAAATTGACGAGGGATGCTGCAAACCTGACCGTGGCACGGACTGATCTTGCATTCAAATGAGTGTGGACAGTTAAAGGCGAAAGTGGCTGCAACAACATGGAGAATTTTATGGAACAGGATACTGACAAAAAAAAAACTTAAAAAACAAAAGGTTCTTGTTGCGGGCAATGAATCAAAGTGCTCAGTATGCGAGGAGGAAACATAATCAACCTCCCACCTTTTTCTCGCGTGCAACGGAACATATAAGGTGTGGTCGAGTGTTTCAAATAGCTCAATATCTCTTCCGTTATTCACGGCGACATCAAGAAACAACTTCATGGAGTTATAGGCATGTTCCGAGGTAAGAAAGGGAAAAACTTTGCAATTTGCCTTTGGGAATGCGTGATTTGGAGTATATGGAAAAAATGAAATAAATTGATCTTCGAAGCGGAAACGTTCGACATTGTAAAAATTGTAGATGAAATAAAGGGTAGATTATGAAGTTGGTTATCTGTATATACTCGAGATAGTTGTAGCATCTCCTTTCAATAATGGTTAGTAGATTCTAGGAAACTTTTAGACTGTTAAAGAGATTGTAATTGTATTCTTTGCTCCCGGATTACTCTTTGTATCCTAAACACTTATTTCCTGTGTTGCACGGGTGCGGGTGTGGGGTGCAGATACGATACGATTCGGGTGCAGGGATTCGTATATTTTCAAATTTTTAGGATACGATACAGTTAGGATACGTCAATTTTTTTAATTTAAATATATATATATCACCTGTAATAATATTAAAAATTTACAACAATTATATATAACACATGTAATAATATCAAGAGTATTTAAAACACAAGTACTAATATCAAGAAATTCATCCCATAAGTAACAAAACAACAATTAAATCAAATATCATTAACCTATACAAGTCATAAATCATAATAAAATATTAATAAATTTTAATATTTAATAAGTTTTAGAGTGTGTCCTTCAAATTATTAGTAAGTTTTAATTTTTTACAAAAAAAAACCCCCAAAATTTAATAAATTTTACAAAAAAATCCTGATACGTATCCGATACGCGTATCCTCGGAACAGGATAAGCGTATCCAATAATAAAAAAATTAAAAAAATTGGGATTCGTCACGTGGCGAATCGGGTGCGAATTCCAGGCGAATCCCACCCGAATCGCACCCCAGGCGAATCCGATACTGCATATTGTTAATTTTTTAAGAATCCGTGCATTAGAGCTTATTTCTTAATGAAATAATTTTTCCCGACCAATTTTTTTTTTCTTCAGACAGGGTTGAAAAATGGGCAAAAGGTGAAAGTAATGGAGACAGATTATTGTGGGAAATCTTTATTAGAGATCTGACTTGTGTTGTGAAACGAGACTTGGTCTACAGTATGCTTGCCCAACTGCTTGGTTTAATTGCAACACCAGTTTATAAAGTCTATATGGGCATGTGCAATAAATGATTTTGCGAGTATTAATTAATTGGTTAATTGATTTATTTTTCTATATTTTTTATGAGTAGGTCATAGGTGAAATTTATTTATAATATGAAATTTATACCAATACACTCATAAATTATGATCACAACACTTATAAACTAAAATCATAACATTAAATATTATAGATATAAGATAATAATAATAGTGACACCAATTTATAAACGTAACAATATCAATTTTATAGTATGAACAAATTTCACATAACCTATCCGGAGTTTCTCATTCAAGGAGTCAAATCATTTGCTTATTTATAGAGTCAGATAATCTGCTTGCTAACTATATGCTGGAAAAAGCTTCATTTTCAATGAGACTTTGATGGTTATTTCTATGCTAGCTACACCCAATAATACTTTAACATATTGTACTATATGTATTAACATATTGTACTATACAATACATTAAGTATGTGACACAATATATTAATGCATTGTTGGGTAGTGCCCAACAGTGTATCATAGAAAAAATCAACTTTGATAGTCTGCTTGAAAACGGGGAAGTTCAATTTTATTTTATAAAAAAAAAACTAATTATATATATATATGTATATTTTTTTTCCGCTGCTTATATAGGATGCGTGATATACCTATATAATTATGACAAAGTATAGTGTGAACAAATTTTACGGTGAAACTGGTTAAGGAGTGTAATTTTTATTACTAAAGAGTGTGACTTTTAACTGTAAAGGGTGTGACGTTTTATTATAAAGAGTATTACTCATATAAGTGAGAGTGTGACTTATATTATATCAAAGAGTGTCGTAGTGATAATTGAAGGGTGTAACTTATATTACTAAAGGGTGTGACCATATTACTAAAGAGTATGTCTATAAAAAAAATCAGTTTCACGGTAAACAAGTTTTACAGAAACACCAACTCTATAATTATACATCACCAATTCTTATAATGTTGATATACGACAAATTCAAACTTTTGTTCCCGAAAAAAAAAAGAAAGAAGAGCTACTCCATCCATTGGCGAATCTAATAATTGGCATATTATCCTGTAAGCAAGTGGAGTCGGTGATGGGAAATTAATTGCAGGCTTTGCTCATTAATTTCTCCACACATTAAATTAGGTCGATCGTTTACTAACTACCTAGGTTTAAATATTAGTTGACTTTTGGTTCGACTCCGATCTAAAATTAATTTTAAATTTAAGGTACAATAAATAATTATTAAAAAAATATTTAATAACTAAAATTGATACCCATTGATACAATAAAATTCAATAAATAAATATAATTATAATTGAATCTATCGAGTCTACACTTTTAAAGATATCTATAACATCATCCTCATGAATTTATAAAATAAATCTTGATTAACATTTTCTCCTTTTTACTTAATAGTGTTATTTTTTTTATAATTTGGTATTCGGCCCAAGGACCGATTAATTTGGGGGATCAGAACCCACCGTCCACTAGTGGGGCCCCAATTTAAGTCAGAGCTAAGCTTTGTATGGACAAACTCATCTCAATCAGAACCCACCGTCCACTTCAAGCTAGAACTAAACTTTGTATGGACTGACTCATCTCAAGGATTGATCGCACCTTAGAGGGTTCGAATCTAAAATCTAGAGAAGAGCACACTCCTAAGTCTCAAGCCTACACCACTAGGCCAACCCTTGGGATTACTTAATAGTGTTAGTTTTGTTATTAAAAAATGGCTGAGTAGTGTTAGAAAAACAATATAAATGAATTAATTCAACATTTCTTTATAAATTTGAATTTTTAGATGAGATTAATTCTTCTATGTATCAGAATCAAAAGACTCACACCCACATCTTCACCCATATTAAATTATCCATTTGTTGGGTCTTCTCTCCAACAGTAGTTAGTAGAGAGTTCGACCCATAAGTAAGAGAGAGTGTTAGAAAAATTATGTAAACAAATTAATCCCAATCTTTCCTTCTATCTACAAGTTCAGACTTTTGGATATGGATGAATTCTTCCTAAGTACAATAATTTTTAGCAATATTACATTTCAATTTTGAGTTACCACTATAGAACACAATCTTTTCTGTGAAACTTGTTCACTGTATGAAATTGATACCATTTCATTTTTAAACTGGTACCACTACTTTTATATAATATCAATATCATTTAATATTATAATTTTAGTTTATAAGTGTAAGAATATCAATTGATAAGTATAATATATCAATTTATAAATATAGTAGTACAAATTTCATACTAACAAGTTTCGCCAGAAACTTACTCAATATAAAAATTTCATGCGCGTGAAATCAATGCATTGTACTAACTGTATTCTTGTATGTACAACAGTTTGAAAACTCCCCACTCCAATTTATAATTTGCAATCTTGTTTGTTCAAATTCTGCAATATATATACACCTATTTCCTCAACCATTAAACACACACCACTTTATCCATTCCACTCTAACATTCTCATTTATAACTTGTTTATTTATAATAATATATAATCATGGGTTATGCTATTAAGGAATGGGTGGTGGCGAGTGTGGTGGTGGCGGTGGCTCTCAGCCTCTACTACGGTGGCGGCGTGGCGGCGCAACCTCAAGTTCCTTGTTTCTTTATATTTGGTGATTCTTTGGTGGATAATGGTAATAACAACAACATTCAATCTTTGGCTAAGGCTAATTACTTGCCTTATGGGGTTGATTTCTCCAGTGGGCCCACTGGGAGGTTCTCCAACGGAAAAACTACCGTTGATGCCGTTAGTAAGTTTTCTTTAAATTCATTTAGATGAATGTTCAACTTGGTAACAGAGTTAGATTAAATAAAAAAATAGAAAGTCTTGACGTTTTAAAATGACTTATATATATGTGCATATAAAGAGTAGTTTGTCAAATTATTTTTCAGAATTTATATAAAAAATTGTCATGTAATTTAGGTTAATCCTGTATTGACACTTTTTCAATTTGGACATTTTATTGTCAATTTTGATCACATTCCTATTTACCATTTTCCAATTTTGGTCATTTTAACGTGCCTGATAAAAAAAAAGTGCTGACTAAAATTAAAAATAATAATTATATGAAGCTAAAATTTGACACGATCTAAGTTATATGGTAATTCTTTCATTTTAACTCTAATTTACATGAACGTTTGTTTGTCAAATTTCGTTGTACTTAATTTTCTTAAATCTTTGTCCCCTTAAATTTTTATTTTCTACTCGTTTGCTCCTTATATCTTTTTTTATCAAGAAGGTGAAAATTGAGAAAATTTCCAAAATAAAGGGAGCCAATTTATGTAAAATTAAATGAAGTAAAAGTATAAAGACATAAATTCTTTCTATAAATAAAAGAGTAGGGGAAAACGTACATTCTTTCTATAAATAAACTAAATGATTCTCTATTCAATTTAACATTATTATACTCTAATAAATTCATATTTAACATGTAATTAATTCACAGCTGAGCTACTTGGCTTTGATGATTACATTCCACCGTACGCCACCGCACGTGGCCAAGAAATACTCAAAGCAGTCAACTATGCATCTGCTGCTGCTGGCATTAGATCAGAATCTGGCCAACAATTGGTATGAAATTGTTTAGATTTTGAATTATAAATGGTAACTGTAACCTCAAATAGATTTAGTCCTCCAACTTTTTTTCTTATATTTAATCAGAATAATTTTGACTATGTTCAATTTTATGGGACTAAAATTAGATATTATATTGTCAAAATTATTGGGACTAAATCTATTTGAATTCAAAGTTATGAGACCATTTGTGATTCAAACTCAAATTCTTTAATTTTAAAAAAAGTTTTTCTTTTTTATAAATTCTGATTAAATTTTTTTGACTATATTTTTGGGTCAAATGATGATTGATCATATTAGGGTTCAAGAATTGCTTTCAGTGGACAAGTGAATAACTACAAGAACACTGTTGCACAAGCGGTGGATATATTAGGGGGGTGTTTTGAAACATTTAAAATAACTTTCAGAAGCACTTATTTTTAAAGCCTTCTCTCACAGCTTTTGAAAATAAGTGCTTCTGAAATCTATTTTAAGTGTTTCAAAACACACCCTAGGTGACCAAGATTCTGCTGCAAATTATTTGAGCAAATGCATTTATTCAATAGGAGTGGGCAGCAATGACTACCTTAACAACTACTTCATGCCTCTTTATTACTCCACTAGTTGCCAATACTCCCCCCAACAATATGCCGATGTTCTTATTCAGCAATACACCGAGCAATTAAGGGCACGTTCCGTCTCAAAATAGATTGAACATTTACTTTTGTACAGAGTTTAATATATGAATTGTTTATTAGAATTATAGTAGATATATAGAATTGCTTTTTTACGAGAGTTAAATGATAAAGTAATAGCACGTGGTGTAAATAAAATGTGATAAAGTTGTTTTTAGTGTGGAAAAATAATGACATGTGGTGTAATATTGAGATATTTTGAGGGGACAATTTAAATTGATTGAATTGCTTTATTGACACCTTATAAGAATGTACAACCTAACTTGAGACAGATCTTTTTGGCTAATGTTCAATATAATTCGTGACGGAGGGAGTAGTCAACATAATGAAATAAATTTTGTATTAAATGACATTTTTTGGGTGGTGGGCCCTACTTTTATTCAAAGAGTAAGGCATGAGGTGCACTAGTTGCATAGTGTAATTGATGCATAAGTAATAGTATTTAATGGCAATAACTAATAATGTTCAGTGAAAATAATTGACACCATCAAGATAATATCATAGATCGTTCTGTAATTTTAGTCGTGCCCAATTTCAGTCATGTATGTAATTACTTTTTCAAGTTTGGTCCTTTCGTGTCAAATTCTAGCCTTTTGGTATTTAATTTAATAAGTCCTTCTGGTGTCCATTTTGGTCATTTTTTTATGTTCAATTTAAGTCCCACATCTTTTTACATTTTTCAGTTTTGGTCACTTTGGATCAAAAACTTGACACCAAAATGACCAAAATTGAAACGAAGAAAAAGAGACTAAAATTGGACGTGGCGATAGTTATCTCTGATATTATCTCAATACTAACAAACTAATACTATTTTAAAATACACTTGAATTTCTGTCAAAAAAAAAAAAAACACTTGAATTACATAGTGCAACCAATATTTTTGTGTATCTTTCTCTTATTCTAAATCTTGATTTTTTTTTTATTAAATTTCATTTGATTTGTTAATTTTGTAGGCATTGTACACCAACGGAGCAAGAAAGTTCGTATTAAACGGAATAGGTCAAATCGGGTGCAGCCCAAATGCGTTGGCCCAAAACAGCCCAGATGGATCAACATGCGTCCAAAGAATCAACGATGCCAACCAAATATTCAACAGCAAACTAATGGCATTAGTTGATGAATTCAATGGAAATACACCAGATGCAAAGTTCATCTACATTAACGCATATGGAATTTTCCAAGATTTGATTGAAAACCCCTCAGCTTTTGGTAATCTTGCACTAAATTCTTTTTATAATTGTCAATTTAAAAAAAAAAATATTTTGTTAAAATTAAATAAACTAATAATGAATTTATTAATTTATTTTATTTTACTTTCTGAAAATTCTTGTATGCAATATTGCAGAGATCAATATCTGCTCAATATGCTTTTTAAACAAAGAAACTCGCTTCCTTTTCTCGCTTATCCTTCTTCTTCCCTTCTCCATCATTAATTATTCTCGCTTAAAGAATTGCTCAATGGATTTATTGAATTTACTTGCTGAATTATGTTTCAATAAGATGGATTAAGATGTTGAGTAAGAAAATTTAATATTTCTTCTGATTTTTTCACATTTTTATTAGTTTAGACCATACGTTAACACACAGTTTTCATAATCTAATACACATGTGTCCATAAAGTAACACAATTTTTAATATTTTAATATGGTACTATATGCGCAAATACGTATTACTTTCGGGATAAATATGTGGTTTTTGTTATTACAGTAACACATACTTGCCCTAACCATAACACACAATTAACATATAGTAACACGAACTTGAGAGCGATTTTTTTGAAAAGATCCATTTGATCTGGTTTCAAACTGCGAGTTTTTCTCCCAATTCGTGTTAATTAAATACACAAATATTATACCATGTAATATTTCACAAAAGACCTACTCTGTATTTTCAGGATTTAGAGTGACAAATGCTGGTTGTTGTGGAGTGGGGAGGAACAATGGCCAAATTAAATGTCTCCCTTTACAAACCCCTTGCCAAAATAGAGATCAATATCTATTTTGGGATGCATTTCATCCTACGGAAGCTGCGAATATCATCGTTGGAAGACGATCATACAGTGCTCAAAAATCGTCCGATGCGTACCCTTATGACATTCGCCGATTGGCTCAGCTCTAAATAATTAGAGACAATTTATGTGACTTAAAAGAAGACGACAATTGTCACATACCCTAATATCTATTTGTGATTATACATAATATTTTTGTTATATAAAAGTTTGATGTTTTCATAATTTTTGAGTGATGTTGTTCCTCATGTGTTAATCATTCCAATGTGAGTTTTGGCATTTATGAAAAGGGAAATTGTAAGTCATTTACATCTATTGAAATTAACAAGGACTGAATTGCTATTGAGTGAGTATTATATGCATTCAAGTCTTTTTATGTATTCATATATAATGTAATTTAAAAACCATGCTATTTGTTATAATGAAAGACGTGCAATTTTTTTATATTGAATCGTGCACGTACTATTTTTCATATTAATAATTGCACGGTTCAGTGTAAACAAATTACATCTTTCAGTATAACAAATTGTATGATTCTAAAATGTACTATGAGTGCACAATGCACCTGAATTCTTATAAGACTTAGACACTTTTTTTTCGACCAAGCAAGACTCAGACACTTGCATTGCTATTTGGTACCTTATAAATGTTTTTTTTTTTGGGTAATATTATTGTGTGTATTATAACGAATGACAAAACTCTATGCAAGGAAAATGGGTTGACACAAACGTTTGATAAGTTTGGGCCCATTTATTCGGTGAACATAGCCACTAGCGTACGTAATGGGCCAGCCCATTTAGACATTTGAAAAATTGAGCCTTTTGACAGTCTTCCCCTTAAAAATATAAGATGCATGTAGAAATAACTCTAAATAAAATAACAATATTGCAAAAAGAATAGTAAAGGCGAAGTTTTAGATTTAGGTCTTCAACTTACAAATATATATCTGAGACAAAGCCATTACATTTGATAGCAAATTTGTAAAAACTTGGACCTTTTAACAATCTTTCCCCTAAAATTGTAAAATGGAGCAATAGATCAAACAATAATCATTGTATATTTTTTTGACAGGTCCAACCCCCGCCCCATTTTTAATTTAATTTTAAAATATAAAATATTTCATTTTAACATTACATAATTTAAATTTAAATATATACTTAATTAAAATAATGTTTAATATTCATCGATACTGAAAATTAACATATACAATATATGAGTCACTCTCCTGTGCACCCCATGCACCAATTCAAATTGGTGCAATTGGATTCAATTTTAATTTGAATGAACTATGCACTCTACACCCTAACTCCTTACCCCTAAACAATGAATCATAAATCATATATGAACAATTCGGGCCGGGTGAACCATGAACCACTTGGGCCGAGTGAACCATGAACCATTCGGGCCGGGTTTGGGTCCGAATCGAAAAAAAACCTAAAACTGAAATTAAAGTTAAAAGAAAACTGAAATTGAAAAAAAACAAAAAAAATTAAAACTGAAAAAAATTAGAAAAAGAACTCCTAAAATTAAATTGCACCAAATTGATTTGGTGCAAATGGTGCACATGAGAATTTGCCACAATCTATATATATAGATATAAATTTAAATACATTAATTTGCATATATGATTAAATAAATTCATATATACATAATGTAATATTAATATTTTAACTAGGCGGGTCCTAAGGTGGGTTCGCAAGGCAGGTTTTATAAAAATCACGATCCGTCCCAAACTCACTTGACCGGATCCAAAATCCGCCCTTCCAGGACAGATTCAATGCGGGGTTGAGTTTAAACTGATCCTCCCCATTGTCATCCCTAATAAGACCGTACACCACAATTTATCATTTCTATTTAATGATTGTTATCGCCATTTAGCAAATAAAAAACCCACCATCTCTGGGTTGATGCATGTATTATAATATTGTATATGTTTGGGATATTGAATTTTGTAGGATTTAATAGGGTAGAATTTTAAAAATTATGTGATAGATGTAAAGCATGAGAGATAATATGTAAAGTGAAAAAGGAGGAAATGGGGTGTTGAATTTGATAGATAATAAGAATTAAAAAATGAATGATAGATGATTGACAGTGTATTGGAAATTATGTTTGACAAAAGTAAGATGGGTGTATTATAGGTAGGATTTTAGAGAATTTAAAATTCTATACCAAAATCTTGTTAGTCAAAAACTTGTATGAACCCGAGTTCACCGTGAACTTGGTTTTTTTAATATTACTGTTATATATAAAAACTATCAATGTTATTTGCAAAAATTATCACTGTTATGCACAATAATTATTACTCTTTAAAAAATGCTTTATATTATTAAACAGTGAAAGTCTTTGTGCATAACAATGATAGTTTTTGCACATAACAGTGATAGATTTCATGTATAGACCCGGTTTAAAAAAGTGTTACTCATCCTGTTAAACAAACAAGGATTAAAATTTGAACAAAGAGTATGTTTGTTTTAGGCTTATAGTGGGCGTGAGAAATCCTAAACCTTAAAATCCAGAATTTTAAAATCCTAATGAATAGGTTTTGATATTTTATAGGGTAGGATTATATAGGATTGTAAAAAAGATGATTGATTTGTATTATTATATTATTATTGTAATGATCGAGAGAAATTGTGTAAAAGTGATAATATTATTATTAGTGGGAATATATACTTATAAAGAGGAATATGTGCAGTAATAGGTGCACTAAGTAGTGGTAGATTAGGTTTTAAATTGTATTTTGAAATCCTGGTTTCAGTCATTATATTAAATGGTTATGTGGAATTGTAAAGTCCAAAATTTGTCCGTGATAGCCCAGAAATAAACATACCCTTAGAAAATTGGAAACAAACACAGCCTACCGGTCTTTTTAAATGGACAAAAACTCAAATTTGATCGACGGGGTACTGATTAATATAAATAAATCAACACCCACCACGTCATGCTCAAATTATGCTTCGTCTTACAATGAGACCGTGTCATACAAGTGTGCCTCGTTTCATAAAAGAGTTTGTGGTGTATTATTGTATATTTGTCATTAATTTTACACTAACCAAAAGAATTAAATGGTCAGATTTAAGTTTTTTTCCCTATACTTTGGAGGTACGTTTTCCTCTTTAGATTTGCAAACCATGTCCTGCCTAACACATGCCAATTTTCTTGTTATTTCCGAACCTGAAAGGGTAGGTGGTTAACTATATCTAGTTAGCTATTCTATGGTGAAGGCACATCTATGATGTGCTAAATAATATGATATACATATTAAACTCGTAAAATCCGATATAATTTAGAGTGTGCTTTTTTTTTTTTTTTTTGAAAACAAATTTTAGAGTGTGCTAAATAATATAATATAGTCCCCAACTTAATTTGGAGTATTTAATTTAATATTGATGACTTAATTTGAACTTGGAAGTCTAATATATTGAATCCTTAACAATAACAACTATGCCAACTTATTTAATTCTTGTACATTATTTAGCTTTAATATTCTTCTTTAGCTTTTTTCCTTTAATTTTTCAATTCACACGTGTTTTATATATAATCTTAAATTGACTTTAATTTTATCAGTTTCGATCCCTTTCATTTAAAAAAAAAAATCAGTATCACTCTTTACAACGTTTGTATTTTGCACTTCTGGATTTAGTTCTCAAAATCATACAAAACAAACCAAAACACGTGAATCGGGAAAATTTTGCATGCTTCCTGCCATTGATGTACTTCTGAACCATGTTTTTATTAATTGAACTTTTGTTTTTGCGAAAATTGGTTGTATACTAAAAAATATTAATATTGTCCAATATATGAATTAATACATTTATTTATATAAACTACTAAATATTCCCTCCGTCTCAATATAAGTTTCTCACTTTCTTTTCCTATCCGTCCCACAATAAGTTTCCCCTTTTAAGATATATTGTCCTATATTTATAATTTTTAAAATATATTGTACTACTGCTATATTTTCAAACTCGTAAAATTATTGTCTTTAAAACACAATCCCCTAAGTTTCTGTCCTTAAAAAACATTATTTCCAAAAATTGTCACATGAAGAACAAAAAAAAAAAAAAATCACTACAGACACACCAAAGCATATAAGATTTGTGATGGGCTCACACAAACTTTGGTGCTACCTTTGAAACCAACCAAACTTTCAATTGGACCACCAAATTAAGAGTCTGTTTGGTTGGAGGTAATGGAAGTGGGTAATAGAAATCACTTCTATTGATGTTGCTTGATAGTTTTGATATACAAGTAATGTGAATAGAAGTAAGCAATTGATTACCCCTACTCACTCAATCCACCCACATGATACCCATTGTTGATGTTCTAACTAAGCAATAATAATGCAATCAATAACCTTTAATGATTGACCCCTCAATGATATCCATTACCATTACCATTACCATTCCCATGTCATAGGATGCGGGCCTAAATTCTAAGTAGAAGTTAGATATTAACAATATCTTCGCTTATGCCACACATATATTATATATGTAGATATAGCCGTCTCCCTTCGATTTGGGGTACACGAGATTAATTAATGTCAAGACATGAATGCAAAAATTAAATTAAACTAATATATACCCTATATATAAAAAAAAATCTCTCTCTCTCTCCTCTAAGTATATATCACGTCATTTCATGCTTGTGATGTGAACATCAAAACATTTCATTAAAATGGCTGCAAGTATTACAAAGTTATTTGTTATTCCATTTTTATGTCTTACTTTGAAACTTGCAACATTAATTCATTGCCAACGAGTTCCTTGTATGTTCATTTTTGGGGATTCTATGTTTGATAATGGAAATAACAATAATCTTATTACAAAGGCCAAAGTGAACTATTTCCCTTATGGAATTGATTTTCCCGGCGGTATTGCGACAGGAAGATTCAGCAATGGCAAAAATACACCTGATTTTCTAGGTTCTCTTTTTCATTATATATATACTCTTTTTTTTATTTAAGTTTAGGATTTTTTTTTTATATTGAACCAAAAAGTGAGTTTCTTATAGAACCTACCAGCATAAAATAATTATACATTAATTGTAGCATGATATATACTAGTAGTTTATGCAAAAGTGTAATTGGGCTCCGTAAAAAAATCACCATTGGGCTCCATATCCTTACTACATATATATATATGGAGAGTACTAATTAAGAGTCACAAACTTTCATGTAAAATTTGTTCATAGTATGAAACTGATGTCATTATACTTAATAAACTGATACCAATATTACACTTATAAACTGATAATATTACTCTTATAAACTAATATCCATAGCCTTTATTGCTATGATACCAATTTATAAGTGTAATAATATCAGTTGATAAGCGCTGCGGTATTAGTTTGTAAGTGTAATAATATAAATTTTATACTGAACAAGTTTCACCGAAGACTTATTGTTAAGGGAAATTAAATAAACGAATTAATTTTGCACCTTTCTACAAGTTCGGACTTTTAGATGAGATGAAATTCTTTCACTTACTGATTAAGTGTTGATTCGTACAGCCGAGTTGTTGGGCTTCGAAGAATTCATTCCACCATTTGCAGCTGCAAATGGTGCAGAGATTATCAAAGGTGTAAATTATGCATCAGGAGCAGCTGGAATTCTCGATGAATCTGGTAGTAATCAGGTAATGAACTATGAATTATCGTGCAAGCAATTGCAAATGGTACGATGATTTTCAAATTAATTCATTTATTTGTAAAGTTATAAAAAATTGTGTTAATAACTACATTTTTTGTATATTTTTCAAATATATCTTGTATATTCTTTTCTAAATGCTAGTAATACATACGATGTGAAGATACAAATTTTCAGTTTTTCACATATATATGACTTTAACATTAATTATTCATTTTATTATTATTGTAAAAAAATTGATATCATTTACAATTATATGAATAGGGTGGGCGAATAACCATGAACATGCAGCTGGAAAATCATGGAACCATAATTTCTGAGATCGCGCGTATACTTGGAAATGCGACTCTTGCTGAAGAGTATCTAAAAACGTGCTTATACATCAATAATATTGGAAATAACGATTACCTCAACAACTATTTGTTGCCCCAACATTTCCAATCGAGTAGTTTGTACACGCCACAACAATATGCAGAACTACTGATCGAAAATTACTCTCAACAACTCACGGTTAGTATTGAATAGAAACTTTTGTCAATTCCCGAGAAATAGTAAAATTATTAGTTAGAGATTTGAAAGATCTTTCCAACTGATTCGAGACCTAAAAAATAGAAACAATTTGCACTTTTCAATATAATAAGTTGCACTTTTTAATATAACAAGTTGCACATTTTTAAAGTGCACTATAAATGCAAGGTGCACTTGGGTGCATACAAGACCTAACCTTATTATGAAGTTTATGTATAATCTGTTTTTTTCCGATATAATTTTTTCTAAAAATAAATTATGCACCATAAAATTTGGACTATATATTTGGGGGCAAATTTTTCTATGCACCATTTGCACCAATTTTGATTTGGTGCAATTAGATTTCAATTTAGGTTTTTTTTTTGCCCGACCCGAGTTGTTCATGGTTCACCCGGCCCGAATAAGTCATGATTTAGGGTTCATTATTTAGTGTTTAGGGTGTAGATGATTCATCCAAATTGAAATTGAATTCAATTGCACCAATTACATCTTGTGCAATTGGTGTACACAAGTGTCACTCATATTTGGAATGTGTTTAACCTTACCAGAAATAAATTAAAGGGCCGGTGAGATTTATACCCTTTTTTCATAAGAAAAGGAGATTTCTACCCACCTCATAAAAAAATGAGTTTTCTACTCATTTTTGACATAAAAAGACTCAATTACCCTTAAGTTAAATATATCCATATTTTTAAAAAAATGTTTGTTTCACTGGGTATAATTTTATCTCGTGGGATATAATTCTTCCTATCGAGACAATATTCTAAGTTTGAATACTATCTCGATAGATATAAAATTTGTCTCGCTGGGTATAATTCTCCCCATCGAGACAGTATTCAAAGTATGAATATTTGAATATTGTCTCGATATATATAAATTTTGTCTCGCTGGATATAGTTCTTCCCTACTGAGATAGTGTTTAAAGTATGAATATTTGAATATTGTCTCGATATATATAAATTTTGTCTCGCTGGATATAATTCTTCTCTATCGAGATAGTGTTTAAAAATTTGTAAATTTTAACAGACCATGTACAAGTATGGAGCAAGAAAAATAGCTGTTTTTGCTCCAGGTCCATTAGGTTGTGTACCTGCATATCTGAAGAGATTTCCCAGCAATGGATCTCCTTGCAATACTTCCATAAACAACATGGTGCAGCTGTTTAGTAACATGTTGAAGCCACTTGTTGAAAGCTCCAACACCAATCTTCCAAACGCTAGAATTATCTACCTAAATTCTACCGGCATAGGATCTGGAGATTCCTCACTCGTAGGTAAATCGATTTTATTTTTGGATACTGTTAATTCTTTTCATACCCTTAATGAATATTAATGACTAATTCGAACAATCAGTAAATAAGGGTATTTTAGACAAAGTATACACATCTAAAAAGAAAATAAACTATAGTTTGAGAAAACAAAAAAACGAATAATGGACTCTCTTTTTTCACTTAGGGAGTAAATGTTTTTTGCGCCAATAACTTAGGGGGAGTTGTGTTTTAATGACAATAATTTTAGGGACTTGTAAATGTAGGACAATATGTTTTAAGTTTTGTAAATGTAGGACAATTAAAATCAAGCCCGAATAAGTCAAAATCAGGATGAAATGTCACATGAATGACAAGATTGTCGTAAATTTTTAAATTTTGAAATCATGGTGTCCTACATTCACAAGTCCGTAAATTTGTAAATGTAGGATGATCGTGCAGCCCACGTGACATTTCAGCCCGCTTTGAGCATATTTAGGTTCAATTGTCCTACATTTACAGATTTTAAAACATATTGTCCTATATCTGTAGATTTTAAAACATATTGTCCTATATTTCCAAACCCGTAAAATTATTGTTCTTAAAACATAATCCTCCAAGTTACGGGCCTAAAAAACATTTTTTTTCGACAACTCACAGAGATTGATGAACAAATTTAACAACCTTAGTCTAATAATCCGAATTTACTAAGGGATGATTATGCGAGTGAGTGCATTTTGGAGGAGTGATTTGATTTGTGGAAAAATTAAGAGTGGGTAGTGTTTTTAAGTATTAAACATTTTCATCAAAATCTCAAAAGTTGAAACAATATTAGCTATAAAATTCAGTTTTTTCTTACTAAAAATCACTTTCAAGTAGCTAGTTTTAAGTTGGTCATGCGCTTAAAAATAATTATTTAATCAATTTAAGTAGTACGAAAATTAACATTTCTAATTTGTGTTTTCTATAAAAGTGTTTTTGAGCACTCACTTGGGTGTGCGAACATCCAGTTGGCTACGTTTGCTAATGAATTTAGATTAGACGTGATTCTTAATTTGATATATATTATTTGTAATGAGAATAATTATGAAATAAATGAAGTATATATTTAACACAAACTCTCCTGTGAAACTTGTTTATATAATGAAACTGATATCATTACACTTATAAACTAGTACATACCACTACTCTTATATATAAACTATACTCATAGTATTTAAATGCTATGAGTATCGGTTTATAAATGTAATGGTATCAGTAAATAAGTCTTACTGTACTAGTTTATAAGTGCAATTATATAAATTTCATACTATAAACAAGTTTCACCGAAGATTTACTCGATATTTAGATGTTGAGTAGGTCTCATGTGTATCCAATTTCACGTTAACTCCCTGTTTCGAGCTAGTATCATTGTTGTGCATATGAAATGATCGTTTATACTATAGTGATATTTGAAAAAAAAATAAAATTATCTTTTGAAATTGAGAAATCATAAAGTTTGTGATATACTATTTATTTTGTAATTTCAGGAATTACAAATACGAATAGAGCATGCTGTATATCAACATCAAACTTAACAGGATTATGTGATGCTGGTTTATTACCATGCTCCAACAGACAAGATCATGCATTTTGGGATAAATATCATCTTACACAACATGCAAGTTACTTAATGGCCCAAAGATCATACAATTCATTACTACCTTCTGATGCTTATCCTTATGATATTTCTCATCTTGTTCGACAAATTTAATATGCCGAAGGAATTGAAGGGCATGATTGAAATAAGGACAACAATTACTAGAACACTTGTCGTGTGATTGTTTTTATTTAAAAGATTTAATAAGCCAATTAATCCCGTGATTATAGTAAATTGAATAATTACTTTTCTTTTTTTGAAAGGAAATTGACTAATTGATTGATTGTCCTTTAATTAGTAGTTAAATACATTTGCCATGCAATTGACATAATTCTATAGATGAACAATATTATTATTATTATTATTATTATTATTATTATTATTATTATTATTATTATTATTATTATTAGGTCAAATAATCAAATTTAGCACATACTCTTGATTTTTCATCAATTTTAGCACATATTTTTTTCTCTCTCCAAATTTAACACATACTTTCACTTAATACTTAAAAACATCACGGGTCACTATTTTTGGCAAGGTTCGTCGGATGTGGTCGTCGGAGTTAACTTGTCTTGATGATGTGTAAATATTAAAATAAAAAAATAAAAAATATCACAACTTAAAATTAGAAAATAGTGACCCGAGATGTTTTTATAGTCTGCGTTTTTTAATCTCAGGTGATATTTTTTATTTTTTTTTATTTTAATAGTTACACGTCAACAAGACAGGTGGATTCCGGTGACCATATTAGACAGACCTTGTCGAAAATGATGAATCGGGATATTTTTAAATATTAAGTGAAAGCATGTGTTAAATTTGGAGAGAGAAAAAAATATGTGCTAAAATTGATGAAAAACCAAAAGTATAGGCTAGATTTAATCATTTGCCCTTATTATTATTATTATTATTATTATTATTATTATTATTATTATTATTATTATTATTATTATTATATAATTGTCATTTTGCATTGACCAAAAGAATTAAATGATGAGATTTCAGTTTTTGTTGTTAAATAATACTCCCTCCGTCCCGATATAAGTTTCCTGATTCTTTTTGTTATTTTGAATAAGGAATAATAATAAAATAATAAAAATGAAGGATAATTTTGGGTTTTGGGAGAGAGGAAAAATGTATATGGAGTAATGAGTGGAGTAGTTAGTGATATCCTTTGTAATATTGTGTGAAAAGTGAGGATAAAAATTATGGATAGTGGAGAGTTACTTTTTTCATTTATAAAAACAGGAAATTTATTGTGGGACGGATGAAAAAAGATGGGAGAAACTTATAGTAGGATGGAGGGAGTAATTTTCTTAATTTTGGAGGTAATATATAATTTCATGAAATCCCATATTTCCAACACGTTTTCCTCTTTAGATTTGCAAACCATGTCCTGCCTAACACATGCTATTTTCTTGTTATTTCCGAACGTAAAAGGGAGGGTGGTTAACTATGTGCCAAATTATAATAGTACTCCTATATATATACTAGTATATTAATCTCATAAAATCACATATATAGTTTAGAGTATTTAATTTAATTTGCCTCAACTTATTGAAAGTATAATTTATTGAAATCCCTAACAATAACAACTATGCCAACTTATTTAATTCCCCGTACATTTTTTAGCTTAATAGTCTTCTTTAGCTATTTTTCTTTTTTCAATTCATAGGTGTTTTATAATCTTTATAATTGACTTCAATTTATCACTGGCTGAATTAAGTATCACAACTCTTTATCACGTTCGAATTTTGCGCACTTCGGGATTTAATTCACAAAATCCTATAAAACAAGCCAAAACACATCGGCGTGACAGAGTTTGAGCCAAAATAATAAAATCCATTATCTTAAAGTTAATCTGGACCGAAAGAATTCCGTCTCATCTAAAAGTCCGAACTTGTAGAGAGGTGCAGAATTAATTCGTTTATTTAATTTCCCTCAACATGGACAATAAAACTATTGATTGTATCCCCTTAAAGTTGTAAGCTTATCGTCTCTTTGGCTCGCGTGAACTTCTATTTCTTGGGATTTGAGTACCCCTTGTGCTCGTAATAATATATTTTATTTTTATCTTAAAAAAAAAAACTTTAATGCTACCTTTCAATTGGACCACCAAATTAAATAAAAGGTTCTATCTATGTTAATTAAAGTTAATATTAACAAGTCTTCAATTATATCATAATTATATATATATATATATAGAGCCGTTTCCCTTAGATTTGGGGTACACGAGATTAATTGTCATGACATGCATACAAAAATTAAATAAAATTAATGTACCGTACGGAAAAAAATCTCTCTCTCTCTCTCTTCTCTAAGTCTATATTACATCATTTCATGCTTGTAATGTGAACATCAAAACATTTCATTAAATTGGCAGCAAGTATTACAAAGTTATTTGTTATTCCATTTTTATGTCTTACTTTGAAACTTGCAACATTAATTCATTGCACACAATTGGTTCCTTGTATGTTCATTTTTGGGGATTCTATGTTTGATAATGGAAATAACAATAATCTTATTACAAAGGCCAAAGTGAACTATTTCCCTTATGGAATTGATTTTCCCGGCGGTATTGCGACAGGAATGGCAAAAATACACCTGATTTTCTAGGTTCTTTTTCGTCATGTACTTTTTTCTTAATATTTTTTTTAATAATTTTTTATTGTATTTATTTACTCTACCGAGTTGGATATGGGGTCAGATGGTGAATTTCTTATGGAACCCAACACCTGCATTAACTATTTGTACCATATTATAGTGTACAAACAGTGGCAGATCCAGGATTCGAGATTCGGGGATACATTTGAGTATAATTAAAAATTCAGAGATACATTTGAGTTTTTTTTTTTTTGGAAAAAAGCAAAATTATATTATCGGGGGTATCAGGAATACCCCAAGAATACATAAGAGAGATTACAATAGATCCTCAAACAACTTCGCCTTAGCTAAGACATAGATATGGTTCTCTGATCCAATCTCCAATAGAGTTCCAACTGTTGATATAATTTTTTGCCTTTAACAAAAAAAAAAAAAAAGAAGAAATACGAATCTTGAACAACACGTCTTGGTCATCTGGTTTTAAACCTCTGAACACAACTGAATTCCTAAGCCACCAGATATGCCATATTGAACAGTGCCAAATCAACCCCCAAGCAATTTTCCACTCTGAACTTGAGCAGCTGCAGTGATGAATAAAGTGGTCCAACTTTGTAATGTTAGCCTGCTAATTAATCCCAAACCAACTGTACAAATCCTCCCATAACTTCTTGACAATAGCACATTTGAAGAATAAATGGTCAACATCTTCCTCTTCCCCTCTGCATAAGACACACAAAGCTGAATAGTTGATATTGAGAGCTCCCCTTTTGCGAAGATTGAGAGTAGTTGGGATCCTATCTTGGACCATTTTCCACGAGAAAGCGGCCACTTTGAGCGGGACTGCTTTACTCCAAATAATACTCAAATCGTACCTCTGATAATTTGGAGAATCGGCAACATCGAATATAGTAGCATAAGCTGAACTAACTGAATACATCCCCGAACCAGATTTGCCCCATTTCCAGCGATCCATTTCCATCGAAAAACTCAGAAAACCAGCAACTCGGGCAATCAAGTCCTCCAACAAAGTTAGCTCCCAATCAAATAACCTTCGGCGCCACTCCCAAGTCCAACTTCTAGTACCTTCCACCCACTTAACTCTATCTGCAATAGTGCAAGAAGAGTTAAGATCAATTTTGAAGAGACGGGGATATAGCAATTTGAGGTTTGAACCACCAACCCAATTGTCCGACCAAAATCTGATGTTAGAACCATTTCCCACGACTTGGTAGCAATTGTTGTTAAACCATTCTTTAGATACTATTTCAGAAATAAGCGAGAGCCACCAATAAGACCAATTCTTCCTGGACACTTTGTTTGATTTGAACTTTTCCACACAAGCTTGCAAATCACCGTATTTCGAGAACATCAGCCCACAAATTTTTGTTGTCCTTCTTGAGTAGACGCCATCCCCATTTTCCCAAAAGAGCGTGATTGAAAGCTTTGAGATTTTTGATACCTAATCCACCCTTCGTTTTGGCTTTGCAAATCTTTTCCCAACTAACCCAAGCGATCTTTCTTTCAACACCTTTTCTACCACCCCATAGGAAGCGACACTGAATTGAAGTGAGCTTTTTGATAACACATGCAGGGGCACGATTTAGAGATAAAGCATAAGTGGGAAGATTAGCTAAAACAACCTTCGTTAGAATAATTCTACCACCGAAAGATAGAAACTTATTGTCCCATCTGTTAAGTCTAGACTCCATTTTCTTCACCACATCAGTCCAGCTTGTGCTCCTACCATAATTAGCACCAATTTTAAGACCAAGATATTTGATGGGAAACTCAGCTGTTTTACAATTCATCAAATCAGCCATACTAGAAAGGATATTGCTCGGTACATTTATACCCGACAAAGTACTCTTATTGAAATTGATCTTCAACCCTGACCACAACTCGAACATTCGAAGGATACTTTTTAGGACGATGATATTCTTACAATTAGCTTCACCAAAAAAGATAGTGTCATCCGCGAATTGTAGATGAGAAATTTTAACACACTTTGATCCAACAAGAACTGGGAAAAGACAAAAGAACCATCGGACTAAGACAATCAGCTATCACAAGGAAGAGGAAAGGTGAGAGAGGATCACCTTGCTTTTAAACCATAAATCTTTAGTAGGACTAAGACAATCAGCTAGGGTCAAAATTCATTGCTGCCATCATACAAGGAAAGAGGAAAGTCAATTTTGAACATTAATATAGAGAGGATCACCTAATAAAAGCAGATTGATTTGGAGAGATAACATCGACAATCTATTTTAAACCTTTCCGATTAGAGAAAGCTAAATAAACTCTTTAGTAAAGGAGGCATTAATACCTTTCACAAATATGGCATTCGAATGGAAATGGACCAACCTTGGCATATCTTCTTATCCCAAACGGAAGTTGAACCCCCGGCTCTTGTTATCCCCACAACCCCAAACAGCCTTTTTAATTTCACTCCTAGAAAAAGCAGCAGTGAGCAAGCAGTTCTCAGCAACACCAATTTTGGGACAAGAAACGCCTGTCATCTTTGGTCGATTGCAAATCGCCTTAGAGAAAGCAGTTTTGAAGTAAGTATAAATCCCCTGTTTTAATTCCTCCACCCCTTCCACCCATTTTCCATTAATCGAGATACCTTTAATTTCAGATAATTTGGATCTTCTATTCACTGAAGCATGGAAGAAACCAGAATTGGTATCCCCTTCACGAAGCCAATTAGTTTTTGATTTTTGGAAAGCAAGTCTGTCGCGCTTCAAATGGTACTCCTCCAAACAGCAGAGGAGATTTTTCCTATCCTCAATATCTCTAGAAGACCAACCCTTTAACTCGAGTTTGACGTCAAGAGAAGACAACTGAAGTTCTGTTTCCTTAATTTTAGATTCCAGATTATTTCCTCCTTTCATCCTCCAAAAGTGTTGATTGATTGTTTAATAATCTTCAGTTTCTCCTTGACAACATGTGACCCCCATCCATCCACACTTGCATTGATCCACGAATGACGGATAATCTTCTTTAGCTCATCAATATCCAACCACCAGTTAACAATCTTAAATGGTTTAGGACCCCAGTTGACAGGGACTTCTATTGCAAGAGTAATAGGGGCATGATCCGAATAAGATCTAGGAAGGCCTCTTTGAGTAGAATTCGGCCATCTGGAAAATCAATTCCTTGAAATAAGGAATCGATCCAACCTACTGCAACAAGAGCCGTTATCTTTGAACCAAGTAAAGCGTCTACGAAGAAGAGGGATGTCGAGTAAATCTGATTCCTGGATGAAGTAATTGAATGCAGAAATATCCCTCTGGGAGTATGAGAGACTTGCCCCTTTTCTCTCCGCCTGATGAAGGACTGAATTGAAATCCCCACACACACACCAAAGAAAGTTTTGTTTCTCCGTCACTTTGCTTGAAATAAACTCCCAAAGACGCAACTTCTTTCTAAAATCGCAAGAAGCATAGACATTCATAAAACAAATATCAATATTTTCCACTCCCCATTGACCTTCAATGGCTAGAACTTCGGGGATGGGGATTCCATGCTCTCCTCGAAAACATGTTCTGCACGAGCCTTGGAAAGATTCTTCTTCGAGACTCGAGCCTGCCACCAAATGATGGTTATAGAGATGGATTTGATTTTGAGTAGGAGATAAACCTGCAGGAATACGACCTTTTAAATTCCCGGCCATCGGAGACGATTTACTGCTTTTGCTGCTCATTGGAGAACCAAACATCCCGAGTCAGAGGGGGAAGGTTCAAAGACAGAAATACAAGACTCTGACGATCTCGCACCGGAAAAAGCTCCCCATCCACAGAAACCGAAAGCTTTGAGGAGATAGAGTTCCATTGAGACGTTTCGATCAATATATGGCCCTGAGACAAGTCCGATTTATCCAGCCTAGTAGGGGAGATGTCTAAACATTTCCCAAACCACTCTAACTCGAACCACATCCTTGGAACACCAACGTCTAATTAATGAGAACCAGTTTCTAAGCCACTCTGTTTCATTGCTCAATATGCAGGTAAAGCATTCTTTGGAACTCTAACCAATTAGAGTCTTGTTGTCCCCGAGAGAGGTAAGATTAACGTTAAAATAACCTCCATTCTTGAACTCTTTTGCCAGTTCTATCATGGAAATAGTCGACCCACTGCTTATCTTCAACTGTTTGCTTACATTGAATGATAACATCGATATTGCTGTTCGCCTGAGGCTGGGAACGAGGCCGAGAAGAGATCTCTATTGCCCCCAGGATTCAGGAGATTAGAGGGAACAGACGCTTGGAGATGTGGAACTGGAACAAATCTTTCTTAAGCCTATCCACATTTGATCAATCTCTTTAGCAACTTGCGCGAAATTATGACAACAAACAAATGTGACAAACGCAAATCTTCTTCCCAGCTTAGTCCTTCCTTTAGGGATGACACATCAGTAATACGTCCCAAACGACGTAGCCACTCGAAAACATCCTTCTCTGTCCAGTCCTCCGGAAAGCTAGACACAAAAATCTTCTTCTTGAAATCTGACTTGTTGATAAACCTCCGATGTTGCGGATGACCATGATATAGGGCTGAATAGGTCTGTTGTGTTGCCGGAATACGATGGACTCGGTGACGGCGAGACAGTGGAACTTGAATCCAACCCGACTCTCTGTCTTCCCTTTTTCCTTCCTCTCTTCCCATTTGAGTATTTTTTTCTTAATTATACAGAATAAAATACAATTTTATTTTTTTAATACAAGATATAAAGAGTGGTACATTTCATTTTGGGGTACAATTGTACCCCCATGTACCCCTCTCCCTCGGCCACTGGTACAAGACTCCATAAAAAATCCACCAACTAGTTCCATATCGTTACTCATATATATATATATTAAGCAAGTTTTATTGGAGACTTACTCATTAAGTGTTGATTCGAACAGCCGAGTTGTTGGGCTTCGACGAATCCATTCCACCATTTGCAACTGTAAATGGTACAGAGATTACCAAAGGTGTAAATTATGCATCGGGAGCAGCTGGAATCCTCGATGAATCGGGTAGAGATCACGTAATTGCAAATGGTACAGAGAATTTCAAATTAATTCATATTTTTATTTGTAAGATTTATAAAAGAAAGTGTTAATAATCACATTTTTATATATTTTTCAAATATATTTAGTATTTTCTTTTCTAAATGCTAATATATATTTTTTAAATTCCACGCATAAATAGGGATTTAAACCAAAACCTTCCCATAACTTTCCACCTTTATTAAAATGGTACCTTAATTATCAACTTTTTAAAATTTAGTCCCATATGTATTCTATTTGTTTCAATTTAGCCCAAACAGCTGGAGGTCGATCGAAAGCACTCAAAAATTAGAGGCGCATGGCCGACACGTGCCCTAAACGAGGTTGTTTTGGGCGTTTTTGGTCGACCTCCGGCAGTTTGAGACTAAATTGAAACAAATTGAATATTTGTTGGATCAAATTGGCAAGATCAATACTTACATGACAATTTCAATAAATGTGAAAAAGTTATGGGGACGATTTTGGTTTAAATCCCTGCATAAATAAGTTAATCGAATTAAAAAAAATAAATATATCAGGTATGTCAATTAATCTTATTTACAATTATATGAATAGGGTGGACGAATAAGCATGAACATGCAGCTGAAGAATCATGGAACCATAGTTTCTGAAATCGCGCGTATACTTGGAAATGCGACTCTCGCTGAAGAGCATCTAAAAACGTGTTTATACATCAATGATATTGGAAATAACGATTACATCAACAACTATTTGATGCCCCAATATTTCCAAACGAGTAGTTTGTACACACCACAACAATATGCAGATCTACTGATCAAACGTTACTCTCAACAACTTATGGTTAGTATTTAATAACATTTTTGTCAATTCGGGACCTGAGAAATAATAAAATTACTAGTTTAGTGCCCGCGTGTTACGCGATTTTTAATTAAAAATTGTTATATTTTCAATAAATATTATATTTAATAATTAAAAATATAAATATGTGCATAAATACATTAAATATGAATTAATAATTGTTTAAGGCCTATATTAGTAAATTTTCTTAAACCTTGAAATAAGATTATTGTGTCAAATATTATTTATCCATTTTAATATGAAATTGAAACCTACAAATCAAAACAAAATAAATTGACTAAGAAAAGACTAATAAATTAATTGATTAATATGTAATAATGAAAAAAAATTTAAAATTGAATGAATTATAAATATAAAATACTTTTGCCACATAAAATATGTTAAAATATACATAAGAGAAATTATAAAATAAAATTATTTATTACAAAATTAATAATTGAATATAGTTCATACTAAGATAAAATACATTTAGAATGAATATTTTATTTATCTTAAATTAAGTCAAACAAAAATTACCTAAAGAAAGATAAATAAATAATATTATATAGTTAAATAAAACATAAAGTAATAAATATGAATTACACATTTTATAACAATTGCACATATTTTAAATACCTGAATAATTAGAAATTAATTATACTAAAAAAATTTAAGTTTCATGACACATAAGATTCTTTTATAAAAAAAACCAAATAGAAAAATTACACGTGTAAAAATTACACGTGTACTCAAATTTCTCATTGAATGACACATATGTTAAATTAACATGGAGTTGACACATCATGAAAAAAACTCCCTATTATTAAATAGAGGGATTAGTTAGGAATTTGAATTTTTTTTTGGAAAAATTTCAACCAGATACAAGATTCATAACATAATATCAACCAGGTACAATGTGCAAAAATGGGTTTGCACTGTAGTACAAACTTTGTACTACAGTTGTACTACAGTGCAAATCCATTTTTGCACATTGTACCTGGTTGATATAAAATACTGCACTTTGTACCTGGTTGAAATTCCCCCAAAAATTTTCTATCGAGACCTAAAAAATAGAAAATTATCCTTTGAGACCTGAAAGATTAAAAAAAATACTCCATCCGTCCATCAAAACTGTGTTCATTTGGTTTTGACATGTTGTACGGAAAGGTAAATTAAGTCTATTTATGAATAACATAATTGATTATGAGTAAAATATAATGATAACTTGAGTAATTAAGTGATTGTTGGACGATGAAGATAAAAATTGTGTCCATAAACGTACTTAATTTACCTTTCCGTACAACATGTCAAAATGAAATGAACACAGTTTTGGTGGACGGATGGAGTACTAATTTAGTATGTACAAATTTAAAGATCATGTTTGATTTATTTTTTTTATATTTTAAAATATATTTAATCATGTCATTATTTTATCATTCAACCTTCATCCAAAATCCACTTTGTTTCATAAAATACCAATTAACAATTCTCACATTAAACTCCGTGCAAACAGTAAATGTTGAACCAAATTTGGAACGGAAGGAGTGCAAGATCTTCAATTAACAAAAAGATAGTTAACATAAAAAATTGTCCTATAACTAAAGGCCGTGTCTAATTTTGATCATGTATGTTTTTACTTTTCAATTTTGGTATTTTTAGTGTCAATTTTGGTCCTTTTGGACTAAACATAAAGAATCTAAAAACATAATGGACTAAAATTTTGGTCCTGTATGTTTTACCCTTTCAATTAAGGTCTTTTTTTTTCGTGTTCAATTTTAGTTATATGTGTTTTTCTTTTTCCAATTTTAGTTTAAAAAGACTACAATTGATACCAAAAGTACTAAAATTGAAAAATTTAACATGACGTAAATTACAGGACGATCCTTAATATTAACTCAAAACGATGATATATACTCCCTTCTTTAATTTTTAAAATAATGGTATGATCATGTACCTAATTTGCAATGTAAATGACATTTACATTTTACAATGTCAATTAATTATGTTTCTTTCTAATTTACCCTTAGAGTCTTTAGAATATTTTAAATAGGGAGTGTAATAGCTTTCAAAAAAACTTTCCAATCTATAATTGATTGACTATAATTAATTCTTGCCTCGATTAAATTTGTGATTATTATTTTAAAAGACACATAAATTACAGAATTAGAAAAAAAAAAAGAAGATGGCTTTGGTAGTCACGGATAGAAATTGAAAGTATTATGTTGCTGCTATGTATTATTATTGGAGTGGATTTCATATGCATCCAGGTGCACCGTGCATTCATATTGAATTTTAGAATCATGCAATTTGTTAAACTGAAAGATGCAACTTATTTATACTTGAACCATACAACTACTTTTTCCATATTAATAGTTGCAAGGTTCAGGGTAAACAAGTTGCATCTTTCAGTATAACAAGTTGCATAATTCTAAAATACACTACAAGTGCATAGTACACCTGAATACATACAAGAATTAACCATTATTGAGATATTCACCTATTAAACACATATATATAGACAAAACTTATATGAGAAGACTTTATACATGAGACGGACTACATTCTAGCAAAAATCACACCCACCCCTCCCAAAGTGTTAAAGCGTTAGTGCCCAAATTATACCCCGTCTCACTGTGAGTCCGTCTCATGCAAGTGTGTCTCATATATATATAATTTTTTTTAACAGACCATGTACAACTATGGAGCAAGAAAAATAGCTGTTTTTGCTCCAGGTTCAATACGTTGTGCACCTGAAATTCTGAAGAGATTTCCCAGCAATGGATCTCCTTGCAATACTTCCATAAACAACATGGTGCAGCTGTATAGCAATATGTTGAAGCCACTTGTAGAAAGCTTCAACACCAATCTTCCAAATAGAAACTGGAGATGCCTCACTAGTAGGTAAATCGATTTTATTTTTGGATCATGTTAATTCCTTTTATACCCTTATTTAATATTGATGATTAATTTGAACAATTATTAAATAAGGGTATTTTAGACAAAGCATACACATCTTAAAAAGAAAAAAAATATTATTTGAGAAAACAGAAAAATGAATAATGGACTATCTTTTTGAGATGGAGTAACTTAGCAAAAATTGTATTTTAAGGCCAAAAATTTTGCGGGCTTGTGAATGTAAGAATATGTTTTAAAATATGTAAATGTAGGACAATCAAGTCAGAATAAGTCCAAATCGGGCTTAAATGCCACGTGATAAGTTGCAATTGAGAAATCATACTATTTATTTTGTTATTTCAGGAATTACAAATACGAATAGAGCATGCTGTATATCGACATCAAACTTAACAGGACTATGTGATGCTGGTTTATTACCATACTCCAACAGACAAGATCATGCATTTTGGGATGAATATCATTTTACACAACATGCAAGTTACTTAATGGCCCTAAGATCATACAATTCATTACAACCTTCTGATGCTTATCCTTATGATATTTCTCATCTTGTTCGACAAATTTAATATGCCGAAGGAATTGAAGAGCAAGATTGAAATAAGAGTACTAATAGAACAACAATTACTAGAACATTTGTCATGTAATTGTTTTATTTATATACCTAATTAGATTGAATATTTCCGGGAATAATGTTTTTTAAGGGCAGTAACTTAGGGGTTTGTGTTTTAAGAACAATAATTTTAGAGTGGGTTACTAATAGGTGCCATTCTAAGAAGTTTATTACAAATAGATGCAAGATTTTTGAAACATTACTAATAGGTTCAAAAGGGTAGATGAATTCTCTTTAATGCCCTTAATGAGGGCCTTCTACTTCCCACAAAAAAGCTGCTACCTGTGCCAGTCTGTCACATCTCATTCCCACCTACCAACTATACCTTTTTTCCTCCTTTTTCTTCCGGATGCCTCCTAAATAGGCTGTTTCCAATTTTTCAAAAATTAGTGAGAGGAAAGCGGGTAGTGAAGAAAGGGGAGAAAACTGTTTCGAATTTTTTAAAAATTAGAGAGAGAAGAGTGGGTAGTGAAGAAAGGGTATATTTTTTCCGGTGATTTCGAGTTTTTCGGGTGATATCGAGTTTCGACATGCACATATATATTTAACAGATGCACATATGCACGAATACATGCACATATGCATAAAATGTCATGAACTTATGCATTGAATTTAAAAAAAACTCAAAGATCCATCTGATAATAATAAAAAAAAAATGCAATAAAAAACTAATACATGCACTCAAAGAATGCAGATTCAGAATACATCACAAAAACGAAAAAAGAAAAAAGAAAAAAGAAGAGGAAACCAGAACGAGATAACCCCCAATGATTTTTTGATGGGCGATTTCCGATAAATCTAGAACATGATTATCAAATTTCCAAAACAGAGCAGTAGCACTATCAAATCCTTTTCCCCTACAAAATCTTAGAAATCAAAATGCGAAATCCAATTACAAAATTCAAATTTTCCCCAAAAAGTTCCGGATCTGAACCTTAGTTGAAGCAGTTCGAATCTGTCGCCATTCAGGCGTCCACAACAGTGAGCGGCATATTCAGTGACCCCGTCGGAATCTCCCTCATGGCGGCAAAGAACGCGGGGACCCACGGCGGAGATTACCGGCTCGTAGTCATCGACTTCTTCGCTGGACATCTAGGGTTTCGACCCAAAGCTTTTGCCGCTGCTTGCACGTGGTGACGGTGGCAGCGGCCGCGACGTGCAGGTGGTGGTGGTGCTTTGGGAGATGAAGGGGAGGGGAAGAAGGTGGGAGGCCGGTTTAATTGAAGAAGGGTAATTTGGGTTTTTTGGATCTCATTTTGCACCTAATAGTAATGTCAAAAAATTCTTGTACCTATTGGTAAGAGTGCTTGTATTCTTGCACCTACTTGCAATTAACTCATAATTTTATGGGCTTGGAAATGTAGGTTAATATATTTTAAAACTTGTAAATATAGGACAATATATTTAAAAATTTATAAATATAGGACAATATGTTTTAAAATATGTAAATGTAGGACAATCAAGCTCAATTGTCCTACATTTACAGATTTTAAAACATTTTGTCATATATTTAAATATTTTAAAACATACTATCCTACATTTCCAAGTCCATAGAATTATTGTCCTTAAAACACAATCCCCAAAAATTATTAGAAAAATATTTTTCCCAATATTTCCTAAAATGAAATAAAGTAACCCCATCATTTAAAACTACCTCTTCAAACATTGAAAAGGGAGACTGAAAATCGTCACACCTAATATATTTGTATGTGATAATACACAACATTGTTGTTATATATCTTTCCAATGTTTTAATAATTTAAGTAATATTGTTCCTAATGTATTTATCATTCTATTGTGAGTTTTGACATTTATAAAAAGGGAAATTGTGATTGATTTACAAGCATTGAAATTAACAAGGTCTGAATTTCTATTTGGTACCATATAAATATTTTTCTTTTTTGTAATAACATTGTGTAAATAAAATATGATATATAATACGTATGAGAACATCCTATGCTAGGAAAACGGGTCCAAATATAGGGGTGTGCAGTATACGGTTGAAATAGAAATAACTGATCGAACCGAATCGAAATTCATAATTCGGTTCGGTTATTCGGTTTATGATTCAGTTACGGTTCTTAATTTCACAGAAATTAACTTTCGGTTCGACTCAATTATTTTTCGGACAAAATCGAAAAATAACCGAACACCGAATACAAATATTTAATATATAATTATATAAATAATTACTATTAATTATATAAAAATAATAATATATTATTATGCAAATTTTTCATTCCCAATTCGACTTTCAAAACCCAAAAAATGAAAAAAAATATAAAATTTCAATTATTCAGTTAATAACTGTAACTGAACTGAAAATTTCGATTCGATTACATAACGATTCTTATATTATTTATGTCGGTTCGATTATTAATTATAAAATTTTAATTCGATTCGGTTATCACTATTCACCGAACCGGCCAATGCTCACCCCACCCCTATCGAGACAAACGTTGGATAAGTTGCCTATATATTTGGCCAACATAGCTACTTGCGCGCGTAATGGGCCAGCCCATATATTAGACAGCAATTTTGAACAAATTGGGCTTTTGACAATCTCCCCGCTAAAAATATAAAATGGAGAAGTAAATTGCAAAAAAAAAATAAAAATCGAGGCTAATAACACACAAATTTTTACTTTATACTTTCTTTTACAAAATGCTCTACACATCCATTACTTCATACATCTATTTTAACTTTTATATGTTACACAACTCACATATTGTGAATGATCTATTTTACCCCTCCTATAAAATGTCAACCATTCTATCCAAACTTTATGAAGGTCGGTCATTCTTGCTAATTTTTTAAAATGTCAACCATTCTTGCTGATTTTGGAAAAAATATCGACCACATTGATTGACAAAACAAATGGCCAGCCCTGGTCAATCGACATTTTTGCGATTCCAGTTGCGATTTTTTAACACTAAACACGCAAAAACTCTATATATTTATCATTTAAACTTACAAAATGCATAAAAAAACTTATAAGTACTACATCTATCTATAATTAGATATGAGTTTTCAAGAGGTAGAAATTTTGTAGGTTTAGGGTTCATGTTTTCTTCTTCAATTTTAAAGAATGGTGTAAATGAGTTGGAGAAGATGATGTACATAGGTTTAGGGTTCGGGTGTTGAGTAAAAGAGGTTTTAAAATACTGATATGATAAATATACATCAAGGGTATCTTAATCTATTTATATTAGGATATTTTGAACATAAAATTAGTTAGGATGTGTAGAGCAAAAACTCGTGTATTATTAATAGCCGCTATTTTTTTTTAATAATATTATAAAGGCCAAATTTTTAGATAGGTCTTCAACTTACAAAAAATATGAAATGGAGAAATAGAATGCAAAGTATTTTTATTATAAAGGCCAAAATTTTTAGATTTAGATCTTCAACTTACAAATATCTGAAGAAAAATCGGGACAGGGCTACAATTTTTTATAGCAAAATTGAAAAGCTAGGACCATTTCACAATCGTTCCCCTAAAGTTAAAAAATGGAGCAATAGATCAAAAATAATAATCATAGAATATTTTTTTGTAGTTTGTTTTATCTCCTTAGTACAAGATCTATTACAATGATTTTGCAAGATCTACTATTTTATTCCATATCTCCATCTAAGACCCTACACCACAATTTACCATTTCTATTTAATGATTGTTATCACAATTTAGGCAAATAAAAACCTATCACCTCTGGTCTATTTTAACTGTTTTTTTAGAATATATTGTATCCCAATATAATTGTCATTTTGTGCTATCAAAGAATTAAATAATCAAATTTCAATTTTGTCCAAGTACTTTTTTTTCTTGGTGATATTTAGTGAACATTAATTATGAAAAGGGTTAAGAGGGGAAGGGAATCAATAACAATATAATATATGCATAATGTGATCTTATTGCTCTTTTTTGTTTATATTTCTTAATTTAATGAAACATCCTTTGGATTGGAGAAATATTAAATTTCATAAAAATCTCATATTCAACACGTTTTCCTTTAGATTTACAAACCATGTCCTACCTAACTCAAGTTATTTTTCTTGTTATTTCCGAATCTAAGGGTGGTTAACTATATAATTAGCTATTCAATGGTGAAGGCACATCTATGTGCTAAATAATGTGATATATACTAGTATATTAACTCATAACATCCGATACAATTTAGAGTATTTGGCCTCAACTTACTTTCTAATATTGTTTACTTGAATCCCTAAACAATAACAACTATACCAACTTATTTAATTCCGCGTACATTTTTAAGCTCAATTTTCTTATTTAGCCTTTATCCTTTTTTTTTTCCCTTTCAATTCACACTTTCTGTATAATCCTTGACTTCAATTTATCATGTATAATTCCGGGAAACTTACTGATATGCAGGGGCGGAGCCAGGATCACTAATCCGGGGGAGGGGGTGGCAACATTTATGCGTTAAATAATAAAATTTAGATATTTTATATTTACACTAATATTCATTAATACATTTTCGTTAAATATCTCAAAAAATATAAGTATGCTCTTAACGAGCGAATTTTCGGTGAAAGTTGTACTCATAATATGAAATTTATAACATTATATTTATAAATTAATATTATAACACTTATTAATTAATATCGCTACACTTATAATTTGAGTGTGTAACATTAAATGATATAGTGAAACTTTGGTAAATGAATCAACCACTCCATCCAACTTATCTAGGATTGGGCCAACTTTTAAATAATTCAGTTACTTTTCAAGCCCAATTAAAATCTGCGATTACTATACATTGTATAACATGTATAGACTCTCCCTTGTGTATCAAAGATAAAAGAATGAACACATATATAATATGGGGTGTGCGTGTGTGTGGGGGGGGGCATGGCCACCCCAGCCATAAGCAGGGCTCCGCCCCTAATGATATGTACATTTTAAAATTGCAATTTTTTTTTTGATCAGGCAAGCAAACATATATATAAATGATTTGAAGTACAAGGGGTACTTCAACCCATATACAATGACAATGATAAGAATCCAAATTGAACTAATTGAACAATGACTCCCGAAATTGGCTCATCCTAATAACGTGATACATAGTCTTGGATCGGAGAACCACACCGAAGATGGGTGGTCAACCGACACCTTCCTTTTAACTATGATCCATGACCACACTCTAGCTTTAATCTCATTGGTAATATTCGCCGGATTCGAGCACTCTCATTAAAGATACAATTGTTTCTCGCGTACCAAATATTCCATATGACTCCTGACCAAATTGTAACAACAATCGAGATGTTCTTCCCACCTCCCAAAACATATAAATGTTGCAACATATTAGCATACGGTTCAGAATGCATCGCCATAGGTGATTTCAGCCAACAGTGCACATTATTCCAGATTTGAGAGGAGAAAGAACACTCGAAAAATAAATGAGAAATGGTTTCGTCAACCTCCCCACACAAACAACAGTGTATGTTTCCATTTTGGGGGATAATACCTTTTTGTTGTAAGTTCGTTCTTGTCGGTAAACGTTTCTTCAAGACCTTCCACACGATAGACTTGACACTTGTAGGAGCAAGGCCCTTCCATAGCTTTTTTTATGTTGTTCTTACGTCCCGGTCCGGTTCACGATCCGTCTGATCCGTCAGCTTATTGTATGCTTCTTTTGTCGAAAACAGCCCACTCCTTGAGAAACTCCATCTCCACGCATCTTCTGAGGATTGATCGATTTTGTACCTGTTTATGATAGAAAGCAATTCATTACACATTGAAATATCTATTTCCCTCAATTCTCTTTTCCATCTAAACCCCCACTTCCATACACCCCCCTCCCAAGACCCCAATTCACTCACACATGAATTTTGTTGATCACTTATCCTAAAGAGCCTATTGAAAGTATCTTTCAATAGCCCCGTTTCTACCCACCGGTCTAGCCAAAAGGATGTATTTTCCCCATTCCCCACCACTCTCTCACACTCCTCCCTCATCCCAACCCCATTCTCCCCAAAATAGATATCACTTATATCACTCCACCATCCTGACACTGCTGTCCTATTTCTCCCATGACTTGACTCTTTTCTCTCAACGAACCCCCCGTACTTAGATTTTATGACCTTAACCCATAGACTCTCCGGTTCACTTAGAAATCTCCACACCCACTTCCTAACTAACGCACAATTGAAGGCCTCAATATTTCTAATCCCCAACCCCCCATTTTCTTTGTTTTTGTAAACATCGTCCCAACAAACCCAAGGGCTTTTTGATCTCTCCACACTCCCCCCCAAAGGAAATTCCTTTGAATTTGGATAATCTCACTAAGGGTTTTTTTAGGTAAGCAGTAAAAGGATAAACAGTAGATTGGCATTGTAGACAAAACATAATATCTACAAAATGATCTACGTAGATATATTTACATTTTCGCGTGCAATTTTAGTTATATATGCAATCCCCTTTGTACATATTAGTAATTTTTCCAATAATTCAAATGCGTACAACACTATGCATATATAAGAGCTTTTTATTTTTTAAGTTTTGGTCCCATCAACCACGCCCAACAAATAGCCCCAAAATTATCACGTTTGATCCCAAAAAGATTCTCGCTTACACAATCATATCAATCTCAAGTCCATAAGGGTATATTCGTTTCGGGCTTATAGTGGGCGTGGGAAATTTCGGACTTTGAAGTCCTAGAATTTCAAAATCTTGATGAATAGTTAAGTTGTATGTTTGTTATGGAATTTTATAGGGTAGGATGGTAGAAAAGATGATTGATGTAATATTATTATATTATTTTGAATGTATTGAGAGAATAAAAAAGTAGATGATGTGAGTGTATTGAGAGAATAAAAGGTAGAGTAGTAATATATTATGAGGTAAAGTAAGATTAATAGAATTTCAAAATCCTTACTTTAAGTCTCAAAATAAATGAGGGTTTGAGATTGTAAAGTCTAAAGTCCGCCGAGATAGTCGCGAAACAAACATACCCTAAGAAAATATAGTACAACCAATTCAAGTCCGTCAAATTAAATTGTGCATAAATATTCGAGTAGGTTTCTTGTTAATTCGAGTTAACATGAACTCTCTTTTTATGATTTCATACTAGTTATGCATATATACTAACACAGTAACACTATTATGCAAATACACTATTATCACTTTTTAAAAAAGACTTAACTTAAAAAAAAAAAAAAAAAAAAACAATTTTCTGAAAATTGCAATTTAATCTCAACTTTTAATTTTTGATAAATAAAATCCCACTTTAACAATCTTTTGCAAATCGAGCTCGCACTCATAATATATGTTTAATAACTTGTTAATTTAGACTAAAAACTCATAAAGATTGGAATGCTTTTATCATATATATATTCACCAAAACTTAGCAAATCCTGGAAAAAAAAATCAGCAAAATCAGAAAGTGTATAGGCTAAATCAACAAGTTTTCAGCATATTTTATGCCCATGAGCTCGATTTACAAAAGATTGCTAAAGTGGAGTTTTATTTATCAAAATTCAAAAGTTGAGATCAAATTGCAATTTTCGAAAAGGTAGTGATTTTTTCTACAATTAAACCTTTAAAAAATGCTTAATTTTTAAACGGTGACACTTCATAACAAAACAGTGATACTTGAAGAAAAAGAGTTCGCGTGGAAGAACAAAGATACACCAAAGCATATTACAATACATCATATGGGTTAGTATTCATCTGAGACATATCTATTAATGGAATACGATGTCTCACACAAACCATCAAATTAAAATAAAGGTTCTAACATTGTAAAAGTCAAATATTAACAGCATCTTTAATTATATCTAGAGGCATCTCCCTTAGATTTGGGGAACACGGGATTAATTGTCACATGCAAACATTAAATAAAATCAATAAAGCCTATGTAAAAAATGATCTCTCTCTCCCCCCAGTAGTATATATATATATATATATATATATATATATATATATATATATATTTATATAAGGATCGTGCATATCTCTATATCAATAGTATCCTGTGGATATCTTTTACAAACACAAATAGGAGATTACTGAGAAATTCCATAGTCCATGAGTTAACCTGAAAAAAGCTTTTACGCCCAGAAAACGCCTGCGCCTATTCATCGGCATTACGGCAACAAGGGCTAGCCCACATAGTTAACTCATGAATATCACTGGAAAACTCAAACCAACTGGTTAAACCAACTCTACCTTTGATATATCAAATTACAGATCATTATAGGAATATAATTCCAAATGCACATGATAGTAGAGTATATTTAAGTCAGGCCATGATTCAATACAAGTATTCTAGTCGTCCATAGAGGCGGCGATCATCAGAAAAGAAATTAAAATTACTGAATTTAAATAACAATATACCTTTAAAAAGATACTAGCATAAACCAGATAATGTACAGAAATATTACAAGGTTTACAAGGTTACACAAGAGAGGGATTTAGAGAGAGAAAGAAGGGGCGAGTATAAACTCAAGCGTGCCTCAAAAAGGAAAAAACAAGCCTATTTATAGATGAAAGAGCCGGACATCAAACCCCGGATTTCAAAATAAAAAAGAAATAGTGCATAAAAAACAAAACCACAAAAAGACAAAAAAGTTTGAATAGTAATTACTATTCAAGAACAGTTCTTTGTCTGTTGATGTAAGCAGTGACGAAAATTTGATTTTGTCTGATACTGTAGCCACATTTTGCTGGAATGTGCTAAGTCCAAAATCTTCATTAAATCGCCAATAATGAAGCTTGCCTTTTTAAGAGTTTAAGAGACTCTCTGAAATTAGCCAATTCTTGACGATGGGTTGGATAGACATTTCTTCCTTGATTTCTTCTTAGTGAAGCTTCAAGCCATGGAATCCATACTTCCAAAACTCTAATCTTTTTTTTAAGAATTTTGATATAATTCTTATCATTAATAACATTATTCTCATTATCAATAAGAATTTGGGAAGGTAGTCTCCAAATGTTATAATGTAGGCCTCCTGTATTTGTCAGAAGATAGTATAATCTGGAACGAATTATTCCATGCTGAATATCCCATCCTTCCGTTGTAAAGGATGTAAAGAAACCATCAGGATAAGATCCTTCCATAAAAACTTTGCTTTATTTTAATTTCCCTTTGAGAGAATTCTTCAAAAGATCGAAGCTTTCTTGAATAGAAAACTCCTGATCATCTTCATTTGGATCTGTGCATCTTGAAGATCGGATCCCGGAAATCATTGAAGCGTCGATTTTGAATCCAGAAAAATCAATATCTTTGAATAAATCATTTTTAATATGATCCATATAAAGATCCATAATTTTCTCTTTTGAGAAAATACCAAAATACTTCTTAGAGTATTCAGAGAATGATGGAAGAGAACTAGAAGTCTCCTTAATGTAATTTTTTTTCGTATTCTTCCATTTTGGATTTAATCCGTGAAATATTTTTTCTGTATTGGTGACTCATTGGAGCGGGGGAAATAACATTTAAGTTATTCCAAAATCGCGTTGTATGGATTCTCCATAAACAAGGTGTGCCATGTTCAAGATAACCAAACTCGGTCTCCATTTTAGAACCCATGGGATTCGAGAATCCATTAAAGAACATACAAGTAGTTTTACCACTTGTATTATGAGACTTTAAGTCGGAATAAACAATAGTATATTCTTCCAAGAGATCTTTAACCTCTTTCCGGCAAGATATCCGCCAAAGCCCCAAAGCTTCCCCACCATGAGAACAACCGGTTAGGAATTTGATTCCGCCAATGTTTTCACATATTTTAATTAACCAGGTATGAGAATGCTTAGCATTTTTATACAACAACGTTTTATAAAAACTTTGAAGGTAATCCCAATAATTGTATTGGTAAATGGTATGTGTGACATCATTGGTCATACTTCTTTCTGTGAAAGGTGAAGTTCCCCATTCTTGGATGGAAATAATCTTTTGATAATAAATTTAGAGTAATTGATAGCTTTTACTCTTGGAGGAAATCTTTGAATTTCAACACTTCCGAGACTGATGAGGATATTGTCATAAAATCCTCTGGATTTGTAAGTCTCAACATTCCAATTTGAATTTGGAAAATATTTTTCCATAAGA
Organism: Stenogyne calaminthoides; assembly: GCA_037126765.1. NCBI lineage: Eukaryota > Viridiplantae > Streptophyta > Magnoliopsida > Lamiales > Lamiaceae > Stenogyne > Stenogyne calaminthoides. The sequence goes on from JBBCBC010000035.1 coordinate 14,859,061, forward strand.
ATCCATGGGGACTCTTTGAATTTCTCATCATCATCTTCTATAATAAGAATTAATTCTTTCTTAGAAGAATCAAAGAATTTATATTCTTTTTGTGCAATTGAAGAATATGATTCTCCAGCTTCTGCTTTTGAGGAATTGTCCTCTATTGGTAGATTTTTTCCCCTTTGTCTCAGGAATTCTTGAAACTCCTTTTTTACATTGTCTCTTTGAAGAAGAGCTACTTCCGAAAATTACGGTTGAAAAGGGATTTCTTCCCATGTTGTATAATCGGAGGATGGCCTCTTCCTCCTCTTCCTCTATAAGAGGAATAAGGATTCCTTCCAGCATGACTCATTTCTGTCATGAAGAAATAAATTCACGAGTTAAAAAATCTGGAAGATGATTATCCTTCCCTTGCTTATAAACAATATCAAAATCAAAATAAGCAAGATGCGATTGCCATCGGGCAAACATTTGTTTAGAAACATTATGTTCAAAATCTTTGAAGAGCATAAAAGTAGCGATCCTTAATCGTTTTAATAGTAAATTTCGATTATATAAATCATCCTGAAATTTAAGGACACATTTAACAATAGCAAGAATTTCTTTAGCAGTAGCAGAATAATTTTTCTGACTATTATTCCATTTACCATAATAAAATCTAATGATATAATCCTTTTTATTATCAGGATTAATTTGTTTAAGAATACCTCCATACCCCAAATCTGAGGCATCAGTTTCAACAATTTTTTTCCCAACAGGGATTAGCCAGCATAAGACAAGGAATATTTTTGACCTTATCTTTTATCCTGATAACAGCCTTAGTATGATCATCATTCCAAGGAGAAGGATTCTTTTTAAGTCTATCATATAAAATAGCGGAATCTTCAACAAGATTCTCAATATAAGAAGACACATAATTAAGGCTTCCTAAGAATCTTTGTAACTGAGTTTTATCAGTTATAATATCAGGGAATTTATTACCAAATTCAATACTTCTTTGAATTGGAATAATATTTCCTTTATCAATAATATGACCAAGAAATTTTATTTTAGTCTGGAATAAAACCATTTTAGGTTTTGAGATGACAAGACCATTTTTAATGACCAAATTTTTAAACATATCAAGATGTTTAAAATGTATTTCAATATCTTTAGAAAATACAAGAATGTCATCAATATAAACAATAATAAAATCACTATAAGGATTAAAAATGTCATTCATAATTTGTTGAAATTCAGAAGGAGCATTTTTAAGCCCAAAAGGCATAACAGTCCATTCATAATGACCAAATGGTACATTAAAGGCAGTTTTGTACCTATCAGGTTGATTAATCTGAATTTGCCAAAAACCTGATTTTAAATCAAATTTAGAGAAAATAAGAGCATTGACTAATCTGTCAAGAAGATCCTTTTTATTAGGAATAGGATGTCTAATCCATTTTAAAACCTTATTAAGAGGTTTGTAATTAATAACTAAACGAGGAACTCCTCGTTCTCCTCAGAATGTTTATTAACATAGAAAGCAAAGACAAGACCAAGGAGATTTAGAAGGAGTTATAAGCTTCTTTTGTAATAAGGAAGATATTTCCTTTTTACATAACTCTAAGTATTCAGAGTTCATCTGACAAGGTCTAGATTTAGTAGGAATTTTATTCTCTTTAAAATCATCTTCATAGGGAAGAGAAACTATATGTTTTTCTATCCCAAAAAAGCATTAGGAAAATCATTACAAATTTCAATGGAAAATTTATTTATTAAAAATTTGATTTTATCTTGCAGTTTAGAATTATTTAATCTATTACTTATAGTAATGGAATTAAGCTCTTCTTTAAGAAAATTGATTTGACAATTTTTATTATTAATTTGATCTTGAATCAAATTAAGAACCTTATGAATAGGTTTGGTAATAAACTTAAAATTAATAGGTTTACTATTATAAGTACCTGTAATACCCTTTTCACCAACAAAAGTCAAAGGATATATTTTAAAAAGAAAAGGAAGACCAATAATCATTTGACTAGTGATGTCTTCAGCAATAAGAAAGTCGTTAGGAATACAACAACCATCAACACAAACATAAGCATTTTTAAGCTTATAATTAATCTTTAAAGATCCTCCACCTGCATGAGAAAATGAATGAGTAGTTTTTTCGAAAAACTTAGTAGGAATTATTCCTAACTGTATAACACTCAAATCAGCACCACTATCAATCATGGCAATAAAATCTTTCTTATAAGAATTATTTATAAGAAGAGAAATCTTAGTATACCACTTCTGTGATATAACCATATTAATGGTAGATAAATGATTCTTCTCCATTCTAAAATTTTCATCAATATCTAAATATTGTGAAAGAGTATTATAGCTGGTTTCACAATGTTCAATTTTTTCTTTACCTTTCTCCATAAAAGAAAGACGAACAGAAAGATCAGTATTCTGTTTTTGAAGTACTTTTACATCAGTTTTGAGATTATTAATCTCATGGACTAAATCATTTAAAGTTACAGGATTATTTTTCATATTTTTTAGGCGAAGAAGTCTTTCTAATTGACCCATATTATAATAATTATTATCAATCTTTTTAGAAAGACTGGTTTTATTATTGTCTTCATTCTTAAAAGAATCATGAAATTGTTCAATGATTTTATCTCTTAAACTAGAATCTTTAATATGTTTAAGAAATTCAAAAATATTATTATTAGTTAAGACACTAATATTCATATCTTGAAATTGACTCATAAGTTTATAAAACTCATTATCAATATTATTTACATTATCAGTATTACTGATACAATTAAGACAAGGTTTTCCAAGTATACAATCATTGCATTTTTTCCGATTTAATGTAATTATCATCATCCCAAGAGGATTCAACGGTAAGAACAATCATTATAAGACTTTTTCGATTCAAAGATCATTATTAGGACTCATGACAATCTTAAAAAGAGTTTTTTTAACTCTTCATTAATATCAAGATTTTTAATCTTATCCTTTGCATAGCAATCGATTAGCATAATGACCAAATTCTATTACATTTTTTACAAATAATTGTATCATATCTTCTCTTTTTGAAAGATTTTCTTTTACCTTTATAATTATCAAAATCTTTTCTTTTTTTCGCTTTTGAAGAATTATGTTTTCTTCTTTTATAATTAGATTTATGTTTTAAATCTCTTTTATTAGTTTTATACAAACTATTTTTAGGATTAGGATTATCTAATCCAAATTGGTCCTGTAATTGATCTAATTGTTTTCTTTTCGTAAGATTATCTTTTTAATTTGGTTTTTTAATTTGAGTTCATTACAAAGATTTATTCCTTCCCTAACACAAACACTAATGATTTGACCAAAAGTATAAGACCTATAATGGATCGAATCGTAATCCTTTCTAAGAGTTTTCTTAACTCTTTTCAAAGAAATAAATTAGGAAGACCATCAACAAATTTATTTTTTCCAAATATCCCGACATAATCGGGATCTCATAGATACGAGACAAGAAAGTATCTTTGTACCATCTAAAAACCAAGAAGAGTTTTACACCTCATATTTAAAAAGAAGGGTTCTAGTATTTTCATATTTATTGGTATATTGATTAAAGAAAATGATCCAAAATAGTAAGAATCAAAGAGTAAACCAAGATTGGTTTTAGTTTCACCATTTTCAATTTTAATAGAATTAAAAATTTCCATTCTATTTTGAGGAGTCAAATAATTATCCCACCAACCTTTAAGTTGACCGATAAAAACGTAAGTAATAGCTTGTGCAAAGATTAATATCATCAATTACCACAAGTTTGACAAGTAGAACTATACATAAGCATGCGATGACATTGAGTGAAAATATGATTATCACTTCCACCATCAATATTCCATTCATAAATACCTTTTCCGAATAAGAATTATTGAAAAGTTTTTTCTATTCTTCATTAAGAACATCCATAGGAGTGGGTCTCTTATAATAATAAGTAGACATGGTAGGTCTATCAACCCCATTTCATTTTATTAATACTATCAGTATTATTAAGACTACCATTATTGGGTTGAATAACATGATTATCAGTTAAATCATCATCTAAAGCTGAAATATTAAGATTTCTAAATTTATCATTAATAATCTTTTCTAAGTCAGAAATAGAAGCTTAGGTTTTTAAAATCTTTTATCTCAATAGGAGATTGAATAGAAGAAAGTTTTTTTTAATAATAACATTATTATTATTATTATTATCATTTTCAGATTTATTTTGAGAATCTATTTTAGAGATAATTTTATCAACTTTATCATGTAAAGAAATAATTTCTTCTCCAATAATAGACAGATAAAGATTACAAAAATTATTTTGCTCAATCATCTGATTAATATGTTTAATAAGAATTTGTAAAACATCATTTTCAATGATTCGGAGAATGGAAGAAAATTAAATATCCTTTCTCCTTTTTTCAATTTGAAAAGGAACATGGGGGAGGGTAAACGATTTTTTTGTATACCACCGTAAATTATTTTATAATCTCTTTTCGATATTTGAAATATAATCAATATAAAAAGTTTTAATAAACCAAGGAACATAATAAGTAATTTCATTATGCTTTTTACAGAATTTATAAAAACTGTTAACAAAGTAATCTAAATCATCTTTTGAAAATGATTTAAAATACCAAATTCTAAACTTATCCCATTTAGGATTATTAAACTCATCATTAATATGGGCTCTAGTAGAAGAACCTTTAGAAAAATCTAAAAAGTTTGTAAAATCCATAAAATTAAATTTTAAAGTTACAATCCGAAATTGTTTCGGGATCAAATTCATCTTTGTGAATAATATTATTTTCATTAATAATAATTTTCTCATTGTTATAATTATCATTTTTATAATGAGTATTATCTCTATAAGAAGAAGTAGAAGCTCTGGATTCTGAGGGAAATTCAACTTCATAATCCAAAGGAGATATAAAAGAATGACTAGACATTGATCTAGTATGAGAATTGAATGTCTTCTTTGATTATTTTGAAAACCAATATTAATAATACCATCATTACTTTGAGTAATATGTTTAAAATCACTATTTATAATATGATTTTTAGGAAATGATTGTTCTATTATCCAATTTTCGTGAAAAGTAATTTCTTCCCATTTAATGGATCTTTCCGTAGTAATATTAGATTTTCCAAAATTACTTTCTATAAGAATAGTCTCATTATTATCTTTCTCAATTCTCTTACACATAGGATTGAGTGTAAATAAAGGCTTATAATAAATACGTATAACAAATACACATAACCTCGTGACGGTATGTAATTATAACCATGAGTTTTAACATTTAATGTTAAGGCTTCTAAAATATTACTATCGATAAAGATAGAGATAAATTAGGATATGCATCAAAAATAGACAGTCCTAAAGCCAAACTAGACTCTATAATTCCCATTAAGGATTGTCTCCAATTAAGATTTCTACCATCCCTAAGAGAAGCTAGAAAGCTTTTTACGTAAACCATTTAAGGTAAGTTGTCTAAAAGTTTAATTCTAACACAACCAATATGTAAGAACTTATGAGTTCTTTTGTAAGGTAAAATATCATTTTTACTAAGCAATTTAATAACTATCTCTTCTTCATGAAGAGGTATAGAGGATTCAGTAGTTTTAACAATTTGTTTAAAACCTATTTTTTCGAAAGCTCCTAATTTATAAACCATTTTAGACTCAATTTTAGGAATAGTCCATTTATTCAATAGATCAAGATTTTCAGGAATATCATATTCCTGAGCCATACTGTTCTTAACAGTATCCTTCAATCGGAACAGATTCATAAGAATCAAGATGTATTGAATCATGATACCATATAACTTATATATACCCTATTTCTCATGGCTCTGATACCATATATATATATATATATATATTACGTCATTTCGTGCTTGTGATGTGAACATCAAAATAGTTCTTAAAAATGGCAAGAACTATTACAAAGTTATTTGTTATTCCATTTTTATGTCTTACTTTGCTACTTGCAACATTAATTCATTGCCAACAATTAGTTCCTTGTATGTTCATTATTTGTTATACCCTTTTTTCATAAGAAAAAGAGATTTCTACCCACCTCATAAAAAAATGAGTTTTCTACTCAATTTTGACATAAAAAGACTCAATTACCCTTAAGTTAAATATATCCATATTTTTCAAAAAATGTTTGTTTCACTGGGTATAATTTTATCTCGTGGGATATAATTCTTCCTATCGAGACAATATTCTAAGTTTGAATACTATCTCGATAGATATAAAATTTGTCTCGCTGGGTATAATTCTCCCCATCGAGACAATATTCAAAGTATGAATATTTGAATATTGTCTCGATATATATAAATTTTGTCTCGCTGGATATAGTTCTTCCCTATTGAGATAGTATTTAAAGTATGAATATTTGAATATTGTCTCGATATATATAAATTTTGTCTCGCTGGATATAATTCTTCTCTATCGAGATAGTGTTTAAAAATTTGTAAATTTTTAACAGACCATGTACAAGTATGGAGCAAGAAAAATAGCTGTTTTTGGTCTAGGTCCAGTAGGTTGTGCACCTGCATATCTGAAGAGATTTCCCAGCAATGGATCTCCTTGCAATACTTCCATAAACAACATGGTGCAGCTGTTTAGTAACATGTTGAAGCCACTTGTTGAAAGCTCCAACACCAATCTTCCAAACGCTAGAATTATCTACCTAAATTCTACCGGCATAGGATCTGGAGATTCCTCACTCGTAGGTAAATCGATTTTATTTTTGGATACTGTTAATTCTTTTCATACCCTTAATGAATATTAATGACTAATTCGAACAATCAGTAAATAAGGGTATTTTAGACAAAATACACACATCTAAAAAGAAAACAAACTATTATCTGAGAAAGAAAAAAATGAATAGTGGACTATCTTTTTTGACTTAGGGAGTAAATGTTTTTTTGGGCCACTAATTTAGGGGATGTTGAGTTTTAAGGACAATAATTTTAGGGGCTTGTGAATGTAGGACAATATGCTTTAAGTTTTATAAATGGAGGACAATTAAGCCCGAATAAGTCAAAATCAGGATGAAATGTCACATGAATGACAAGATTGTCGTAAATTTTTAAATTTTGAAATCATGGTGTCCTACATTCACGCGTTCGTAAATTTGTAAATGTAGGACAATCATGCAGCCCACTTTGAGCATATTTAAGTTCGATTGTCCTACATTTACAGATTTTAAAACATATTGTCTTATATCTATAGATTTTAAAACATATTGTCCTACATTTCCAAACCCGTAAAATTATTGTTCTTAAAACGTAATCCTCCAAGTTACGGGCCTAAAAAACATTTTTTTTCGACAACTCACAGAGATTGATGAACAAATTTAACAACCTTAGTCTAATAATCCGAATTTACTAAGGGATGATTATGCGAGTGAGTGCATTTTGGAGGAGTGATTTGATTTGTGGAAAAATTAAGAGTGGGTAGTGTTTTTAAGTATTAAATATTTTCATCAAAATCTCAAAAGTTGAAACTATATTAGCTATAAAATTCAGTTTTTTCTTACTAAAAATCACTTTCAAGTAGCTAGTTTTAAGTTGGTCATGCGCTTAAAAATAATTATTTAATCAATTTAAGTAGTACGAAAATTAACATTTCTAATTTGTGTTTTCTATAAAAGTGTTTTTGAGCACTCACTTGGGTGTGCGAACATCCAGTTGGCTACGTTTGCTAATGAATTTAGATTAGACGTGATTCTTAATTTGATATATATTATTTGTAATGAGAATAATTATGAAATAAATGAAGTATATATTTAACACAAACTCTCCTGTGAAACTTGTTTATATAATGAAACTGATATCATTACACTTATAAACTAGTACATACCACTACTCTTATATATAAACTATACTCATAGTATTTAAATGCTATGAGTATCGGTTTATAAATGTAATGGTATCAGTAAATAAGTCTTACTGTACTAGTTTATAAGTGCAATTATATAAATTTCATACTATAAACAAGTTTCACCGAAGATTTACTCGATATTTAGATGTTGAGTAGGTCTCATGTGTATTCAATTTCACGTTAACTCCCTGTTTCAAGCTAGTATCATTGTTGTGCATATGAAATGATCGTTTATACTACAGTGATATTTGAAAACAAAAAAAAGAATTATCTTTTGAAATTGAGAAATCATAAAGTTTGTGATATACTATTTATTTTGTAATTTAAGGAATTACAAATACGAATAGAGCATGCTGTATATCAACATCAAACTTAACAGGATTGTCCTACTTTTATAAATTTTAAAATATATTATTTATATTTATAAACTTTAAAATATATTGTTCTATATTTTTAAATCCGTAAAATTTTTGTACCTAAAACACAACCCTTAATCTATTGACCCAAAAAACGTTATTCTAATCAAACTTGTTATACAAGCAATAAAGGATGGAACCAAATACATAAAATTATAAAATTCAAAGTATGGAACCCCTGAGTAATTCAAAGTACATATATTATCCTAAAGAGTCACTCAAATAATCTAATACATAAAATTTAAAAAATATGGCACCAAATACAAATAACAAATTCCCATATATAATACAAGCATTCATCAATGTAAAAGAACAATTAAGAGTGAGTCTCATGTGCACCCGGGTGTACTGTGCACTCATAGTGCATTTTAGAAGCATGCAACTATACAAAACAGAAACGTGCAACTATTTCAGACAGAAGCGTGCAACTATGTTCCCATATTAACAGTTGCACTTTTCTGTGTAAATAAGTTGCATTTTTCAACAATAAGAATAAGTTGCGCGTTTCTAAAATGCACTATGAGTGCACGGTGCACTCGGGTGCATAAAAGACCTAGCCAACAATTAAGAGTTGAATTGGTATGACTTGAGAATAATAATGGTAATGATGAGTACCATTAATCATTATGAGATTATTAATTATATTGTTATTGATTGATTAAAAAAAATTAACAATGTGTATCATTTAAAAGGGTTGAGTGAGTGACTACAGGGATAAAACAAAGTAATAAAAATAAGGTAATCAATAACTTAGTTCTATTTCTAGTATATATGTATTAAAACTGTCTAGTTTATTAATGAGATTCCATTACTCTATTCGATTACTTACCCCTAACCAAACGACTCTACGTTAATCTTATTCATGCATTATGTATAATTGCATATGCATATATCATGATATAATTTTAATATATATATATATATTTTTTTTGACATGTTTATTAATTTATTGCTTCTTGCATTGTGGTCTTATATATATACTACCTCCGTCCCAAATGTATTTACCCTTTTACTTTTGATATGCGTTTTTTGATTGGGACGGAGGAGAGAGTAGTATTTAAAGTGATAAAGTGATTTTTTTATTGAGGGTATTGTAGTTCTGTATATGTTATTACTAAAACAGATGTTTTTTTGAGTTAAAATAATGACATGAGATGTAATTTTGAAATGTAAAAATTTGAGTCATTTTTAAAAAATGGTAGATAACTTTTTTTTACGGAAATTATGAATTATGATTCCAACTTTTTAATGCATATATCCGTTGGAAAAGTATTTAAAAAATTTGTGATTGGGATTTATTCATCAAATTGATTAAATCATCACTCACATGAGATCGAATATACAACTCATTTTTATTTATTTACTTATTTTCATTTGACATATGTGGCTAATCCAAATTAAATCACCTATTCGAAGGTACTTTATTTGATCAAGACAACCATGTATCTTGACTTTTGAGCTTGGATAGCGAGGACACGTGTAACGGGGCCTTTGGACTGAAAATAAAAAGATGTTGATATTGATATTGATATATGTATCCATTTTGGAAATATTCAAGTCATTGTTTGAGGAATTTATTAGGTGATGGCATATACAGAGGCGGATGCACATAGATCCCTCTTTTTTTGCTAAATAATTTTTATATAGTGTATTTAGTTTATATTTTGATTTTTGAGTTATAAAAAATATATTTTATTTTAATTTGTAATTTTTAATAGGTTAGGACTTGTATTTATTAGGTGCACGATGCACTCCATAATATATTTTAGAGAATACAACTTATTGCATAAAAATCATACAATTTGTTACATTGAAACTTACAATTTGTTTTACGAACACATGTTGCATGTTTCAGTGTAATAAGTTGTATGTCTCTAAAATTTACTATGGAGTGCACTGTACACATGAGACCCTCTCTATTTAATATTATATGTTTTCAAATTTTCAACTGTTTATATTTTGTTTGTAATTTTTTTAAGGAGTAACACTTGTGTAAGACGATTTAATTGTGAGACGGAGTATAATTGATAATGACGCTTTAACACTTGCACTTTAAAAAGGGTGGGTGACCGGTCTCATGTGTAAGATTATTTTGTTTTTGCGTTTTTAGGATGTGTTTTACATTTTGAATTTTTTTTTTTTTAGTATTATTATAATTGTGCATACTCTATTTAAAATTTCTGAATCCGCCACTGAACATATATATGTATAATATATAGGAAAATGTTAATTACTTAGTCTCATGCATTCACGTGTCCGTATCACCACATGAAATTCGTTGTTTTCATTTTGCTTTCATTTCATGTTTTGTTCATAAAATTCGTATAATGCATGTTATGCATTTATTCAATAATATTTGCATAATATTTGTATGTGATTGTGATCTGAAATGACTTCACGTGAGCACGCGCGGAACGTGCACTTAAGAGAATGTTGGAAAATGTGATCTTTGAAGTGAGTTTATATTATTTTCTCATTTTATAGTTTGAGTGGTTGAGAATTTAACTTTCAAATATATGTTGTAATCAAAATATATGGGGAAAGATAAAAATAGGTAGCTTTTGTCCCACATAAAAAAAATAAAAAAAATGAGAATATAAAGAGAAACTCACTTATATAGCTTGACCATTATTATGGAATTATGCTTCTTGGGCTTTAAATTTTGAACTTCTGTGCAAGAGCGGCCTACAAGACAATATTTACCCAATATGTATATGTATGCATTAAATATTTATCGGTGTGTATTTTAATCTTATATTTTATCTAGGATGCTATGCATTAAATATTTTCCAGTGTGTATTTTAATCTTATATTTTATCTAGGAAGCTTGTTGTATAGAAAGAAGTTTTCACTGTCTTTATTTTGTTTGGCCGTCTTTATAATGGAAATAAAACAACTTTCTAAAATAACCGTTTTTATTTTGTTTGATCATTTTCAAAAAAGGAAATAAAATAACTTTCAATACTATTATTTCCCTCCACCAAATCCATTTTACACTCACAATATCCATCCATCAAAACCACTTTACCCACTTTACACAAGTTAATACTATTATTTTCCATTTTTTCTTAATCTACGTGTCTACAGTATATGACCAATTAAAATCAGAACGGAGGGAGTAATAAAATAATTTTCCCTTTTATTTATATCCCCAAGCATCTTAATGTTACACTTTAAGCCATTATTTTTCCACACTAAAATCAATTTTACCTCATTTAATTTACACAAATGCCGCTATTTTACCATTTAACCCCATCAAAAAATAATTTTATCCCTAATAATAATAATAAATAATTCATATATTAAAACTGTGCAAATAGTAAATGTTCAATCAAAAAATGGACAAATGGAGTATATTTTAATCTTATATTTTAATACATATGTCACATATGAGTGACAATATTTACCCATTTTTTCAGTACAGCATGTACAACACCATATTTACCAATGTGTATTTTCGAGTGCTCCCCGATATTGGAACAATTCTAAAAGAATAGAGATGGTTATGATTACTTGATGGAGTATTATTTAAGTAATTCGTTCTGATTACAAAAGTTCAGCTGGAAACAATGTCACATGCTTGCTTGACAAAATTAATAAATTGATGAGCAATTGAAATATTATAAATATATATTTGGCGTGTAATTCAGTTCTTAAGTTATGGGTGCTTATTATTTCTAATGGAAGTCATGCATGCCTTAACATGATTGTCTATGTTCGTTTCTTGGATTCTAAATTATTTTATAGGATTGTCTATCTTAGTTTCTTAGATTCTAAATTATTTTATGTATAAGAATCTTATTGTTATTCTTTTAATTTCTGTTAAAAAAAATATTGACTTAGAAAAAGAAAATAAAAGATAAGTCTAGATCAAGTTATTATAATTGTATTTGCGTATTTATACAAAAAGAATCCTTGAGATTCGATTTTTTTTTAAAAGGCTAAGTCTTGTATGCATATTCAGGTGCACTGTGCACTCATAGTGCATTTTAGAATCATGCAACTTGTTATATTGAAAGATACAATTTTTTACACCGAATCGTGCAACTTATAGGGAAAAATAGTTGCACGGTTCAATGTGAATAAGTTGCATCTTTCAGTATAACAAGTTGCATGGTTCTAAAATACACTATGAGTGCACGGTGCACTTGGATACACACGGGACCTATTAAAAAAAATTGATTGTATTATGCTGTCTTTGGACTATATATGTAGAATTTTTTATATTTATACTTTAAAATTATAAAATTTTGTCATTTCACCATCTTTAGAATATAAAATTTTTGTCTTCCATGTTCAATAGAAAATTTTGCCCTCTTGACCAAATCCAAGATCCATCTCTAACTCCAAGTTTCCAAAAAAAAATAAAAATTAATCCAAAAATAGTATTGTAAATTCTCAATTCCCCCGTTCCTACGTGTAGTATTTACACATTTTTCAAAAATATTATCGAATACAGCAATATAATATTAATTCTCTCAACATGCTAACAAAAACAATTCACAAAATTCTACTCTTAAAAGAGCACAAATTTGCTTTCGAAAAAAAAAAAGAGCACAAATTTTTTTATTTTTATTTTTTTAAAGGAGCACAAATTTGAACGTGAGAGTGATAATAACTACACATTGGAAGCCCAGATTATGGAAGGATCAACCCAATATCTATTTTAAATGGTCTTAATGGGCCCAAGATCTTCAACATTTTCGTGGACACTTTAGATGATATTCCAATTTAATGCAAGATTTTTACGAATAATACTTGGGTACATTAGTTTTTTGCTATACTTTTTCAATGAAAATTATTAACATTGTTCTGTGAAAAAAAAAGTGTTTGATATACCATGAAATTAATAACATAAAAAAAATATTTCATCTTCGATTGTTTAAAAAAACCTGTTTTTCTTGGGATTGCGAGAACGTGATCCGTCGTAATTAAAATGTCAACAAATGAATAAGCAAAAAATAATAAAAATAAAAATTTAAAAAGGTAAATGAGGATCATTTTCAAATTGGGCTGGAACCAACATACCAACTACATATAATCAAAAGCCCATTTTGGAGGATCTAATTAATCCCATATTGCACTAGTGTCGGCCCATAACATTTTACTTTTAACGAAAGGCTCGCGCATGGACATTGTTCATCGTCAGTCGTCACACATTGTGCAATTTGTGCGGCGAAACGTTATTGTTTTCTGTTTTTAGAAAAGAAGTCACATTTTCTTAATATTTTGACTTTTAAAACATTGACAAAAAAAGAAGTCACATTTTCTTAATATTTTGACTTATAAAACATTGATAAAAATTTATGTGAAACCGAGTTTACCGTAAACTCGATTATTTTAGTATCACTGTTATGTATAAAAAATATCACTATTATGCATAAAAATTATCACTGACATGCACAAAAACAATCACTGTTTAAAAAATATTTTATATTTTTAAACAGTAAAAGTTTTTGTATATAACAGTGATAATTTTTACACATAACATTGATAAAGTTCAAAAAAATAAATGCAGTTCCTTTGGAATGTTACTTTAAAACATTACTCTTTTTGTGAGATCAATTTTTTTTTTTTTTAACGAAGAAAAGCATCAAAGGACGAGGCGTACAAGACAAAGACTGCGTACTACAAATTGACGAGGGATGCTGCAAACTTGACCGTGGCACGGACTGATCTTGCATTCAAATGAGTGTGGACAGTTAAAGGCGAAAGTGGCTGCAACAGCGTGGAGAATTTTATGGAACAGGATACCGACAAAAAAAAAACTTAAAAAACAAAAGGTTCTTGTTGCGGGCGATGAATCAAAGTGCTCAGTATGCGAGGAGGAAACATAATCAACCTCCCACCTTTTTCTCGCGTGCAACGGAACATATAAGGTGTGGTCGAGTGTTTCAAATGGCTCAATATCTCTTCCGTTATTCACGGCGACATCAAGAAACAACTTCATGGAGTTATAGGCATGTTCCGAGGTAAGAAAGGGAAAAACTTTGCAATTTGCTTTGGGAATGCAAAATTTGGAGTATATGGAAAAAACGAAATAAATTGATCTTCGAAGCGGAAACGTTCGACATTGTAAAAATTGTAGATGAAATAAATGGTAGATTATGAAGTTGGTTATCTGTATATACTCTAGATATTTGTAGCATCTCCTTTCAATAATGGTTAGTAGATTCTATGAAAATTTTAGACTGTTAAAGAGACTGTAATTGTATTCTTTGCTCCCGGATTACTCTTTGTATCCTGAACACTTATTTCTTAATGAAATAATTTTTCCCGACCAATTTTTTTTTTCTTCAGACAGGGTTGAAAAATGGCCAAAAGGTGAAAGTAATGGAGACAGATTATTGTGGGAAATCTTTATTAGAGATCTGACTTGTGTTGTGAAACGAGACTTGGTCTACAGTATGCTTGCCCAACTGCTTGGTTTAATTGCAACACCAGTTTATAAAGTCTATATGGGCATGTGCAATAAATGATTTTGCGAGTATTAATTAATTGGTTAATTGATTTACTTTTCTATATTTTTTTTGAGTAGGTCATAGGTGAAATTTATTTATAATATAAAATTTATACCAATACACTCATAAATTATGATCACAACACTTGTAAACTAAAATCATAACATTAAATATTATAAATATAAGATAATAATAATAGTGACACCAATTTATAAACGTAACAATATCAATTTTATAGTATGAACAAATTTCACATAACCTATCCGGAGTTTCTCATTCAAGGAGTCAAATCATTTGCTTATTTATAGAGTCAGATAATCTGCTTGCTAAGACCATCTCCAGCAGTTGGCTCTACTCTGGAGCCAACTCAGCACTACTCTATTCTAGAGGCAACACAAAATCTCCAGCAGTTTGCACTACTTTTTACACTAAAATAGAATAATCTATAAAGATTTTTTATTTTTTATTTTTTTATGTTATATATAAAAAATATCATCCCAACACAAATACACAAATTATTTTAAGTTATCACATATTATTTAAAACCAATTAAAATTAAAAAAAAAAAGAAAAAAGGAAAAGTAGCGCAGCTTTGGCATGCGCTAGATTCAGCGCATTTTATTTGGGAACAGTAATATGCTCTATTTTGGCGCATAGATGTAGCGCACTACTGGAGAAAAAAATTAGAGAAAAACGCCACTCCAGCGCATTGCTGGAGATGGTCTAACTATATGCTGGAAAAAGCTTCATTTTCAATGAGACTTTGATGGTTATTTCTATGCTAGCTACACCCAATAATACTTTAACATATTGTACTATATGTATTAACATATTGTACTACACGATACATTAAGTATGTAACACAATATATTAATGCATTGTTGGGTAGTGCCCAACAGTGTATTATAGAAAAAATCAACTTTGATAGTCTGCTTGAAAACGGGGAAGTTCAATTTTATTTCATATAAAAAAACTAATTATATATATATATATATGTATATTTTTTTCCGCTGCTTATATAGGATGCGTGATATACCTATATAATTATGACAAAGCATAGTGTGATCAAGTTTTACGGTGAAACTGGTTAAGGAGTGTGATTTTTATTACTAAAGAGTGTGACTTTTTACTGTAAAGGGTGTGACGTTTTACTATAAAGAGTATTACTCATAAAAGTGAAGGGTGTGACTTATATTATATCAAAGAGTGTCGTAGTGATAATTGAAGGGTGTAATTTATATTACTAAAGGGTGTGACTTATATTACTAAATAGTATGTCTATAAAAAAAAATCAGTTTCACGGTAAACAAGTTTTACAGAAACACCAACTCTATAATTATACATCACCAATTCTTATAATGTTGATATACGACAAATTCAAACTTTTGTTCCCCAAAAAAAAAAGAAAAAAGAAGAGCTACTCCGTCCATTGGCGAATCTAATAATTGGCATATTATCCTGTAAGCAAGTGGAGTCGGCGATGGGAAATTAATTGCAGGCTTTGCTCATTAATTTCTCCACACATTAAATTAGGTCGATCGTTTACTAACTACCTAGGTTTAAATATTAGTTGACTTTGGTTCGACTCCGATCTAAAATTAATTTTAAATTTAAGGTACAATAAATAATTATTAAAAAAATATTTAATAACTAAAATTGATACCCGTTGATAAAAATAAAATTCAATAAATAAATATAATTATAATTGAATCTATCGAGTCTACACTTTTAAAGATATCTATAACATCATCCTCATGAATTTATAAAATAAATCTTGATTAACATTTTCTCCTTTTTACTTAATAGTGTTAATTTTTTTATAATTTGGAATTCGGCCCAATGACCGATTAATTTGGGGGATCAGAACCCACCGTCCACTAGTGGGGCCCCAATTTAAGTTAGAGTTATGCTTTGTATGGACAAACTCATCTCAATCAGAACCCACCGTCCACTTCAAGCTAGAACTAAACTCTGTATGGACTGACTCATCTCCAGGATTGATCGCACCTTAGAGGGTTCGAATTTAAAATCTATAGAGGAGCACACTCCTAAGTCTCAAGCCTACACCACTAGGCCAACCCTCGGGATTACTTAATAGTGTTAGTTTTGTTATTAAAAAATGGATGAGTAGTGTTAGAAAAACAATATAAATGAATTAATTCAACATTTCTTTATAAATTTGAATTTTTAGATGAGATTAATTCTTCTATGTATCAGAATCAAAAGACTCACACCCACATCTTCACCCATATTAAATTATCCATTTGTTGGGTCTTCTCTCCAACAGTAGTCAGTAGAGAGTTCGACCCATAAGTAAAAGAGAGTGTTAGAAAAACTATGTAAACAAATTAATCCCAATCTTTCCTTCTATCTACAAGTTCAGACTTTTGGATATGGATGAATTCTTCCTAAGTACACTAATTTTTAGCAATATTACATTTCAATTTTGAGTTACCACTATAGAATACAAACTTTTCTGTGAAACTTGTTCACTGTATGAAATTGATATCATTTCATTTTTAAACTGGTACCACTACTTTTATATAATATCAATATCATTTAATATTATAATTTTAGTTTATAAGTGTAAGAATATCAATTGATAAGTATAATATATCAATTTATAAATATAGTAGTACAAATTTCATACTAACAAGTTTCGCCAAAAACTTACTCAATATAAAAATTTCATGCGCGTGAAATCAATGCATTGTACTAACTGTATTCTTGTATGTACAACAGTTTGAAAACTCCCCACTCCAATTTATAATTTGCAATCTTGTTTGTTCAAATTCTGCAATATATATACACCTATTTCCTCAACCATTAAACACACACCACTTTATCCATTCCACTCTAACATTCTCATTTATAACTTGTTTATTTATAATAATATATAATCATGGGTTATGCTATTAAGGAATGGGTGGTGGCGAGTGTGGTGGTGGCGGTGGCTCTCAGCCTCTACTACGGTGGCGGCGTGGCGGCGCAACCTCAAGTTCCTTGTTTCTTTATATTTGGTGATTCTTTGGTGGATAATGGTAATAACAACAACATTCAATCTTTGGCTAAGGCTAATTACTTGCCTTATGGGGTTGATTTCTCCAGTGGGCCCACTGGGAGGTTCTCCAACGGAAAAAAACTACCGTTGATGCCGTTAGTAAGTTTTCTTTAAATTCATTTAGATGAATGTTCAACTTGGTAACAGAGTTAGATTAAATAAAAAAATAGAAAGTCTTGACGTTTTAAAATGACTTATATATATGTGCATATAAAGAGTAGTTTGTCAAATTATTTTTTTCAGAATTTATATAAAACTGTTAATATAAAAATTGTCATGTAATTTAGGTTAATCCTGTATTGACACTTTTTTCAATTTGGACATTTTATTGTCAATTTTGATCACATTCCTAGATTAAATTTACCAGTCTTTTCCAATTTTGGTCATTTTAACGTGCCTGATCAGAAAAAAAAATTGTGCTGACTAAAATTAAAAATAATAATTATATGAAGCTTTTTAAAATTTGACACAGATAAAAAAAAAAATCTAAGTTATATGGTAATTCTTTCATTTTAACTCTAATTTACATGAACGTTTGTTTGTCAAATTTCGTTGTACTTAATTTTCTTAAATCTTTGTCCCCTTAAATTTTTATTTTCTACTCGTTTGCTCCTTATATCTTTTTTTATCAAGAAGGTGAAAATTGAGAAGTTTTCCAAAATAAAGGGAGCCAATTTATGTAAAATTAAATGAAATAAAAGTATAAAGACATAAATTCTTTCTATAAATAAAAGAGTAGGGGAAAACGTACATTCTTTCTATAAATAAACTAAACGATTCTCTATTCAATTTAACATTATTATACTCTAATAAATTCATATTTAACATGTAATTAATTCACAGCTGAGCTACTTGCTTTGATGATTACATTCCACCGTACGCCACCGCACGTGGCCAAGAAATACTCAAAGGAGTCAACTATGCATCTGCTGCTGCTGGCATTAGATCAGAATCTGGCCAACAATTGGTACGAAATTGTTTAGATTTTGAATTACAAATGGTTCGGTAAGTGTAACCTCAAATAGATTTAGTCCTACAACTTTTTTTCTTATATTTAATCAGAATAACTTTGACGATGTTCAATTTTATGGGACTAAAATTGGATATTATATTGTCAAAATTATTGGGACTAAATCTATTTGAATTCAAAGTTATGAGACCATTTGTGATTCAAACTCAAATTCTTTAATTTTAAAAAAAGTTTTTCTTTTTTATAAATTCTGATTAAATTTTTTTGACTATATTTTTGGGTCAAATGATGATTGATCATATTAGGGTTCAAGAATTGCTTTCAGTGGACAAGTGAATAACTACAAGAACACTGTTGCACAAGTGGTGGACATACTAGGTGACCAAGATTCTGCTGCAAATTATTTGAGCAAATGCATTTAT
Organism: Stenogyne calaminthoides; assembly: GCA_037126765.1. Lineage (NCBI taxonomy): Eukaryota > Viridiplantae > Streptophyta > Magnoliopsida > Lamiales > Lamiaceae > Stenogyne > Stenogyne calaminthoides. The sequence continues at coordinate 14,878,281 of JBBCBC010000035.1, forward strand.
TCAATAGGAGTGGGCAGCAATGACTACCTTAACAACTACTTCATGCCTCTTTATTACTCCACTAGTCGCCAATACTCCCCCAACAATATGCCGATGTTCTTATTCAGCAATACACCGAGCAATTAAGGGTACGTTCCGTCTCAAAATAGATTGAACATTTACTTTTGTACATAGTTTAATATATGAATTGTTTATTAGAATTATAGTAGATATATAGAATTGCTTTCTGACGAGAGTTAAATGATAAAGTAATAGCACGTGGTGTAAATAAAATGTGATAAAGTTGTTTTTAGTGTGGAAAAATAATGACATGTGGTGTAATATTGAGATATTTTGAGGGGACAATTTAAATTGATTGAATTGCTTTATTGACACTTTATAAGAATGTACAACTTAACTTGAGACAGATCTTTTTGGCTAATGTTCAATATAATTCGGGACGGAGGGAGTAGTCAACATAATGAAATAAATTTTGTATTAAATGACATTTTTTTGGGTGGTGGGCCCAACTTTTATTCAAAGAGTAAGGCATGGGGTGCACTAGTTGCATAGTGTAATTGATGCATAAATAATAGTATTTAATGGCAATAACTAATAATGTTCAGTGAAAATAATTGACACCATCAAGATAATATCATAGATCGTTCTGTAATTTTAGTCGTGCCCAATTCCAGTCATGTATGTAATTACTTTTTCAAGTTTGGTCCTTTCGTGTCAAATTCTAGCCTTTTGGTATTTAATTTAATAAGTCCTTCTGGTGTCCATTTTGGTCATTTTTTATGTTCAATTTAAGTCCCACATCTTTTTACATTTTTCAGTTTTGGTCACTTTGGACCAAAAAATTGACACCAAAATGACCAAAATTGAAACGAAGAAAAAGAGACTAAAATTGGACGTGGCGATAGTTATCTCTAATATTATCTCAATACTAACAAACTAATACTATTTTAAAATACACTTGAATTTCTGTCAAAAAAAAAAACACTTGAATTACACAGTGCAACCAATATTTTTGTGTATCTTTCTCTTATTCTAAATCTTGATTTATTTTTTTTATTAAATTTCATTTGATTTGTTAATTTTGTAGGCATTGTACACCAACGGAGCAAGAAAGTTCGTATTAAACGGAATAGGTCAAATCGGGTGCAGCCCAAATGCATTGGCCCAAAACAGCCCAGATGGGTCAACATGCGTCCAAAGAATCAACGATGCCAACCAAATATTCACCAGCAAACTAATGGCATTAATTATTATTCTCGCTTCCTTTTCTCGCTTATCCTTCTTCTTCCCTTCTCCATCATTAATTATTCTCGCTTAAAGAATTGTTCAATGGATTTATTGAATTTACTTGCTGAATTATGTTTCAATAAGATGGATTAAGATGTTGAGTAAGAAAATTTAATATTTCTTCTGATTTTTTCACATTTTTATTAGTTTAGACCATACGTTAACACACAGTTTTCATAATCTAATACACATGTGTCCATAAAGTAACACAATTTTTAATATTTTAATATGGTACTATATGCGCAAATACGTATTACTTTCGGGATAAATATGTGGTTTTTGTTATTACAGTAACACATACTTACCCTAACCATAACACACAATTAACATATAGTAACACGAACTTGAGAGCGATTTTTTTGAAAAGATCCATTTGATCTGGTTTCAAACTGCGAGTTTTTCTCCCAATTCGTGTTAATTAAATACACAAATATTATACCATGTAATATTTCACAAAAGACCTACTCTGTATTTTCAGGATTTAGAGTGACAAATGCTGGTTGTTGTGGAGTGGGGAGGAACAATGGCCAAATTAAATGTCTCCCTTTACAAACCCCTTGCCAAAATAGAGATCAATATCTATTTTGGGATGCATTTCATCCTACGGAAGCTGCGAATATCATCGTTGGAAGACGATCATACAGTGCTCAAAAATCGTCCGATGCGTACCCTTATGACATTCGCCGATTGGCTCAGCTCTAAATAATTAGAGACAATTTATGTGACTTAAAAGAAGACGACAATTGTCACATACCCTAATATCTATTTGTGATTATACATAATATTTTTGTTATATAAAAGTTTGATGTTTTCATAATTTTTGAGTGATGTTGTTCCTCATGTGTTAATCATTCCAATGTGAGTTTTGGCATTTATGAAAAGGGAAATTGTAAGTCATTTACATCTATTGAAATTAACAAGGACTGAATTGCTATTGAGTGAGTATTATATGCATTCAAGTGCACTATGTATTCATATATAATGTAATTTAAAACCATGCTATTTGTTATAATGAAAGACGTGCAATTTTTTTATATTGAATCGTGCACGTACTATTTTTCATATTAATAATTGCACGGTTCAGTGTAAACAAATTACATCTTTCAGTATAACAAATTGTATGATTCTAAAATGTACTATGAGTGCACAATGCACCTGAATTCTTATAAGACTTAGACACTTTTTTTTCGACCAAGCAAGACTCAGACACTTGCATTGCTATTTGGTAACTTATAAATGTTTTTTTTTTTGGGTAATATTATTGTGTGTATTATAACGAATGACAAAACTCTATGCAAGGAAAATGGGTTGACACAAACGTTTGATAAGTTTGGGCCCATTTATTCGGTGAACATAGCCACTAGCGTACGTAATGGGCCAGCCCATTTAGACATTTGAAAAATTGAGCCTTTTGACAGTCTTCCCCTTAAAAATATAAGATGCATGTAGAAATAACTCTAAATAAAATAACAATATCATAAAAAAAAAGAATAGTAAAGGCGAAGTTTTAGATTTAGGTCTTCAACTTACAAATATATATCTGAGACAAAGCCATTACATTTGATAGCAAATTTGTAAAAACTTGGACCTTTTAACAATCTTTCCCCTAAAATTGTAAAATGGAGCAATAGATCAAACAATAATCATTGTATATTTTTTTGACAGGTCCAACCCCCGCCCCATTTTTAATTTAATTTTAAAATATAAAATATTTCATTTTAACATTACATAATTTAAATTTAAATATATACTTAATTAAAATAATGTTTAATATTCATCAATACTGAAAATTAACATATACAATCTATGAGTCACTCTCCTGTGCACCCCATACACCAATTCAAATTGGTGCAATTGGATTCAATTTTAATTTGAATGAACTATGCACTCTACACTCTAACTCCTTACCCCTAAACAATGAATCATAAATCATATATGAACAATTCGGGCCGGGTGAACAATGAACCATTCGGGCCGAGTGAACCATGAACCATTCGGGCCGAGTTTGGGTCCGAATCGAAAAAAAAAACCTAAAACTGAAATTAAAGTTAAAAGAAAACTGAAATTGAAAAAAAACAAAAAAAATTAAAACTGAAAAAAATAAGAAAAAGAACTCCTAAAATTAAATTGCACCAAATTGATTTGGTGCAAATGGTGCACATGAGAATTTGCCACAATCTATATATATAGATATAAATTTAAATACATTAATTTGCATATACGATTAAATAAATTCATATATACATAATGTAATATTAATATTTTAACTAGGCGGGTCCTAAGGTGGGTTCGCAAGGCAGGTTTTATAAAAATCACGATCCGTCCCAAACTCACTTGACCGGATCCAAAATCCGCCCTTCCAGGACAGATTCAATGCGGGGTTGAGTTTAAACTGATCCTCCCCATTGTCATCCCTAATAAGACCGTACACCACAATTTATCATTTCTATTTAATGATTGTTATCGCCATTTAGCAAATAAAAAACCCACCATCTCTACGGGTTGATGCATGTATTATAATATTGTATATGTTTGGGATATTAGGTAGGATTTTAGGGAGATTTTTTAAAAATTATGTGATATACCAAAATCTTGTTAGTGAAAAAAGGAAAACTTGAATTTATGAAATAAGAGTTAAAAAATGAATGAAATTTTTGTTTTAAGATGGGTTATTATAGGTATATATAAAAACGTTATGCATAAAACTATCAATGTTGTTATTTGCAAAAATTATCATATTTGTTATGCACAATAATTATTACTCTTTAAAAAATGCTTTATATTATTAAACGGTGAAATAATTTTTGTGCATAACAATGATAGTTTTTGCACATAACAGTGATAGATTTCATGTATAGACCCGGTTTAAAAAAGTGTTACTCATCCTGTTAAACAAACAAGGATTAAAATTTGAACAAAGAGTATGTTTGTTTTAGGCTTATAGTGGGCGTGAGAAATCCTAAACCTTAAAATCCAGAATTTTAAAATCCTAATGAATAGTAAAATTTTATTTTGTTTTGATATTTTATAGGGTAGGATTATATAGGATCGTAAAAAAGATGATTGATTTGTATTATTATATTATTATTGTAATGATCGAGAGAAATTGTGTAAAAGTGATAATATTATTATTAGTGGGAATATATACTTATAAAGGGGAATATGTGCAGTAATAGGTGCAGTAAGTAGTGGTAGATTAGGTTTTAAATTGTATTTTGAAATCCTGGTTTTAGTCTTTATATTAAATGGTTATGTGGAATTGTAAAGTCCAAAGTTTGTCCGTGATAGCCGAGAAATAAACATACCCTTAGAAAATTGGAAACAAACACAGCCTACCGGTCTTTTTAAATGGACAAAAAACTCAAATTTGATCGACGGGTTACTGATTAATATAAATAAATCAACACCCACCACGTCATGCTCAAATTATGCTTCGTCTTACAATGAGACCGTGTCATACAAGTGTGCCTCGTTTCATAAAAAGAGTTTGTGGTGTATTATTATATATTTGTCATTAATTTTACACTAACCAAAAAAGAATTAAATGGTCAGATTTCAATTTTTTTCCCTATACTTTGGAGGTACGTTTTCCTCTTTAGATTTGCAAACCATGTCCTGCCTAACACATGCCAATTTTCTTGTTATTTCCGAACCTGAAAGGGTAGGTGGTTAACTATATCTAGTTAGCTATTCTATGGTGAAGGCACATCTATGATGTGCTAAATAATATGATACATATTAAACTCGTAAAATCCGATATAATTTAGAGTGTGCTTTTTTTTTTTTGAAAACAAAATTTAGAGTGTGCTAAATAATATAATATAGTCCCCAACTTAATTTGGAGTATTTAATTTAATATTGATGACTTAATTTGAACTTGGAAGTCTAATATATTGAATCCTTAACAATAACAACTATGCCAACTTATTTAATTCTTGTACATTATTTAGCTTTAATATTCTTCTTTAGCCTTTTTCCTTTAATTTTTCAATTCACACGTGTTTTATATATAATCTTTAATTGACTTTAATTTTATCAGTTTCGATACCTTTCATTAAAAAAAAAAAATCAGTATCACTCTTTACAACGTTTGTATTTTGCACTTCTGGATTTAGTTCTCAAAATTTTGCATGCTTCCTGCCATTGATGTACTTCTGAACCATGTTTTTATTAATTGAACTTTTGTTTTTGCGAAAATTGGTTGTATACTAAAAAATATTACTATTGTCCAATATATGAATTAATACATTTATTTATATGAACTACTAAATATTCCCTCCGTCTCAATATAAGTTTCTCACTTTCTTTTCCTATCCGTCCCACAATAAGTTTCCCCTTTTAAGATATATTGTCCTATATTTATAATTTTTAAAATATATTGTACTACTGCTATATTTTCAAACTCGTAAAATTATTGTCTTTAAAACACAATCCCCTAAGTTTCTGTCCTTAAAAAACATTATTTCCAAAAATTGTCACATGAAGAACAAAAAAAAAAAAAAATCACTACAGACACACCAAAGCATATAAGATTTGTGATGGGCTCACACAAACTTTGGTGCTACCTTTGAAACCAACCAAACTTTCAATTGGACCACCAAATTAAGAGTCTGTTTGGTTGGAGGTAATGGAAGTGGGTAATAGAAATCACTTCTATTGATGTTGCTTGATAGTTTTGATACACAAGTAATGTGAATAGAAGTAAGCAATTGATTATCCCTACTCACTCAATCCACCTCACATGATACTCATTGTTGATGTTCTAACTAAGCAATAATAATGCAATCAATAACCTTTAATGATTAACCCCTCAATGATATTCATTACCATTACCATTCCCATGTCATAGAACGTGGGCCTAAATTCTAAGTAGAAGTTAGATATTAACAATATCTTCGTTATGCCACACATATATTATATATATAGATATAGCCGTCTCCCTTCGATTTGGGTACACGAGATTAATTAATGTCAAGACATGAATGCAAAAATTAAATTAAATTAATATATACCCTATATATAAAAAAAAATCTCTCTCTCTCTCCTCTAAGTATATATCACGTCATTTCATGCTTGTGATGTGAACATCAAAACATTTCATTAAAATGGCAGCAAGTATTACAAAGTTATTTGTTATTCCATTTTTATGTCTTACTTTGAAACTTGCAACATTAATTCATTGCCAACGAGTTCCTTGTATGTTCATTTTTGGGGATTCTATGTTTGATAATGGAAATAACAATAATCTTATTACAAAGGCCAAAGTGAACTATTTCCCTTATGGAATTGATTTTCCCGGCGGTATTGCGACAGGAAGATTCAGCAATGGCAAAAATACACCTGATTTTCTAGGTTCTCTTTTTCATTATATATATACTCTTTTTTTTTATTTAAGTTTAGGATTTTTTTTTTATATTGAACCAAAAAGTGAGTTTCGTATAGAACCTACCAGCATAAAATAATTATACATTAATTGTAGCATGATATATACTAGTAGTTTATGCAAAAGTGTAATTGGGCTCCGTAAAAAAATCACCATTGGGCTCCATATCCTTACTACATATATATATATGGAGAGTACTAATTAAGAGTCACAAACTTTCATGTAAAATTTGTTCATAGTATGAAACTGATGTCATTATACTTAATAAACTGATACCAATATTACACTTATAAACTGATAATATTACTCTTATAAACTAATATCCATAGCCTTTATTGCTATGATACCAATTTATAAGTGTAATAATATCAGTTGATAAGCGCTGCGGTATTAGTTTGTAAGTGTAATAATATAAATTTTATACTGAGCAAGTTTCACCGAAGACTTATTGTTAAGGGAAATTAAATAAACGAATTAATTTTGTACCTTTCTACAAGTTCGGACTTTTAGATGAGATGAAATTCTTTCACTTACTGATTAAGTGTTGATTCGTACAGCCGAGTTGTTGGGCTTCGAAGAATTCATTCCACCATTTGCAGCTGCAAATGGTGCAGAGATTATCAAAGGTGTAAATTATGCATCAGGAGCAGCTGGAATTCTCGATGAATCTGGTAGTAATCAGGTAATGAACTATGAATTATCGTGCAAGCAATTGCAAATGGTACGATGATTTTCAAATTAATTCATTTATTTGTAAAGTTATAAAAAAATTGTGTTAATAACTACATTTTTTGTATATTTTTCAAATATATCTTGTATTTTCTTTTCTAAATGCTAGTAATACATACGGTGTGAAGATACAAATTTTCAGTTTTTCACATATATATGACTTTAACATTAATTATTCATTTTATTATTATTGTAAAAAAATTGATATCATTTACAATTATATGAATAGGGTGGGCGAATAACCATGAACATGCAGCTGGAAAATCATGGAACCATAATTTCTGAGATCGCGCGTATACTTGGAAATGCGACTCTTGCTGAAGAGTATCTAAAAACGTGCTTATACATCAATAATATTGGAAATAACGATTACCTCAACAACTATTTGTTGCCCCAACATTTCCAATCGAGTAGTTTGTACACGCCACAACAATATGCAGAACTACTGATCGAAAATTACTCTCAACAACTCACGGTTAGTATTGAATAGAAACTTTTGTCAATTCCCGAGAAATAGTAAAATTATTAGTTAGAGATTTGAAAGATCTTTCCAACTGATTCGACACCTAAAAAATAGAAACAATTTGCACTTTTCAATATAATAAGTTGCACTTTTCAATATAACAAGTTGCACATTTTTAAAGTGCACTATGAATGCACGGTGCACTTGGGTGCATACAAGACCTAGCCTTATTATGAAGTTTATGTATAATCTGTTTTTTTCCGATATAATTTTTTCTAAAAATAAATTATGCACCATAAAATTTGGACTATATATTTGGGGGCAAATTTTTCTATGCACCATTTGCACCAATTTTGATTTGGTGCAATTAGATTTCAATTTAGGTTTTTTTTTTTGCCCGACCCGAGTTGTTCATGGTTCACCCGGCCCGAATAAGTCATGATTTAGGGTTCATTATTTAGTGTTTAGGGTGTAGATGATTCATCCAAATTGAAATTGAATTCAATTGCACCAATTACATCTTGTGCAATTGGTGTACACAAGTGTCACTCATATTTGGAATGTGTTTAACCTTACCAGAAATAAATTAAAGGGCCGGTGAGATTTATACCCTTTTTTCATAAGAAAAGGAGATTTCTACCCACCTCATAAAAAAATGAGTTTTCTACTCATTTTTGACATAAAAAGACTCAATTACCCTTAAGTTAAATATATCCATATTTTTCAAAAAATGTTTGTTTCACTGGGTATAATTTTATCTCGTGGGATATAATTCTTCCTATCGAGACAATATTCTAAGTTTGAATACTATCTCGATAGATATAAAATTTGTCTCATTTGGGTATAATTCTCCCCATCGAGGCAAAGATTCAAAGTATGAATATTTGAATATTGTCTCGATATATATAAATTTTGTCTCATTTGGATATAGTTCTTCCCTCTTTGAGATAGTGTTTAAAGTATGAATATTTGAATATTGTCTCGATATATATAAATTTTGTCTCATTTGGATATAATTCTTCTCTATCGAGATAGTGTTTAAAAATTTGTAAATTTTAACAGACCATGTACAAGTATGGAGCAAGAAAAATAGCTGTTTTTGCTCCAGGTCCATTAGGTTGTGTACCTGCATATCTGAAGAGATTTCCCAGCAATGGATCTCCTTGCAATACTTCCATAAACAACATGGTGCAGCTGTTTAGTAACATGTTGAAGCCACTTGTTGAAAGCTCCAACACCAATCTTCCAAACGCTAGAATTATCTACCTAAATTCTACCGGCATAGGATCTGGAGATTCCTCACTCGTAGGTAAATCGATTTTATTTTTGGATACTGTTAATTCTTTTCATACCCTTAATGAATATTAATGACTAATTCGAACAATCAGTAAATAAGGGTATTTTAGACAAAGTATACACATCTAAAAAGAAAACAAACTATTATCTGAGAAAGAAAAAAATGAATAGTGGACTATCTTTTTTTGACTTAGGGAGTAAATGTTTTTTTGGGCCACTAATTTAGGGGATGTTGAGTTTTAAGGACAATAATTTTAGGGGCTTGTGAATGTAGGACAATATGCTTTAAGTTTTGTAAATGGAGGACAATTAAGCCCGAATAAGTCAAAATCAGGATGAAATGTCACATGAATGACAAGATTGTCGTAAATTTTTAAATTTTGAAATCATGGTGTCCTACATTCACACGTTCGTAAATTTGTAAATGTAGGACAATCATGCAGCCCACTTTGAGCATATTTAAGTTCAATTGTCCTACATTTACAGATTTTAAAACATATTGTCCTATATCTATAGATTTTAAAACATATTGTCCTATATTTCCAAACCCGTAAAATTATTGTTCTTAAAACATAATCCTCCAAGTTACGGGCCTAAAAAACATTTCTTTTCGACAACTCACAGAGATTGATGAACAAATTTAACAACCTTAGTCTAATAATCCGAATTTACTAAGGGATGATTAGGCGAGTGAGTGCATTTTGGAGGAGTGATTTGATTTGTGGAAAAATTAAGAGTGGGTAGTGTTTTTAAGTATTAAATATTTTCATCAAAATCTCAAAAGTTGAAACAATATTAGCTATAAAATTCAGTTTTTTCTTACTAAAAATCACTTTCAAGTAGCTAGTTTTAAGTTGGTCATGCGCTTAAAAATAATTATTTAATCAATTTAAGTAGTACGAAAATTAACATTTCTAATTTGTGTTTTCTATAAAAGTGTTTTTGAGCACTCACTTGGGTGTGCGAACATCCAGTTGGCTACGTTTGCTAATGAATTTAGATTAGACGTGATTCTTAATTTGATATATATTATTTGTAATGAGAATGATTATGAAATAAATGAAGTATATATTTAACACAAACTCTCCTGTGAAACTTGTTTATATAATGAAACTGATAGCATTACACTTATAAACTAGTACATACCACTACTCTTATATATAAACTATACTCATAGTATTTAAATGCTATGAGTATCGGTTTATAAATGTATTGGTATCAGTAAATAAGTCTTACTGTACTAGTTTATAAGTGCAATTATATAAATTTCATACTATAAACAAGTTTCACCGAAGATTTACTCGATATTTAGATGTTGAGTAGGTCTCATGTGTATCCAATTTCACGTTAACTCCCTGTTTCGAGCTAGTATCATTGTTGTGCATATGAAATGATCGTTTATACTACAGTGATATTTGAAAAAAAAATAAAATTATCTTTTGAAATTGAGAAATCATAAAGTTTGTGATATACTATTTATTTTGTAATTTCAGGAATTACAAATACGAATAGAGCATGCTGTATATCAACATCAAACTTAACAGGATTATGTGATGCTGGTTTATTACCATGCTCCAACAGACAAGATCATGCATTTTGGGATAAATATCATCTTACACAACATGCAAGTTACTTAATGGCCCAAAGATCATACAATTCATTACTACCTTCTGATGCTTATCCTTATGATATTTCTCATCTTGTTCGACAAATTTAATATGCCGAAGGAATTGAAGGGCATGATTGAAATAAGGACAACAATTACTAGAACACTTGTCGTGTGATTGTTTTTATTTAAAAGATTTAATAAGCCAATTAATCCCGTGATTATAGTAAATTGAATAATTACTTTTCTTTTTTTGAAAGGAAATTGACTAATTGATTGATTGTCCTTTAATTAGTAGTTAAATACATTTGCCATGCAATTGACATAATTCTATAGATGAACAATATTATTATTATTATTATTATTATTATTATTATTATTATTATTATTATTATTATTATTATTATTATTAGGTCAAATAATCAAATTTAGCACATACTCTTGATTTTTCATCAATTTTAGCACATACTTTTTTTCTCTCTCCAAATTTAACACATACTTTCACTTAATACTTAAAAACATCACGGGTCACTATTTTTGGCAAGGTTCGTCGGATGTGGTCGTCGGAGTTAACTTGTCTTGATGATGTGTAAATATTAAAATAAAAAAATAAAAAATATCACAACTTAAAATTAGAAAATAGTGACCCGAGATGTTTTTATAGTCTGCGTTTTTTAATCTCAGGTGATATTTTTTATTTTTTTTTATTTTAATAGTTACACGTCAACAAGACAGGTGGATTCCGGTGACCATATTAGACAGACCTTGTCGAAAATGATGAATCGGGATATTTTTAAATATTAAGTGAAAGCATGTGTTAAATTTGGAGAGAGAAAAAAATATGTGCTAAAATTGATGAAAAACCAAAAGTATAGGCTAGATTTAATCATTTGCCCTTATTATTATTATTATTATTATTATTATTATTATTACTATTATTATTATTATTATTATATAATTGTCATTTTGCATTGACCAAAAGAATTAAATGATGAGATTTCAGTTTTTGTTGTTAAATAATACTCCCTCCGTCCCGATATAAGTTTCCTGATTCTTTTTGTTATTTTGAATAAGGAATAATAATAAAATAATAAAAATGAAGGATAATTTTGGGTTTTGGGAGAGAGGAAAAATGTATATGGAGTAATGAGTGGAGTAGTTAGTGATATCCTTTGTAATATTGTGTGAAAAGTGAGGATAAAAATTATGGATAGTGGAGAGTTACTTTTTTCATTTATAAAAACAGGAAATTTATTGTGGGACGGATGAAAAAAGAAGGGAGTAACTTATAGTAGGATGGAGGGAGTAATTTTCTTAATTTTGGAGGTAATATATAATTTCATGAAATCCCATATTTCCAACACGTTTTCCTCTTTAGATTTGCAAACCATGTCCTGCCTAACACATGCTATTTTCTTGTTATTTCCGAACGTAAAAGGGGAGGGTGGTTAACTATGTGCCAAATTATAATAGTACTCCTATAGTATACTAGTATATTAATCTCATAAAATCACATATATAGTTTAGAGTATTTAATTTAATTTGCCTCAACTTATTGAAAGTATAATTTATTGAAATCCCTAACAATAACAACTATGCCAACTTATTTAATTCCCCGTACATTTTTTAGCTTAATAGTCTTCTTTAGCTATTTTTCTTTTTTCAATTCATAGGTGTTTTATAATCTTTATAATTGACTTCAATTTATCACTGGCTGAATTAAGTATCACAACTCTTTATCACGTTCGAATTTTGCGCACTTCGGGATTTAATTCACAAAATCCTATAAAACAAGCCAAAACACATCGGCGTGACAGAGTTTGAGCCAAAATAATAAAATCCATTATCTTAAAGTTAATCTGGACCGAAAGAATTCCGTCTCATCTAAAAGTCCGAACTTGTAGAGAGGTGCAGAATTAATTCGTTTATTTAATTTCCCTCAACATGGACAATAAAACTATTGATTGTATCCCCTTAAAGTTGTAAGCTTATCGTCTCTTTGGCTCGCGTGAACTTCTATTTATTGGGATTTGAGTACCCCTTGTGCTCGTAATAATATATTTTATTTTTATCTTTAAAAAAAAAAAAACTTTGATGCTACCTTTCAATTGGACCACCAAATTAAATAAAAGGTTCTATCTATGTTAATTAAAGTTAATATTAACAAGTCTTCAATTATATCATATATAGAGAGAGAGCCGTTTCCCTTAGATTTGGGGTACACGAGATTAATTGTCATGACATGCATACAAAAATTAAATAAAATTAATGTACCGTACGGAAAAAAATCTCTCTCTCTCTCTCTTCTCTAAGTCTATATTACATCATTTCATGCTTGTAATGTGAACATCAAAACATTTCATTAAAATGGCAGCAAGTATTACAAAGTTATTTGTTATTCCATTTTTATGTCTTACTTTGAAACTTGCAACATTAATTCATTGCACACAATTGGTTCCTTGTATGTTCATTTTTGGGGATTCTATGTTTGATAATGGAAATAACAATAATCTTATTACAAAGGCCAAAGTGAACTATTTCCCTTATGGAATTGATTTTCCCGGCGGTATTGCGACAGGAATGGCAAAAATACACCTGATTTTCTAGGTTCTTTTTCGTCATGTACTTTTTTCTTAATATTTTTTTTAATAATTTTTTATTGTATTTATTTACTCTACCGAGTTGGATATGGGGTCAGATGGTGAATTTCTTATGGAACCCAACACCTGCATTAACTATTTGTACCATATTATAGTGTACAAACAGTGGCAGATCCAGGATTCGAGATTCGGGGATACATTTGAGTATAATTTAAAATTCAGAGATACATTTGAGTTTTTTTTTTTTTGGAAAAAAGCAAAATTATATTATCGGGGGTATCAGGAATACCCCAAGAATACATAAGAGAGATTACAATAGATCCTCAAACAACTTCGCCTTAGCTAAGACATAGATATGGTTCTCTGATCCAATCTCCAATAGAGTTCCAACTGTTGATATAATTTTTTGCCTTTAACAAAAAAAAAAAGAAGAAATACGAATCTTGAACAACACGTCTTGGTCATCTGGTTTTAAACCTCTGAACACAACTGAATTCCTAAGCCACCAGATATGCCATATTGAACAGTGCCAAATCAACCCCCAAGCAATTTTCCACTCTGAACTTGAGCAGCTGCAGTGATGAATAAAGTGGTCCAACTTTGTAATGTTAGCACGCTAATTAATCCCAAACCAACTGCACAAATCCTCCCATAACTTCTTGACAATAGCACATTTGAAGAATAAATGGTCAACATCTTCCTCTTCCCCCTCGCATAAGACACACAAAATTTGAATAGTTGATATTGAGAGCTCCCCTTTTGCGAAGAATGAGAGTAGTTGGGATCCTATCTTGGATCATTTTTCACGAGAAAGCGGCCACTTTGAGCGGGACTGCTTTACTCCAAATAATAAGAATCGGCAACATCGAATATAGTAGCATAAGCTGAACTAACTGAATACATCCCCGAACCAGATTTGCCCCATTTCCAATGATCCATTTCCATCGAAAAACTCGTAAAACCAAAGAACTTTCGGGCAATCAAGTCCTCCAACAAAGTTAGCTCCCAATCAAATAACCTTCGGCGCCACTCCCAAGTCCAACTTCTAGTACCTTCCACCCACTTAACTCTATCTGCAATAGTGCAAGAAGAGTTAAGATCAATTTTGAAGAGATGGGGATATAGCAATTTGAGGTTCGAACCAACAACCCAATTGTCCGACCAAAATCTGATGTTAGAACCATTTCCCACGACTTGGTAGCAATTGTTGTTAAACCATTCTTTAGATACTATTTCAGAAATAAACGAGAGCCACCAATAAGACCAATTCTTCCTGGACACTTTGTTTGATTTGAACTTTTCCACACAAGCTTGCAAATCACCGTATTTCGAGAACATCAGCCCACAAATTTTTGTTGTCCTTCTTGAGTAGACGCCATCCCCATTTTCCCAAAGAGCGTGATTGAAAGCTTTGAGATTTTTGATACCTAATCCACCCTTCGTTTTGGCTTTGCAAATCTTTTCCCAACTAACCCAAGCGATCTTTCTTTCAACACCTTTTCTACCACCCCATAGGAAGCGACACTGAATTGAAGTGAGCTTTTTGATAACACATGCAGGGGCACGATTTAGAGATAAAGCATAAGTGGGAAGATTAGCTAAAACAACCTTCGTTAGAATAATTCTACCACCGAAAGATAGAAACTTATTGTCCCATCTGTTAAGTCTAGACTCCATTTTCTTCACCACATCAGTCCAGCTTGTGCTCCTACCATAATTAGCACCAATTTTAAGACCAAGATATTTGATGGGAAACTCAGCTGTTTTACAATTCATCAAATCAGCCATACTAGAAAGGATATTGCTCGGTACATTTATACCCGACAAAGTACTCTTATTGAAATTGATCTTCAACCCTGACCACAACTCGAACATTCGAAGGATACTTTTTAGGACGATGATATTCTTACAATTAGCTTCACCAAAAAAGATAGTGTCATCCGCGAATTGTAGATGAGAAATTTTAACACACTTTGATCCAACAAGAACTGGAGAAAAGACACCCCTGTCAACCGCTTTTTGAACCATCAGACTAAGACAATCAGCTATCACAAGGAAGAGGAAAGGTGAGAGAGGATCACCTTGCCTTAAACCTTTCTCTAGCATAAACTCTTTAGTAGGAATCCGTCTGGCCCCGGGCTCTTGTTATCCCCACAACCCCAAACAGCCTTTTTAATTTCACTCCTAGAAAAAGCAGCAGTGAGCAAGCAGTTCTCAGCAACACCAATTTTGGGACAAGAAACGCCTGTCATCTTTGGTCGATTGCAAATCGCCTTAGAGAAAGCAGTTTTGAAGTAAGTATAAATCCCCTCTTTTAATTCCTCCACCCCTTCCACCCATTTTCCATTAATCGAGATACCTTTAATTTCAGATAATTTGGATCTTCTATTCACTGAAGCATGGAAGAAACCAGAATTGGTATCCCCTTCACGAAGCCAATTAGTTTTTGATTTTTGGAAAGCAAGTCTGTCGCGCTTCAAATGGTACTCCTCCAAACAGCAGAGGAGATTTTTCCTATCCTCAATATCTCTAGAAGACCAACCCTTTAACTCGAGTTTGACGTCAAGAGAAGACAACTGAAGTTCTGTTTCCTTAATTTTAGATTCCAGATTATTTCCTCCTTTCATCCTCCAAAAGTGTTGATTGATTGTTTAATAATCTTCAGTTTCTCCTTGACAACATGTGACCCCCATCCATCCACACTTGCATTGATCCACGAATGACGGATAATCTTCTTTAGCTCATCAATATCCAACCACCAGTTAACAATCTTAAATGGTTTAGGACCCCAGTTG
Source organism: Stenogyne calaminthoides (assembly GCA_037126765.1). Classification (NCBI taxonomy): domain Eukaryota; kingdom Viridiplantae; phylum Streptophyta; class Magnoliopsida; order Lamiales; family Lamiaceae; genus Stenogyne; species Stenogyne calaminthoides. The sequence goes on from JBBCBC010000035.1 coordinate 14,894,440, forward strand.
ACAGGGACTTCTATTGCAAGAGTAATAGGGGCATGATCCGAATAAGATCTAGGAAGGCCTCTTTGAGTAGAATTCGGCCATCTGGAAAATCAATTCCTTGAAATAAGGAATCGATCCAACCTACTGCAACAAGAGCCGTTATCTTTGAACCAAGTAAAGCGTCTACGAAGAAGAGGGATGTCGAGTAAATCTGATTCCTGGATGAAGTAATTGAATGCAGAAATATCCCTCTGGGAGTATGAGAGACTTGCCCTTTTTTCTCTCCGCCTGATGAAGGACTGAATTGAAATCCCCACACACACACAAAAAGAAAGTTTTGTTTCTCCGTCACTTTGCTTGAAATAAACTCCCAAAGACGCAACTTCTTTCTAAAATCGCAAGAAGCATAGACATTCATAAAACAAATATCAATATTTTTCCTCCCCATTGACCTTCAATGGCTAGAACTTCGGGGATGGGGATTCCATGCTCTCCTCGAAAACATGTTCTGCACGAGCCTTGGAAAGATTCTTCTTCGAGACTCGAGCCTGCCACCAAATGATGGTTATAGAGATGGATTTGATTTTGAGTAGGAGATAAACCTGCAGGAATACGACCTTTTAAATTCCCGGCCATCGGAGACGATTTACTGCTTTTGCTGCTCATTGGAGAACCAAACATCCCGAGTCAGAGGGGGAAGGTTCAAAGACAGAAATACAAGACTCTGACGATCTCGCACCGGAAAAAGCTCCCCATCCACAGAAACCGAAAGCTTTGAGGAGATAGAGTTCCATTGAGACGTTTCGATCAATATATGGCCCTGAGACAAGTCCGATTTATCCAGCCTAGTAGGGAGATGTCTAAACATTTCCCAAACCACTCTAACTCGAACCACATCCTTGGAACACCAACGTCTAATTAATGAGAACCAGTTTCTAAGCCACTCTGTTTCATTGCTCAATATGCAGGTAAAGCATTCTTTGGAACTCTAACCAATTAGAGTCTTGTTGTCCCCGAGAGAGGTAAGATTAACGTTAAAATAACCTCCATTCTTGAACTCTTTTGCCAGTTCTATCATGGAAATAGTCGACCCACTGCTTATCTTCAACTGTTTGCTTACATTGAATGATAACATCGATATTGCTGTTCGCCTGAGGCTGGGAACGAGGCCGAGAAGAGATCTCTATTGCCCCCAGGATTCAGGAGATTAGAGGGAACAGACGCTTGGAGATGTGGAACTGGAACAAATCTTTCTTAAGCCTATCCACATTTGATCAATCTCTTTAGCAACTTGCGCGAAATTATGACAACAAACAAATGTGACAAACGCAAATCTTCTTCCCAGCTTAGTCCTTCCTTTAGGGATGACACATCAGTAATACGTCCCAAACGACGTAGCCACTCGAAAACATCCTTCTCTGTCCAGTCCTCCGGAAAGCTAGACACAAAAATCTTCTTCTTGAAATCTGACTTGTTGATAAACCTCCGATGTTGCGGATGACCATGATATAGGGCTGAATAGGTCTGTTGTGTTGCCGGAATACGATGGACTCGGTGACGGCGAGACAGTGGAACTTGAATCCAACCCGACTCTCTGTCTTCCCTTTTTCCTTCCTCTCTTCCCATTTGAGTATTTCTTAATTATACAGAATAAAATACAATTTTATTTTTTTAATACAAGATATAAAGAGTGGTACATTTCATTTTGGGGTACAATTGTACCCCCATGTACCCCTCTCCCTCGGCCACTGGTACAAGACTCCATAAAAAATCCACCAACTAGTTCCATATCGTTACTCATATATATATATATTAAGCAAGTTTTATTGGAGACTTACTCATTAAGTGTTGATTCGAACAGCCGAGTTGTTGGGCTTCGACGAATCCATTCCACCATTTGCAACTGTAAATGGTACAGAGATTACCAAAGGTGTAAATTATGCATCGGGAGCAGCTGGAATCCTCGATGAATCGGGTAGAGATCACGTAATTGCAAATGGTACAGAGAATTTCAAATTAATTCATATTTTTATTTGTAAGATTTATAAAAGAAAGTGTTAATAATCACATTTTTATATATTTTTCAAATATATTTAGTATTTTCTTTTCTAAATGCTAATATATATTTTTTAAATTCCACGCATAAATAGGGATTTAAACCAAAACCTTCCCATAACTTTCCACCTTTATTAAAATGGTACCTTAATTATCAACTTTTTAAAATTTAGTCCCATATGTATTCTATTTGTTTCAATTTAGCCCAAACAGCTGGAGGTCGATCGAAAGCACTCAAAAATTAGAGGCGCATGGCCGACACGTGCCCTAAACGAGGTTGTTTTGGGCGTTTTTGGTCGACCTCCGGCAGTTTGAGACTAAATTGAAACAAATTGAATATTTGTTGGATCAAATTGGCAAGATCAATACTTACATGACAATTTCAATAAATGTGGAAAGTTATGGGACGATTTTGGTTTAAATCCCTGCATAAATAAGTTAATCGAATTAAAAAAAATAAATATATCAGGTATGTCAATTAATCTTATTTACAATTATATGAATAGGGTGGACGAATAAGCATGAACATGCAGCTGAAGAATCATGGAACCATAGTTTCTGAAATCGCGCGTATACTTGGAAATGCGACTCTCGCTGAAGAGCATCTAAAAACGTGTTTATACATCAATGATATTGGAAATAACGATTACATCAACAACTATTTGATGCCCCAATATTTCCAAACGAGTAGTTTGTACACACCACAACAATATGCAGATCTACTGATCAAACGTTACTCTCAACAACTTATGGTTAGTATTTAATAACATTTTTGTCAATTCGGGACCTGAGAAATAATAAAATTACTAGTTTAGTGCCCGCGTGTTACGCGATTTTTAATTAAAAATTGTTATATTTTCAATAAATATTATATTTAATAATTAAAAATATAAATATGTGCATAAATACATTAAATATGAATTAATAATTATTTAAGGCCTATATTAGTAAATTTTCTTAAACCTTGAAATAAGATTATTGTGTCAAATATTATTTATCCATTTTAATATGAAATTGAAATCTACAAATCAAAACAAAATAAATTGACTAAGAAAAGACTAATAAATTAATTGATTAATATGTAATAATGAAAAAAAAAATTAAAAGTGAATGAATTATAAATATAAAATACTTTTGCCACATAAAATATGTTAAAATATACATAAGAGAAATTATAAAATAAAATTATTTATTACAAAATTAATAATTGAATATAGTTCATACTAAGATAAAATACATTTAGAATGAATATTTTATTTATCTTAAATTAAGTCAAACAAAAATTACCTAAAGAAAGATAAATAAATAATATTATATAGTTAAATAAAACATAAAGTAATAAATATGAATTACACATTTTATAACAATCGCACATATTTTAAATACCTGAATAATTAGAAATTAATTATACTAAAAAATTTTAAGTTTCATGACACATAAGATTCTTTTATAAAAAAAACCAAATAGAAAAATTACACGTGTACTCAAATTTCTCATTGAATGACACATATGTTAAATTAACATGGAGTTGACACATCATGAAAAAAAACTCCCTATTATTATATAGAGGGATTAGTTAGGAATTTGAAATTTTTTTTGGGAAAATTTCAACCAGATACAAGATTCATAACATAATATCAACCAGGTACAATGTGCAAAAATGGGTTTGTACTGTAGTACAAACTTTGTACTACAGTTGTACTACAGTGCAAATCCATTTTTGCACATTGTACCTGGTTGATATAAAATACTGCGCTTTGTACCTGGTTGAAATTCCCCCAAAAATTTTCTATCGAGACCTAAAAAATAGAAAATTATCCTTTGAGACCTGAAAGATTAAAAAAAACACTCCATCCGTCCATCAAAACTGTGTTCATTTGGTTTTGACATGTTGTACGGAAAGGTAAATTAAGTCTATTTATGAATAACATAATTGATTATGAGTAAAATATAATGATAACTTGAGTAATTAAGTGATTGTTGGACGATGAAGATAAAAATTGTGTCCATAAACGTACTTAATTTACCTTTCCGTACAACATGTCAAAATGAAATGAACACAGTTTTGGTGGACGGATGGAGTACTAATTTAGTATGTACAAATTTAAAGATCATGTTTGATTTATTTTTTTTATATTTTAAAATATATTTAATCATGTCATTATTTTATCATTCAACCTTCATCCAAAATCCACTTTGTTTCATAAAATACCAATTAACAATTCTCACATTAAACTCCGTGCAAACAGTAAATGTTGAACCAAATTTGGAACGGAAGGAGTGCAAGATCTTCAATTAACAAAAAGATAGTTAACATAAAAAATTGTCCTATAACTAAAGGCCGTGTCTAATTTTGATCATGTATGTTTTTACTTTTCAATTTTGGTATTTTTAGTGTCAATTTTGGTCCTTTTGGACTAAACATAAAGAATCTAAAAACATAATGGACTAAAATTTTGGTCCTGTATGTTTTACCCTTTCAATTAAGGTCTTTTTTTTTCGTGTTCAATTTTAGTTATATGTGTTTTTCTTTTTCCAATTTTAGTTTAAAAAGACTACAATTGATACCAAAAGTACTAAAATTGAAAAATTTAACATGACGTAAATTACAGGACGATCCTTAATATTAACTCAAAACGATGATATATACTCCCTTCTTTAATTTTTAAAATAATGGTATGATCATGTACCTAATTTGCAATGTAAATGACATTTACATTTTACAATGTCAATTAATTATGTTTCTTTCTAATTTACCCTTAGAGTCTTTAGAATATTTTAAATAGGGAGTGTAATAGCTTTCAAAAAAACTTTCCAATCTATAATTGATTGACTATAATTAATTCTTGCCTCGATTAAATTTGTGATTATTATTTTAAAAGACACATAAATTACAGAATTAGAAAAAAAAAAAGAAGATGGCTTTGGTAGTCACGGATAGAAATTGAAAGTATTATGTTGCTGCTATGTATTATTGAGGAGTGGATTTCATATGCATCCAGGTGCACCGTGCATTCATATTGAATTTTAGAATCATGCAATTTGTTAAACTGAAAGATGCAACTTATTTATACTTGAACCATACAACTACTTTTTCCATATTAATAGTTGCAAGGTTCAGGGTAAACAAGTTGCATCTTTCAGTATAACAAGTTGCATAATTCTAAAATACACTACAAGTGTATAGTACACCTGAATACATACAAGAATTAACCATTATTGAGATATTCACCTATTAAACACATATATATAGACAAAACTTATATGAGAAGACTTTATACATGAGACGGACTACATTCTAGCAAAAATCACACCCACCCCTCCCAAAGTGTTAAAGCGTTAGTGCCCAAATTATACCCCGTCTCACTGTGAGTCCGTCTCATGCAAGTGTGTCTCATATATATATAATTTTTTTTAACAGACCATGTACAACTATGGAGCAAGAAAAATAGCTGTTTTTGCTCCAGGTTCAATACGTTGTGCACCTGAAATTCTGAAGAGATTTCCCAGCAATGGATCTCCTTGCAATACTTCCATAAACAACATGGTGCAGCTGTATAGCAATATGTTGAAGCCACTTGTAGAAAGCTTCAACACCAATCTTCCAAATAGAAACTGGAGATGCCTCACTAGTAGGGTAAATCGATTTTATTTTTGGATCATGTTAATTCCTTTTATACCCTTATTTAATATTGATGATTAATTTGAACAATTATTAAATAAGGGTATTTTAGACAAAGCATACACATCTTAAAAAGAAAAAATATTATTTGAGAAAACACAGAAAAATGAATAATGGACTATCTTTTTTGAGACGGAGTAACTTAGCAAAAAATTGTATTTTAAGGCCAAAAATTTTTTGCGGGCTTGTGAATGTAAGAATATGTTTTAAAATATGTAAATGTAGGACAATCAAGTCGAGAATAAGTCCAAATCGGGCTTAAATGCCACGTGATAAGTTGCAATTGAGAAATCATACTATTTATTTTGTTATTTCAGGAATTACAAATACGAATAGAGCATGCTGTATATCGACATCAAACTTAACAGGACTATGTGATGCTGGTTTATTACCATACTCCAACAGACAAGATCATGCATTTTGGGATGAATATCATTTTACACAACATGCAAGTTACTTAATGGCCCTAAGATCATACAATTCATTACAACCTTCTGATGCTTATCCTTATGATATTTCTCATCTTGTTCGACAAATTTAATATGCCGAAGGAATTGAAGAGCAAGATTGAAATAAGAGTACTAATAGAACAACAATTACTAGAACATTTGTCATGTAATTGTTTTATTTATATCTAATTAGATTGAATATTTCGGGAATAATGTTTTTTAAGGGCAGTAACTTAGGGGTTTGTGTTTTAAGAACAATAATTTTAGAGTGGGTTACTAATAGGTGCCATTCTAAGAAGTTTATTACAAATAGATGCAAGATTTTTGAAACATTACTAATAGGTTCAAAAGGGTAGATGAATTCTCTTTAATGCCCTTAATGAGGGCCTTCTACTTCCCACAAAAAAGCTGCTACCTGTGCCAGTCTGTCACATCTCATTCCCACCTACCAACTATAATTTTTTTTTCCTCCTTTTTCTTCCGGATGCCTCCTAAATAGGCTGTTTCCAATTTTTCAAAAATTAGTGAGAGGAAAGTGGGTAGTGAAGAAAAGGGAGAAAACTGTTTCGAATTTTTTAAAAATTAGAGAGAGAAGAGTGGGTAGTGAAGAAAGGGTATATTTTTTCCGGTGATTTCGAGTTTTTCTGGTGATATCGAGTTTCGACATGCACATATACACGAACAGATGCACATATGCACGAATACATGCACATATGCATAAAATGTCATGAACTTATGCATTGAATTTAAAAAAAACTCAAAGATCCATCTGATAATAATAAAAAAAAAATGCAATAAAAAACTAATACATGCACTCAAAGAATGCAGATTCAGAATGCATCACAAAAACGAAAAAAAAAAAAAAGAAAAAAGAAGAGGAAACCAGAACGAGATAACCCCCAATGATTTTTTGATGGGCGATTTCCGATAAATCTAGAACATGATTATCAAATTTCCAAAACAGAGCAGTAGCACTATCAAATCCTTTTCCCCTACAAAATCTTAGAAATCAAAATGCGAAATCCAATTACAAAATTCAAAATTTCCCCAAAAGGTTCCGGATCTGAACCTTAGTTGAAGCAGTTCGAATCTGTCGCCATTCAGGCGTCCACAACAGTGAGCGGCATATTCAGTGACCCCGTCGGAATCTCCCTCATGGCGGCAAAGAACGCGGGGACCCACGGCGGAGATTACCGGCTCGTAGTCATCGACTTCTTCGCTGGACATCTAGGGTTTCGACCCAAAGCTTTTGCCGCTGCTTGCACGTGGTGACAGCGGCCGCGACGTGCAGGTGGTGGTGGTGCTTTGGGAGATGAAGGGGAGGGGAAGAAGGTGGGAGGCCGGTTTAATTGAAGAAGGGTAATTTGGGTTTTTTGGATCTCATTTTGCACCTAATAGTAATGTCAAAAAATTCTTGTACCTATTGGTAAGAGTGCTTGTATTCTTGCACCTACTTGCAATTAACTCATAATTTTATGGGCTTGGAAATGTAGGTTAATATATTTGAAAACTTGTAAATATAGGACAATATATTTAAAAATTTATAAATATAGGACAATATGTTTTAAAATATGTAAATGTAGGACAATCAAGCTCAATTGTCCTACATTTACAGATTTTAAAACATTTTGTCATATATTTAAATATTTTAAAACATACTGTCCTACATTTCCAAGTCCATAGAATTATTGTCCTTAAAACACAATCCCCAAAAATTATTGTCATAGAAAAATATTTTTCCCAATATTTCCTAAAATGAAATAAAGTAACCCCATCATTTAAAACTACCTCTTCAAACATTTAAAAGGGAGACTGAAAATCGTCACACCTAATATATTTGTATGTGATAATACACAACATTGTTGTTATATATCTTTCCAATGTTTTAATAATTTAAGTAATATTGTTCCTAATGTATTTATCATTCTATTGTGAATTTTGACATTTATAAAAAGGGAAATTGTGATTGATTTACAAGCATTGAAATTAACAAGGTCTGAATTTCTATTTGGTACCATATAAATATTTTTCTTTTTTGTAATAACATTGTGTAAATAAAATATGATATATAATACGTATGAGAACATCCTATGCTAGGAAAACGGGTCCAAATATAGGGGTGTGCAGTATACGGTTGAAATAGAAATAACTGATCGAACCGAATCGAAATTCATAATTCGGTTCGGTTATTCGGTTTATGATTCAGTTACGGTTCTTAATTTCACAGAAATTAACTTTCGGTTCGACTCAATTATTTTTCGGACAAAATCGAAAAATAACCGAACACCGAATACAAATATTTAATATATAATTATATAAATAATTACTATTAATTATATAAAAATAATAATATATTATTATGCTAATTTTTCATTCCCAATTCGACTTTCAAAACCCAAAAAATGAAAAAAAATATAAAATTTCAATTATTCAGTTAATAACTGTAACTGAACTGAAAATTTCGATTCGATTACGTAACGATTCTTATATTATTTATGTCGGTTCGATTATTAATTATAAAATTTTAATTCGATTCGGTTATCACTATTCACCGAACCGGCCAATGCTCACCCCACCCCTATCGAGACAAACGTTGGATAAGTTGCCTATATATTTGGCCAACATAGCTACTTGCGCGCGTAATGGGCCAGCCCATATATTAGACAGCAATTTTGAACAAATTGGGCTTTTGACAATCTCCCCGCTAAAAATATAAAATGGAGAAGTAAATTGCAAAAAAAAATAAAAAATCGAGGCTAATAACACACAAATTTTTACTTTATACTTTCTTTTACAAAATGCTCTACACATCCATTACTTCATACATCTATTTTAACTTTTATATGTTACACAACTCACATATTGTGAATGATCTATTTTACCCCTCCTATAAAATGTCAACCATTCTATCCAAACTTTATGAAGGTCGGTCATTCTTGCTAATTTTTTAAAATGTCAACCATTCTTGCTGATTTTGGAAAAAATATCGACCACATTGATTGACAAAACAAATGGCCAACCCTGGTCAATCGACATTTTTGCGATTCCAGTTGCGATTTTTTAACACTAAACACGCAAAAACTCTATATATTTATCATTTAAACTTACAAAATGCATAAAAAAACTTATAAGTACTACATCTATCTATAATTAGATATGAGTTTTCAAGAGGTAGAAATTTTGTAGGTTTAGGGTTCATGTTTTCTTCTTCAATTTTAAAGAATGGTGTAAATGAGTTGGAGAAGATGATGTACATAGGTTTAGGGTTCGGGTGTTGAGTAAAAGAGGTTTTAAAATACTGATATGATAAATATACATCAAGGGTATCTTAATCTATTTATATTAGGATATTTTGAACATAAAATTAGTTAGGATGTGTAGAGCAAAAACTCGTGTATTATTAATAGCCGCTATTTTTTTTTAATAATATTATAAAGGCCAAATTTTTAGATAGGTCTTCAACTTACAAAAAATATGAAATGGAGAAATAGAATGCAAAGTATTTTTATTATAAAGGCCAAAATTTTTAGATTTAGATCTTCAACTTACAAATATCTGAAGAAAATTCGGGACAGGGCTACAATTTTTTATAGCAAAATTGAAAAGCTAGGACCATTTCACAATCGTTCCCCTAAAGTTAAAAAATGGAGCAATAGATCAAAAATAATAATCATAGAATATTTTTTTGTAGTTTGTTTTATCTCCTTAGTACAAGATCTATTACAATGATTTTGCAAGATCTACTATTTTATTCCATATCTCCATCTAAGACCCTACACCACAATTTACCATTTCTATTTAATGATTGTTATCACAATTTAGGCAAATAAAAACCTATCACCTCTGGTCTATTTTAACTGTTTTTTTAGAATATATTGTATCCCAATATAATTGTCATTTTGTGCTATCAAAGAATTAAATAATCAAATTTCAATTTTGTCCAAGTACTTTTTTTTCTTGGTGATATTTAGTGAACATTAATTATGAAAAGGGTTAAGAGGGGAAGGGAATCAATAACAATATAATATATGCCTAATGTGATCTTATTGCTCTTTTTTGTTTATATTTCTTAATTTAATGAAACATCCTTTGGATTGGAGAAATATTAAATTTCATAAAAAATCTCATATTCCAACACGTTTTCCTTTAGATTTACAAACCATGTCCTACCTAACTCAAGTTATTTTTCTTGTTATTTCCGAATCTAAGGGTGGTTAACTATATAATTAGCTATTCAATGGTGAAGGCACATCTATGTGCTAAATAATGTGATATATACTAGTATATTAACTCATAACATCCGATACAATTTAGAGTATTTGGCCTCAACTTACTTTCTAATATTGTTTACTTGAATCCCTAAACAATAACAACTATACCAACTTATTTAATTCCGCGTACATTTTTAAGCTCAATTTTCTTATTTAGCCTTTATCCTTTTTTTTTCCCTTTCAATTCACACTTTCTGTATAATCCTTGACTTCAATTTATCATGTATAATTCCGGGAAACTTACTGATATGCAGGGGCGGAGCCAGGGGGAGGGGGTGGCAACATTTATGCGTTAAATAATAAAATTTAGATATTTTATATTTACACTAATATTCATTAATACCTTTTCGTTAAATATCTTAAAAAATATAAGTATGCTCTTAACGAGCGGATTTTCGGTGAAAGTTGTACTCATAATATGAAATTTATAACATTATATTTATAAATTAATATTATAACACTTATTAATTAATATCGCTACACTTATAATTTGAGTGTGTAACATTAAATGATATAGTGAAACTTTGGTAAATGAATCAACCACTCCATCCAACTTATCTAGGATTGGGCCAACTTTTAAATAATTCAGTTACTTTTCAAGCCCAATTAAAATCTGCGATTACTATACATTGTATAACATGTATAGACTCTCCCTTGTGTATCAAAGATAAAAGAATGAACACATATATAATATGGGGTGTGCGTGTGTGTGTGTGTGGGGGGGGGCATGGCCACCCCAGCCATAAGCAGGGCTCCGCCCCTAATGATATGTACATTTTAAAATTGCAATTTTTTTTTTGATCAGGCAAGCAAACATATATATAAATGATTTGAAGTACAAGGGGTACTTCAACCCATATACAATGACAATGATAAGAATCCAAATTGAACTAATTGAACAATGACTCCCGAAATTGGCTCATCCTAATAACGTGATACATAGTCTTGGATCGGAGAACCACACCGAAGATGGGTGGTCAACCGACACCTTCCTTTTAACTATGATCCATGACCACACTCTAGCTTTAATCTCATTGGTAATCTTCGTCGGATTCGGAGCACTCTCATTAAAGATACAATTGTTTCTCGCGTACCAAATATTCCATATGACTCCTGACCAAATTGTAACAACAATCGAGATGTTCTTCCCACCTCCCAAAACATATAAATGTTGCAACATATTAGCATACGGTTCAGAATGCATCGCCATAGGTGATTTCAGCCAACAGTGCACATTATTCCAGATTTGAGAGGAGAAAGAACACGAAAAATAAATGAGAAATGGTTTCGTCAACCTCCCCACACAAACAGCAGTGTATGTTTCCATTTTGGGGGATAATACCTTTTTGTTGTAAGTTCGTTCTTGTCGGTAAACGTTTCTTCAAGACCTTCCACACGATAGACTTGACACTTGTAGGAGCAAGGCCCTTCCATAGCTTTTTGTATGTTGTTCTTAGGTCCTGGTCCGGTTCACGATCCGTCTGATCCGTCAGCTTATTGTATGCTTCTTTTGTCGAAAACAACCCACTCCTTGAGAAACTCCATCTCCACTCATCTTCCGAGGATTGATCGATTTTGTACCTGTTTATGATAGAAAGCAATTCATTACACATTGAAATATCTATTTCCCTCAATTCTCTTTTCCATCTAAACCCCCACTTCCATACACCCCCCTCCCAAGACCCCAATTCACTCACACATGAATTTTGTTGATCACTTATCCTAAAGAGCCTATTGAAAGTATCTTTCAATAGCCCCGTTTCTACCCACCGGTCTAGCCAAAAGGATGTATTTTCCCCATTCCCCACCACTCTCTCACACTCCTCCCTCATCCCAACCCCATTCTCCCCAAAATAGATATCACTTATATCACTCCACCATCCTGACACTGCTGTCCTATTTCTCCCATGACTTGACTCTTTTCTCTCAACGAACCCCCCGTACTTAGATTTTATGACCTTAACCCATAGACTCTCCAGTTCACTTAGAAATCTCCACACCCACTTCCTAACTAACGCACAATTGAAGGCCCCAATATTTCTAATCCCCAACCCCCCATTTTCTTTGTTTTTGCAAACATCGTCCCAACAAACCCAAGGGCTTTTTGATCTCTCCACACTCCCCCCCCCAAAGGAAATTCCTTTGAATTTGGATAATCTCACTAAGGGTTTTTTTAGGTAAGCAGTAAAAGGATAAACAGTAGATTGGCATTGTAGACAAAACATAATATCTACAAAATGATCTACGTAGATATATTTACATTTTCGCGTGCAATTTTAGTTATATATGCAATCCCCTTTGTACATATTAGTAATTTTTCCAATAATTCAAATGCGTACAACACTATGCATATATAAGAGCTTTTTATTTTTTAAGTTTTGGTCCCATCAACCACGCCCAACAAATAGCCCCAAAATTATCACGTTTGATCCCAAAAAGATTCTCGCTTACACAATCATATCAATCTCAAGTCCATAAGGGTATATTCGTTTCGGGCTTATAGTGGGCGTGGGAAATTTCGGACTTTGAAGTCCTAGAATTTCAAAATCTTGATGAATAGTTAAGTTGTATGTTTGTTATGGAATTTTATAGGGTAGGATGGTAGAAAAGATGATTGATGTAATATTATTATATTATTTTGAATGTATTGAGAGAATAAAAAAGTAGATGATGTGAGTGTATTGAGAGAATAAAAGGTAGAGTAGTAATATATTATGAGGTAAAGTAAGATTAATAGAATTTCAAAATCCTTACTTTAAGTCTCAAAATAAATGAGGGTTTGAGATTGTAAAGTCTAAAGTCCGCCGAGATAGTCGCGAAACAAACATACCCTAAGAAAATATAGTACAACCAATTCAAGTCCGTCAAATTAAATTGTGCATAAATATTCGAGTAGGTTTCTTGTTAATTCGAGTTAACATGAACTCTCTTTTTATGATTTCATACTAGTTATGCATATATACTAACACAGTAACACTATTATGCAAATACACTATTATCACTTTTTAAAAAAGACTTAACTTAAAAAAAAAAAAAAAAAAAAACACAATTTTTCTGAAAATTGCAATTTAATCTCAACTTTTAATTTTTGATAAATAAAATCCCACTTTAACAATCTTTTGCAAATCGAGCTCGCAGTCATAATATATGTTTAATAACTTGTTAATTTAGACTAAAAACTCATAAAGATTGGAATGCTTTTATCATATATATATTCACCAAAACTTAGCAAATCCTGGAAAAAAAAATCAGCAAAATCAGAAAGTGTATAGGCTAAATCAACAAGTTTTCAGCATATTTTATGCCCATGAGCTCGATTTACAAATGATTGCTAAAGTGGAGTTTTATTTATCAAAATTCAAAAGTTGAGATCAAATTGCAATTTTCGAAAAGGTAGTGATTTTTTCTACAATTAAACCTTTAAAAAATGCTTAATTTTTAAACGGTGACACTTCATAACACAACAGTGATACTTGAAGAAAAAGAGTTCGCGTGGAAGAACAAAGATACACCAAAGCATATTACAATACATCATATGGGTTAGTATTCATCTGAGACATATCTATTAATGGAATACGATGTCTCACACAAACCATCAAATTAAAATAAAGGTTCTAACATTGTAAAAGTCAAATATTAACAGCATCTTTAATTATATCTAGAGGCATCTCCCTTAGATTTGGGGAACACGGGATTAATTTCACATGCAAACATTAAATAAAATCAATAAACCCTATGTAAAAAATGATATCTCTCTCCTCCCCGTAGTATATATATATATATATATATTTATATAAGGATCGTGCATATCTCTATATCAATAGTATCCTGTGGATATCTTTTACAAACACAAATAGGAGATTACTGAGAAATTCCATAGTCCATGAGTTAACCTGAAAAAAGCTTTTACGCCCAGAAAACGCCTGCGCCTATTCATCGGCATTACGGCAACAAGGGCTAGCCCACATAGTTAACTCATGAATATCACTGGAAAGCTCAAACCTACTGGTTAAACCAACTCTACCTTTGATATATCAAATTACAGATCATTATAGGAATATAATTCCAAATGCACATGATAGTAGAGTATATTTAAGTCAGGCCATGATTCAATACAAGTATTCTAGTCGTCCATAGAGGCGGCGATCATCAGAAAAGAAATTAAAATTACTGAATTTAAATAACAATATACCTTTAAAAAGCTACTAGCATAAACCAGATAATGTACAGAAATATTACAAGGTTTACAAGGTTACACAAGAGAGGGATTTAGAGAGAGAAAGAAGGGGCGAGTCTAAACTCAAGCGTGCCTCAAAAAGGAAAAAACAAGCCTATTTATAGATGAAAGAGCCGGACATCAAACCCCGGATTTCAAAATAAAAAAGAAATAGTGCATAAAAAACAAAACCACAAAAAGACAAAAAAGTTTGAATAGTAATTACTATTCATGAACAGTTCTTTGTCTGTTGATGTAAGTAAAGGATTTAAAATTTGATTTTGTTCGACATCTTTGTAGCCACATTTTTTTTGGAATGTGCTAAGTCCAAAATCTTCATTAAATCGCCAATAATGAAGCTTGCCTTTTTAAGAGTTTAAGAGACTCTCTGAAATTAGCCAATTCTTGACGATGGGTTGGATAGACATTTCTTCCTTGATTTCTTCTTAGTGAAGCTTCAAGCCATGGAATCCATACTTCCAAAACTCTAATCTTTTTTTTAAGAATTTTGATATAATTCTTATCATTAATAACATTATTCTCATTATCAATAAGAATTTGGGAAGGTAGTCTCCAAATGTTATAATGTAGGCCTCCTGTATTTGTCAGAAGATAGTATAATCTGGAACGAATTATTCCATGCTGAATATCCCATCCTTCCGTTGTAAAGGATGTAAAGAAACCATCAGGATAAGATCCTTCCATAAAAACTTTGCTTTATTTTAATTTCCCTTTGAGAGAATTCTTCAAAAGATCGAAGCTTTCTTGAATAGAAAACTCCTGATCATCTTCATTTGGATCCTGTGCATCTTGAAGATCGGATCCGGAAATCATTGAAGCGTCTGATTTTGAATCAGAAAAATCAATATCTTTGAATAAATCATTTTTAATATGATCCATATAAAGATCCATAATTTTCTCTTTTGAGAAAATACCAAAATACTTCTTAGAGTATTCAGAGAATGATGGAAGAGAACTAGAAGTCTCCTTAACAGAATTTTTTCTGTATTCTTCCATTTTGGATTTAATCCGTGAAATATTTTCCTGTATTGGTGACTCATTGGAGCCAGGGGCAATAACATTTAAGTTATTCCAAAATCGCGTTGTATGGATTCTCCATAAACAAGGTGTGCCATGTTCAGTATAACCAAACTCTGGTCTCCATTTTAGAACCCATGGGATTCCAGAATCCACAAAGAACATACAAGTAGTTTTACCACTTGTATTATGAGACTTTAAGTCAGAATAAACAATAGTATATTCTTCCAAGAGATCTTTAACCTCTTCTGGCAAGATATCTGCCAAAGCCCCAAAGCTTCCCCACCATGAGAACAACCAGTTAGGAATTTGATTCCTGCCAATGTTTTCACATATTTTAATTAACCAGGTATGAGAATGCTTAGCATTTTTATACAACAACGTTTTATAAAAACTTTGAAGGTAATCCCAATAATTGTATTGGTAAATGGTATGTGTGACATCATTGGTCATACTTCTTTCTGTGAAAGGTGAAGTTCCCCATTCTTGGATGGAAATAATCTTTTTGATAATAAATTTAGAGTAATTGATAGCTTTACTCTTAGGAGGGAAATGCTGAATTTCAACACTTCCGAGACTGATGAGGATATTCTCATAAAATCCTCTGGATTTGTAAGTCTCAACATTCCAATTTGAATTTGGAAAATATTTTTCCATAAGAATCCATGGGGACTCTTTGAATTTCTCATCATCATCTTCTATAATAAGAATTAATTCTTTCTTAGAAGAATCAAAGAATTTATATTCTTTTTGTGCAATTGAAGAATATGATTCTTCAGCTTCTGCTTTTGAGGAATTGTCCTCTATTGGTAGATTTTTTCCCCTTTGTCTCAGGAATTCTTGAAACTCCTTTTGTACATTGTCTCCTTTTGAAGAAGTTACTTCGTAAATATTATGGTTGAAAAGGGATTTCTTCCCATGTTGTATAATCGGAGGATGGCCTCTTCCTCCTCTTCCTCTATAAGAGGAATAAGGATTCCTTCCAGCATGACTCATTTCTGTCATGAAGAAATAAATTCACGAGTTAAAAAAAATCTGGAAGATGATTATCCTTCCCTTGCTTATAAACAATATCAAAATCAAAATAAGCAAGATGCGATTGCCATCGGGCAAACATTTGTTTAGAAACATTATGTTCAAAATCTTTGAAGAGCATAAAAGTAGCAGCCCTGCAATCAGTTTTAATAGTAAATTTCTGATTATATAAATCATCCTGAAATTTAAGGACACATTTAACAATAGCAAGAATTTCTTTAGCAGTAGCAGAATAATTTTTCTGACTATTATTCCATTTACCAGAATAAAATCTAATGATATAATCCTTTTTATTATCAGGATTAATTTGTTTAAGAATACCTCCATACCCTAAATCTGAGGCATCAGTTTCAACAATTTTTTCCCAACAGGGATTAGCCAGCATAAGACAAGGAATATTTTTGACCTTATCTTTTATCCTGATAACAACCTTAGTATGATCATCATTCCAAGGAGAAGGATTCTTTTTAAGTCTATCATATAAAATAGCGGAATCTTCAACAAGATTCTCAATATAAGAAGACACATAATTAAGGCTTCCTAAGAATATTTGTAACTGAGTTTTATCAGTTATAATATCAGGGAATTTATTACCAAATTCAATACTTCTTTGAATTGGAATAATATTTCCTTTATCAATAATATGACCAAGAAATTTTATTTTAGTCTGGAATAAAACCATTTTAGGTTTTGAGATGACAAGACCATTTTTAATGACCAAATTTTTAAACATATCAAGATGTTTAAAATGTATTTCAATATCTTTAGAAAATACAAGAATGTCATCAATATAAACAATAATAAAATCACTATAAGGATTAAAAATGTCATTCATAATTTGTTGAAATTTAGAAGGAGCATTTTTAAGCCCAAAAGGCATAACAGTCCATTCATAATGACCAAATGGTACATTAAAGGCAATTTTGTACCTATCAGGTTGATTAATCTGAATTTGCCAAAAACCTGATTTTAAATCAAATTTAGAGAAAATAAGAGCATTGACTAATCTGTCAAGAAGATCCTTTTTATTAGGAATAGGATGTCTAATCCATTTTAAAACCTTATTAAGAGGTTTGTAATTAATAACTAAACGAGGAACTCCTCGCTCCTGCTCAGAATGTTTATTAACATAGAAAGCAGTACAAGACCAAGGAGATTTAGAAGGAGTTATAAGCTTCTTTTGTAATAAGGAAGATATTTCCTTTTTACATAACTCTAAGTATTCAGAGTTCATCTGACAAGGTCTAGATTTAGTAGGAATTTTTTTCTCTTTAAAATCATCTTCATAGGGAAGAGAAACTATATGTTTCTTTCTATCCCAAAAAGCATTAGGAAAATCATTACAAATTTCAATGGAAAATTTATTTATTAAAAATTTGATTTTATCTTGCAGTTTAGAATTATTTAATCTATTACTTATAGTAATAGAATTAAGCTCTTCTTTAAGAAAATTGATTTGACAATTTTTATTATTAATTTGATCTTGAATCAAATTAAGAACCTTATGAATAGGTTTGGTAATAAACTTAAAATTAATAGGTTTACTATTATAAGTACCTGTAATACCCTTTTCACCAACAAAAGTCAAAGGATATATTTTAAAAAGAAAAGGAAGACCAATAATCATTTGACTAGTGATGTCTTCAAAGAATAAGAAAGTCGTTAGGAATACAACAACCATCAACACAAACATAAGCATTTTTAAGCTTATAATTAATCTTTAAAGATCCTCCACCTGCATGAGAAAGTGAATGAGTAGTTTTTTCAAAAAAACTTAGTAGGAATTATTCCTAACTGTATAACACTCAAATCAGCACCACTATCAATCATGGCAATAAAATCTTTCTTATAAGAATTATTTATAAGAAGAGAAATCTTAGTATACCACTTCTGTGATATAACCATATTAATGGTAGATAAATGATTCTTCTCCATTCTAAAATTTTCATCAATATCTAAATATTGTGAAAGAGTATTATAGCTGGTTTCACAATGTTCAATTTTTTCTTTACCTTTCTCCATAAAAGAAAGACGAACAGAAAGATCAGTATTCTGTTTTTGAAGTACTTTTACATCAGTTTTGAGATTATTAATCTCATGGACTAAATCATTTAAAGTTACAGGATTATTTTTCATATTTTTTAGGCGAAGAAGTCTTTCTAATTCACCCATATTATAATAATTATTATCAATCTTTTTAGAAAGACTGGTTTTATTATTGTCTTCATTCTTAAAAGAATCATGAAATTGTTCAATGATTTTATCTCTTAAACTAGAATCTTTAATATGTTTAAGAAATTCAAAAATATTATTATTAGTTAAGACACTAATATTCATATCTTGAAATTGACTCATAAGTTTATAAAACTCATTATCAATATTATTTACATTATCAGTATTACTGATACAATTAAGACAAGGTTTTCCAAGTATACAATCATTGCATTTTTCTGATTTAACAGAATTATCATCATCCGAAGAGGATTCAACAGAAGAACAGTCATTATAAGACTTTTCTGATTCAGTATCATTATTAGGACTCATGACAATCTTAAAAAGAGTTTCTTTTAAATCTTCATTAATATCAAGATTTTTAATCTTATCCTTTGCATAGCACTGATTAGCATAATGACCAGTCCTATTACATTTTTTACAAATAATTGTATCATATCTTCTCTTTTTGAAAGATTTTCTTTTACCTTTATAATTATCAAAATCTTTCTCTTTCTGTTTTGAAGAATTATGTTTTCTTCTTTTATAATTAGATTTATGTTTTAAATCTCTTTTATTAGTTTTATACAAACTATTTTTAGGATTAGGATTATCTAATCCAAATTGGTCCTGAAATTGACCTAATTGTTTTCTTTCTGTAAGATTATCTTTTTTAATTTGGTTTTTTAATTTGAGTTCATTACAAAGATTTATTCCTTCCTGAACACAAACACTAATGATTTGACCAAAAGTATAAGACCTATAATGGATCGAATCGAGAATCCTTTCTAAGAGTTTTCTTAACTCTTTCAAAGAAATAAATTAGGAAGACCATCAACAAATTTATTTTTTCCAAATATCCTGATTACAATCAGGGATCTCATAGATACGAGACAAGAAAGTATCTTTGTACCATCTAAAATCAGTAAGAGTTTTACACCTCATATTTAAAAGAAGGGTTCTAGTATTTTCATATTTATTGGTATATTGACCAGTAAAATGATCCAAAATAGTAAGAATCAAAGAGTAAACCGCATTGGTTTTAGTTTCACCATTTTCAATTTTAATAGAATTAAAAATTTCCATTCTATTTTGAGGAGTCAAATAATTATCCCACCAACCTTTAAGTTGACCGATAAAACCAGAAGTAATAGCTTGTGCAAAGTACTAATATCACTGTTACCACAAGTTTGACAAGTAGAACTATACATAAGCATGCGATGACATTGAGTGAAAATATGATTATCACTTCCACCATCAATATTCCATTCATAAATACCTTTTCCAGAATAAGAATTATTGAAAAAGTTTTTATGTTCTTCATTAAGAACATCCATAGGAGTGGGTCTCTTATAATAATAAGTAGACATGGTAGGTCTATCAGCCCATTTCATTTTATTAATACTATCAGTATTATTAAGACTACCATTATTGGGTTGAATAACATGATTATCAGTTAAATCATCATCTAAAGCTGAAATATTAAGATTTCTAAATTTATCATTAATAATCTTTTCTAAGTCAGAAATAGAAGCTTCAGTTTTAAAATCTTTTATCTCAATAGGAGATTGAATAGAAGAAGTTGTTTTAATAATAACATTATTATTATTATTATTATTATCATTTTCAGATTTATTTTGAGAATCTATTTTAGAGATAATTTTATCAACTTTATCATGTAAAGAAATAATTTCTTCTCCAATAATAGACTGATAAAGATTACAAAAATTATTTTGCTCAATCATCTGATTAATATGTTTAACAGTAATTTGTAAAACATCATTTTCAATGATTCTGGAGAATGGAAGAAAATTAAATATCCTTTCTCCTTTTTCAATTTGAAAAGGAACATGGGGAGGGTAAACCGATTTTTGTATACCACCAGAAATTATTTTATAATCTCTTTTCGATGGTGAAATATAATCAATATAAAAAGTTTTAATAAACCAAGGAACATAATAAGTAATTTCATTATGCTTTTTACAGAATTTATAAAAACTGTTAACAAAGTAATCTAAATCATCTTTTGAAAATGATTTAAAATACCAAATTCTAAACTTATCCCATTTAGGATTATTAAACTCATCATTAATATGGGCTCTAGTAGAAGAACCTTTAGAAAAATCTAAAAAGTTTGTAAAATCCATAAAATTAAATTTTAAAGTTACAATCCGAAATTGTTTCGGGATCAAATTCATCTTTGTGAATAATATTATTTTCATTAATAATAATTTTCTCATTGTTATAATTATCATTTTTATAATGAGTATTATCTCTATAAGAAGAAGTAGAAGCTCTGGATTCTGAGGGAAATTCAACTTCATAATCCAAATGAGATATAAAAGAATGACTAGACATTGATCTAGTATGAGAATTCGAATGTCTTCTTTGATTATTTTGAAAACAAATATTAATAATACCATCATTACTTTGAGTAATATGTTTAAAATCACTATTTATAATATGATTTTTAGGAACAGATTGTTCTATTATCCAATTTTCAGGAAAAGTAATTTCTTCCCATTTAATGGATCTTCTGGTAGTAATATTAGATTTTCCAAAATTACTTTCTATAAGAATAGTCTCATTATTATCTTTCTCAATTCTCTTACACATAGGATTGAGTGTAAATAAAGGCTTATAATAAATACGATAACAGATACACATAACCTCTGTACCTGGTATGTAATTATAACCATGAGTTTTAACATTTAATGTTAAGGCTTCTAAAATATTACTATCAGATAAAGATAGAGATAAATTAGGATATGCGTCAAAATAGACAGGTCCTAAAGCCAAACTAGACTCTATAATTCCCATTAAGGATTGTCTCCAATTAAGATTTCTACCATCCCTAAGAGAAGCTAGAAAGCTTTCTGGTAAACCATTTAAGGTAAGTGGTCTAAAAGCGACCTGAACACAACCAATATGTAAGAACTTATGAGTTCTTTTGTAAGGTAAAATATCATTTTTACTAAGCAATTTAATAACCATCTCTTCTTCATGAAGAGGTATAGAGGATTCAGTAGTTTTAACAATTTGTTTAAAACCTATTTTTTCGAAAGCTCCTAATTTATAAACCATTTTAGGCTCAATTTTAGGAATAGTCCATTTATTCAATAGATCAAGATTTTCAGGAATATCATATTCCTGATCCATACTGTTCTTAACAGTATCCTTCAATCGGAACAGATTCATAAGAATCAAGATGTATTGAATCATGATACCATATAACTTATATATACCCTATTTCTCATGGCTGGCTCGATATATATATATATATATATATATATATATATATATATATATATATTACGTCATTTCGTGCTTGTGATGTGAACATCAAAATAGTTCTTAAAAATGGCAAGAACTATTACAAAGTTATTTGTTATTCCATTTTTATGTCTTACTTTGCTACTTGCAACATTAATTCATTTCCAACAATTAGTTCCTTGTATGTTCATTATTTGTTATACCCTTTTTTCATAAGAAAAAGAGATTTCTACCCACCTCATAAAAAAATGAGTTTTCTACTCAATTTTGACCTAAAAAGACTCAATTACCCTTAAGTTAAATATATCCATATTTTTCAAAAAATGTTTGTTTCACTGGGTATAATTTTATCTCGTGGGATATAATTCTTCCTATCGAGACAATATTCTAAGTTTGAATACTATCTCGATAGATATAAAATTTGTCTCGCTGGGTATAATTCTCCCCATCGAGACAATATTCAAAGTATGAATATTTGAATATTGTCTCGATATATATAAATTTTGTCTCGCTGGATATAGTTCTTCCCTATTGAGATAGTATTTAAAGTATGAATATTTGAATATTGTCTCGATATATATAAATTTTGTCTCGCTGGATATAATTCTTCTCTATCGAGATAGTGTTTAAAAATTTGTAAATTTTCAACAGACCATGTACAAGTATGGAGCAAGAAAAATAGCTGTTTTTGGTCTAGGTCCAGTAGGTTGTGCACCTGCATATCTGAAGAGATTTTCCAGCAATGGATCTCCTTGCAATACTTCCATAAACAACATGGTGCAGCTGTTTAGTAACATGTTGAAGCCACTTGTTGAAAGCTCCAACACCAATCTTCCAAACGCTAGAATTATCTACCTAAATTCTACCGGCATAGGATCTGGAGATTCCTCACTCGTAGGTAAATCGATTTTATTTTTGGATACTGTTAATTCTTTTCATACCCTTAATGAATATTAATGACTAATTCGAACAATCAGTAAATAAGGGTATTTTAGACAAAGTATACACATCTAAAAAGAAAACAAACTATTATCTGAGAAAGAAAAAAATGAATAGTGGACTATCTTTTTTGACTTAGGGAGTAAATGTTTTTTTGGGCCACTAATTTAGGGGATGTTGAGTTTTAAGGACAATAATTTTAGGGGCTTGTGAATGTAGGACAATATGCTTTAAGTTTTGTAAATGGAGGACAATTAAGCCCGAATAAGTCAAAATCAGGATGAAATGTCACATGAATGACAAGATTGTCGTAAATTTTTAAATTTTGAAATCATGGTGTCCTACATTCACGCGTTCGTAAATTTGTAAATGTAGGACAATCATGCAGCCCACTTTGAGCATATTTAAGTTCGATTGTCCTACATTTACAGATTTTAAAACATATTGTCCTATATCTATAGATTTTAAAACATATTGTCCTACATTTCCAAACCCGTAAAATTATTGTTCTTAAAACGTAATCCTCCAAGTTACGGGCCTAAAAAACATTTTTTTTCGACAACTCACAGAGATTGATGAACAAATTTAACAACCTTAGTCTAATAATCCGAATTTACTAAGGGATGATTATGCGAGTGAGTGCATTTTGGAGGAGTGATTTGATTTGTGGAAAAATTAAGAGTGGGTAGTGTTTTTAAGTATTAAATATTTTCATCAAAATCTCAAAAGTTGAAACTATATTAGCTATAAAATTCAGTTTTTTCTTACTAAAAATCACTTTCAAGTAGCTAGTTTTAAGTTGGTCATGCGCTTAAAAATAATTATTTAATCAATTTAAGTAGTACGAAAATTAACATTTCTAATTTGTGTTTTCTATAAAAGTGTTTTTGAGCACTCACTTGGGTGTGCGAACATCCAGTTGGCTACGTTTGCTAATGAATTTAGATTAGACGTGATTCTTAATTTGATATATATTCTTTGTAATGAGAATAATTATGAAATAAATGAAGTATATATTTAACACAAACTCTCCTGTGAAACTTGTTTATATAATGAAACTGATATCATTACACTTATAAACTAGTACATACCACTACTCTTATATATAAACTATACTCATAGTATTTAAATGCTATGAGTATCGGTTTATAAATGTAATGGTATCAGTAAATAAGTCTTACTGTACTAGTTTATAAGTGCAATTATATAAATTTCATACTATAAACAAGTTTCACCGAAGATTTACTCGATATTTAGATGTTGAGTAGGTCTCATGTGTATCCAATTTCACGTTAACTCCCTGTTTCAAGCTAGTATCATTGTTGTGCATATGAAATGATCGTTTATACTACAGTGATATTTGAAAACAAAAAAAAAAATTATCTTTTGAAATTGAGAAATCATAAAGTTTGTGATATACTATTTATTTTGTAATTTCAGGAATTACAAATACGAATAGAGCATGCTGTATATCAACATCAAACTTAACATGATTATGTGATGCTGGTTTATTACCATGCTCCAACAGACAAGATCATGCATTTTGGGATAAATATCATCTTACACAACATGCAAGTTACTTAATGGCCCAAAGATCATACAATTCATTACTACCTTCTGATGCTTATCCTTATGATATTTCTCATCTTGTTCGACAAATTTAATATGCCGAAGGAATTGAAGGGCATGATTGAAATAAGGACAACAATTACTAGAACACTTGTCGTGTGATTGTTTTTATTTAAAAGATTTAATAAGCCAATTAATCCCGTGATTATAGTAAATTGAATAATTGCTTTTTTTTTTTTTGAAAGGAAATTGACTAATTGATTGATTGTCCTTTAATTAGTAGTTAAATACATTTGCCATGCAATTGACATAATTCTATAGATGAACAATATTATTATTATTATTATTATTATTATTATTAGGCCAAATAATCAAATTTAGCACATACTCTTGATTTTTCATCAATTTTAGCACATACTTTTTTCTCTCTCCAAATTTAACACATACTTTCACTTAATACTTAAAAACATCACGGGTCACTATTTTTGGCAAGGTTCGTCGGATGTGGTCGTCGGAGTTAACTTGTCTTGATGATGTGTAAATATTAAAATAAAAAAATAAAAAATATCACCACTTAAAATTAGAAAATAGTGACCCGAGATGTTTTTATAGTCTGCGTTTTTTAATCTCAGGAGATATTTTTTATTATTTTTATTTTAATAGTTACACGTCAACAAGACAGGTGGATTCCGGCGACCATATTAGACAGACCTTGTCGAAAATGATGAATCGGGATATTTTTAAATATTAAGTGAAAGCATGTGTTAAATTTGGAGAGAGAAAAAAACATGTGCTAAAATTGATGAAAAACCAAAAGTATAGGCTAGATTTAATCATTTGCCCTTATTATTATTATTATTATTATTATTATTAATATTATTACTATTATTATTATTATTAGTATTATTAGTATTATTATTATTATTATTATTATTATTATATAATTGTCATTTTGCATTGACCAAAAGAATTAAATGATGAGATTTCAGTTTTTGTTGTTAAATAATACTCCCTCCATTCCGATATAAGTTTCACGATTCTTTTTGTTATTTTGAATAAGAAATAATAATAAAATAATAAAAATGAAGGATAATTTTGGGTTTTGGGGGGAGAGAGGAAAAATGTATCGAGAAATCGAAAGATAAATGCGGATATCGAGATAAAATCGAGATAAGACGCAATCTGATGATCAAGATCATGATTGAGATATCATCGATGTACGAAGTCAGTATAAGATATCATCGAAGTCATGTTCGGATATCGAGAATCGGAATGCTCAGAAGAAATGATCGTAATTAGCTCGAAGATAGTACTAGTGATCAAGAGGTCATCGGATTGTTCACCGAGAATCGAAGCTACCGAATCGAACTTCAGTCGGCTGAGTGTCGATATAAGATCGGACAAAGGTCATTGAAGAAGAAGTCAATTTGAAGGCTAAGATGGGCCAAGAGAAGACACCGAGACTCGAGAATCGAAGAATGACTCAAGGCGAGGAATCTAAGGAATATATTAGAATCGGTGGCGTGGACCAATGAGAGGAAGACAACCCGACTGGAAAAAGCGCAAAAGCTACGAGAATAGTATGGATTTGAATGTGACTCCATCCAACGGAAACATTCAAATCCACACTATAAATACAAGTTCTTCCTTCATTATCGGGGTGGAAAAATCGTGAAACATCCATCAAGCCAAATCATCTAGCATTCCCACCCTAGAACACGAGAAAAAAAAACATGCATATATTCAAAAGAGTGTTCTAGAACCCAATCTAAGCAACCCACGATGTATCCTAAAGCTTAGAGAGATTTTCCCATCCTTAGCATTGAGGCTAAACAAATGTGAGGAAAATCTCACCATAGTTAAACCAAACAAACCTTACCCAAATCGATCGGTTAAGTTTGTAGGTGAGTGTGAACTTCGGTAAACATCTAGCAATCCCGAAAGGGAGGGTAGGCAATCCAGTGAGGGTGATAAGTCCCGTTGGAGTGTGAACTTTCATTAAACATGTCAGTAGGCAATCCCGTGGAGGGTGATAAGTCCGTTGGAGTGTGAGCTCGTTAAATATCTAGAGGCGAACCGAGAGGGTGATAAGTCGAGTTGGAAGGAATTTCCCTAGGAGCAGGGGAGAGTGGATGTAGGAGCTTGAGTCTCGAACCACTATACATTGTTGTGTTGTTTACTGCTTTATGTTCTTATATTGTCATATGCATTTGTTTATAAGCAAAACACAACACATGAGCTTAAAACGGAAAAATTGGAATCACTCTGATCTCACCCCTGTTTTTATATGCATCGCTTTTAAAATGATTTGCTTCCGCACGCGAAAAAATGGGTTTTCCATCGGGACCATCAGAGTAGTTAGTGATATTTTTTGTAATATTGTGTGAAAAGTGAGAATAAAAATTATGGATAGTGGAGGGTTACTTTTTTCATTTATAAAAACAGGAAATTTATTGTGGGACGGATGAAAAAAAATGGGAGAAACTTATAGTAGGATGGAGGGAGTAATTTTCTTAATTTTGGAGGTAATATATAATTTCATGAAATCCCATATTTCCAACACGTTTTCCTCTTTAGATTTGCAAACCATGTCCTGCCTAACACATGCTATTTTCTTGTTATTTCCGAACGTAAAAGGGGAGGGTGGTTAACTATGTGCCAAATTATAATAGTACTCCTATAATATACTAGTATATTAATCTCATAAAATCCGATATAATTTAGAGTATTTAATTTAATTTGCCTCAACTTATTGAAAGTATAATTTATTGAAATCCCTAACAATAACAACTATGCCAACTTATTTAATTCCCCGTACATTTTTTAGCTTAATAGTCTTCTTTAGCTATTTTTCTTTTTTCAATTCACAGGTGTTTTATAATCTTTATAATTGACTTCAATTTATCACTGGCTGAATTAAGTATCACAACTCTTTATCACGTTCGAATTTTGCGCACTTCGGGATTTAATTCACAAAATCCTATAAAACAAGCCAAAACACATCGGCGTGACAGAGTTTGATCCAAAATAATAAAATCCATTATCTTAAAGTTAATCTGGACCTAAAGAATCCCGTCTCATCTAAAAGTCCGAACTTGCGGAATTAATTCGTTTATTTAATTTCCCTCAACATGGACAATAAAACTATTGATTGTATCCCCTTAAAGTTGTAAGCTTATCGTCTCTTTGGCTCGCGTGAACTTCTATTTCTTGGGATTTGAGTACCCCTTGTGCTCGTAATAATATATTATATTTTTATCTTTAAAAAAAAAAAACTTTGATGCTACCTTTCAATTGGACCACCAAATTAAATAAAAGGTTCTATCTATGTTAATTAAAGTTAATATTAACAAGTCTTCAATTACATCATATTTATATATATATATATATAGAGCCGTTTCCCTTAGATTTGGAATTTTACACGAGATTAATTGTCATGACATGCGTACAAAAATTAAATAAAATTAATGTACCGTACGGAAAAAAATCTCTCTCTCTTCTCTAAGTCTATATTACATCATTTCATGCTTGTAATGTGAACATCAAAACATTTCATTAAATTGGCAGCAAGTATTACAAAGTTATTTGTTATTCCATTTTTATGTCTTACTTTGAAACTTGCAACATTAATTCATTGCACACAATTGGTTCCTTGTATGTTCATTTTTGGGGATTCTATGTTTGATAATGGAAATAACAATAATCTTATTACAAAGGCCAAAGTGAACTATTTCCTTATGGAATTGATTTTCCCGGCAGTATTGCGACAGGAATGGCAAAAATAAACCTGATTTTCTAGGTTCTTTTTCGTCATGTACTTTTTTCTTAATATTTTTTTTAATAATTTTTTATTGTATTTATTTACTATACCGAGTTGGATATGGGGTCAGATGGTGAATTTCTTATGGAACCTAACACCTGCATTAACTATTTGTACCATATTATAGTGTACAAACAGTGGCAGATCCAGGATTCGAGATTCGGGGATACATTTGAGTATAATTTAAAATTCAGAGATACATTTGAGTTTTTTTTTTTTGGAAAAAAGCAAAATTATATTATTGGGGGTATCAGGTATACCCCAAGAATACATAAGAGAGATTACAATAGATCCTCAAACAACTTCGCCTTAGCTAACACATAGATATGGTTCTCTGATCCAAACTCCAATAGAGTTCCAACTGTTGATATAATTTTTTGCCTTTAAAAAAAAAAAAAGAAGAAATATGAATCTTGAACAACACGTCTTGGTCATCTGGTTTTAAACCTCTGAACACAACTGAATTCCTAAGCCACCGGATATGCAGATTGAACATTGCCAAATCAACTCCCAAGCAATTTTCCACTCCGAACTTGAGCAACAAGGTGATGAATAAAGTGGTCCAACTTTGTAATGTTAGCACGCTAATTAATCCCAAACCAACCGCACAAATCCTCCCATAACTTCTTGACAATAGCACATTTGAAGAATAAATGGTCAACATTTTCCTCTCCCCCTCTGCATAAGACACACAAAGCTGAATAGTTGATATTGAGAGCTCCCCTTTTGCGAAGATTGAGAGTAGTTGGGATCCTATCTAGGATCATTTTTCACGAGAAAGCGGCCACTTTGAGCGGGACTGCTTTACTCCAAATAATACTCAAACCTCTGATAATTTGGAGAATCGGCAACATCGAATATAGTAGCATAAGCTGAACTAACTGAATACATCCCCGAACTAGATTTGCCCCATTTCGATCCATTTCCATCGAAAAACTCGGTAAAACCAAAGAACTCGGGCAATCAAGTCCTCCAACAAAGTTAGCTCCCAATCAAATAACCTTCGGCGCCACTCCCCAAGTCCAACTTCTAGTAATTTTTCCACCACTTAACTCTATCTCGCAATAGTGCAAGAAGAGTTAAGATCAATTTTGAAGAGATGGGGATATAGCAATTTGAGGTTCGAACCAACAACCCAATTGTCCGACCAAAAATCGATGTTAGAACCATTTCCCCGACTTGGTAGCAATTGTTGTTAAACCATTCTTTAGATACTATTTGTAAAAATAGCGAGAGCCACCAATAAGACCAATTCTTCCGGACACTTTGTTTGATTTGAACTTTTCCACACAAGCTTGCAAATCACCGTATTTCGAGAACATCAACCCACAAATTTTTGTTGTCCTTCTTGAGTAGACGCCATCCCCATTTTCCCAAAAGAGCGTGATTGAAAGCTTTGAGATTTTTGATACCTAATCCACCCTTCGTTTTGGCTTTGCAAATCTTTTTTCCCAACTAACCCAAGCGATCTTTCTTTCAACACCTTTTCTACCACCCCCATAGGAAGGCGTATAATTGAATTGAAGTGAGCTTTTTGATAACACATCTGAGGGCACGATTTAGAGATAAAGCATAAGTGGGAAGATTAGCTAAAACAACCTTCGTTAGAATAATTCTACCACCGAAAGATAGAAACTTGTTGTCCCATCCGTTAAGTCTAGACTCCATTTTTCTTCACCACATCACCGTCTTTTGCGCTCCTACCATAATTAGGACCAATTTTAAGACCAAGATATTTGATGGGAAACTCAGCTGTTTTACAATTCATCAAATCAGCCATACTAGAAAGGATATTGCTCGGTACATTTATACCCGACAAAGTACTCTTATTGAAATTGATCTTCAACCCTGACCACAACTCGAACATTCGAAGGATACTTTTTAGGACGATGATATTCTTACAATTACCTTCACCAAAAAAGATAGTGTCATCCGCGAATTGTAGATGAGAAATTTTAACACACTTCGATCCAACAAGAACTGGAGAAAAGACACCCCTGTCAACCGCTTTTTGAACCATCAGACTAAGACAATCAGCTATCACAAGGAAGAGGAAAGGTGAGAGAGGATCACCTTGCCTTAAACCTTTCTCTAGCATAAACTCTTTAGTAGGACTCCCATTCACTAGGACAGAAATAGAGGCGGACTGAGTGCACGTTTTAATCCATTCACACCATTTAGGGTCAAAATTCATTGCTGCCATCATATCTTGCAGGAAGGAGAAGTCAACAGAATCATATGCCTTCTCGAAGTCAATTTTGAACATTAATATACTCTTTCCCTCTTTTCTGGCTTCGTCCACAACCTCATTTGCCACGACAACACTATCAAGAATATTTCTGCCTCTAATAAAAGCAGATTGATTTGGAGAGATAACATCCTCCAATACTTTTGACAATCTATTTGCCAACAATTTCGCCAACAATTTTGTATACACGTCCGATTAGAGAAATCGGTCTAAATTCAGAAATAGAGGTTGGGTTCAGCACCTTTGGCACAAGAGTAAAGAAAGAGGCATTAATACCTTTCACAAATATGGCATTCGAATGGAAATCAGACACAACCTTGCACATATCTTCTTCAATCAGATCCCAGAAACATTTTACAAAGCGGAAGTTGAATCCGTCTGGCCCCGGGCTCTTGTTATCCCCACAACCCCAAACAGCCTTTTTAATTTCACTCCTAGAAAAAGCAGCAGTGAGCAAGCAGTTCTCAGCAACACCAATTTTGGGACAAGAAACGCCTGTCATCTTTGGTCGATTGCAAATTGCCTTAGAGAAAGCAGTTTTGAAGTAAGTATAAATCCCCTGTTTTAATTCCTCCATCCCTTCCACCCATTTTCCATTAATCAAGATACCTTTAATTTCAGATAATTTGGATCTTCTATTCACTGAAGCATGGAAGAAACCAGAATTGGTATCCCCTTCACGAAGCCAATTAGTTTTTGATTTTTGGAAAGCAAGTCTGTCGCGCTTCAAATGGTACTCCTCCAAACAGCAGAGGAGATTTTTCCTATCCTCAATATCTCTAGAAGACCAACCCTTTAACTCGAGTTTGACGTCAAGAGAAGACAACTGAAGTTCTGTTTCCTTAATTTTAGATTCCAGATTATTTCCTCCTTTCATCCTCCAAAAGTGTTGATTGATTGTTTAATAATCTTCAGTTTCTCCTTGACAACATGTGACCCCATCCATCCACACTTGCATTGATCCACGAATGACGGATAATCTTCTTTAGCTCATCAATATCCAACCACCAGTTAACAATCTTAAATGGTTTAGGACCCCAGTTGACAGGGACTTCTATTGCAAGAGTAATAGGGGCATGATCCGAATAAGATCTAGGAAGGCCTCTTTGAGTAGAATTCGGCCATCTGGAAAATCAATTCTTTGAAATAAGGAATCGATCCAACCTACTGCAACAAGAGCCGTTATCTTTGAACCAAGTAAAGCGTCTACGAAGAAGAGGGATGTCGAGTAAATCTGATTCCTGGATGAAGTAATTGAATGCAGAAATATCCCTCTGGGAGTATGAGAGACTTGCCCTTTTTCTCTCCGCCTGATGAAGGACTGAATTGAAATCCCCACACACACACCAAAGTAAGTTTTGTTTCTCCGTCACTTTGCTTGAAATAAACTCCCAAAGACGCAACTTCTTTCTAAAATCGCAAGAAGCATAGACATTCATAAAACAAATATCAATATTTTCCACTCCCCATTGACCTTCAATGGCTAGAACTTCGGGGATGGGGATTCCATGCTCTCCTCGAAAACATGTTCTGCACGAGCCTTGGAAAGATTCTTCTTCGAGACTCGAGCCTGCCACCAAATGATGGTTATCGAGATGGATTTGATTTTGAGTAGGAGATAAACCTGCAGGAATACGACCTTTTAAATTCCCGGCCATCGGAGATGATTTACTGCTTTTGCTGCTCATTGGAGAACCAAACATCCCGAGTCAGAGGGGAAGGTTCAAAGACAGAAATACAAGACTCTGACGATCTCGTACCGAAAAAGCTCCCCATCCACAGAAACCGAAAGCTTTGAGGAGATAGAGTTCCATTGAGACGTTTCGATCAATATATGGCCCTGAGACAAGTCCGATTTATCCAGCCTAGTAGGGGAGATGTCTAAACATTTCCCCAAACCACTCTAACTCGAACCACATCCTTGGAACACCAAGGTCTAATTAATGAGAACCAGTTTTCTAAGCCACTCTGTTTCATTGCTCAATATGCAGGTAAAGCATTCTTTGGAACTCTAACCAATTAGAGTCTTGTTTTCCCCGAGAGAGGTAAGATTAACGTTAAAATAACCTCCATTCTTGAACTCTTTTGCCAGTTCTATCATGGAAATAGTCGACCCACTGCTTATCTTCAACTGTTTGCTTACATTGAATGATAACATCGATATTGCTGTTCGCCTGAGGCTGGGAACGAGGCTGAGAAGAGATCTCTATTGCCCCCAGGATTCAGGAGATTAGAGGGAACAGACGCTTGGAGATGTGGAGCTGGAACAAATCTTTCTTAAGCCTATCCACATTTGATCAATCTCTTTAGCAACTTG
Source organism: Stenogyne calaminthoides (assembly GCA_037126765.1). Classification (NCBI taxonomy): domain Eukaryota; kingdom Viridiplantae; phylum Streptophyta; class Magnoliopsida; order Lamiales; family Lamiaceae; genus Stenogyne; species Stenogyne calaminthoides. Next base: position 14,927,542 of record JBBCBC010000035.1, read on the forward strand.
CGCGAAATTATGACAACAAACAAATGTGACAAACGCAAATCTTCTTCCCAGCTTAGTCCTTCCTTTAGGGATGAACACATCAGTAATACGTCCCAAACGACGTAGCCACTCGAAAACATCCTTCTCTGTCCAGTCCTCCGGAAAGCTAGACACAAAAATCTTCTTCTTGAAATCTGACTTGTTGATAAACCTCCGATGTTGCGGATGACCATGATATAGGGCTGAATAGGTTTGTTGTGTTGCCGGAATACGATGGACTCGGTGACGGCGAGACAGTGGAACTTGAATCCAACCCGACTCTCTGTCTTCCCGTTTTCCTTCCTCTCTTCCCATTTGAGTATTTTTTTCTTAATTATACAGAATAAAATACAATTTTATACAAGATATAAAGAGTGGTACATTTCATTTTGGGGTACAATTGTACCCCCATGTACCCCTCTCCCTCGGCCACTGGTACAAGTCTCCATAAAAAATCCACCAACTAGTTCCATATCGTTACTCATTAAATGGAGACTTACTCATTAAGTGTTGATTCGAACAGCCGAGTTGTTGGGCTTCGACGAATCCATTCCACCATTTGCAACTGTAAATGGTACAGAGATTACCAAAGGTGTAAATTATGCATCGGGAGCAGCTGGAATCCTCGATGAATCGGGTAGAGATCACGTAATTGCAAATGGTACAGAGAATTTCAAATTAATTCATATTTTTATTTTTAAGATTTATAAAAGAAAGTGTTAATAACCACATTTTTATATATTTTTCAAATATATTTAGTATTTTCTTTTCTAAATGCTAATATATATATTTTAAATTCCACGCATAAATAGGGATTTAAACCAAAACCTTCCCATAACTTTCCACCTTTATTAAAATGGTACCTTAATTATCAACTTTTTAAAATTTAGTCCCATATGTATTCTATTTGTTTCAATTTAGCCCAAACAGTTGGAGGTCGATCGAAAGCACTCAAAAATTAGAGGCGCATGGCCGACACGTGCCCTAAACGAGGTTGTTTTTTGGCGTTTTGGTCGACCTCCGGCAGTTTGAGACTAAATTGAAACAAATTGAATATTTATTGGATCAAATTGGCAAGATCAATACTTACATGACCATTTCAATAAATGTGAAAAGTTATGAGACGATTTTGGTTTTAATCCCTGCCTAAATAAGTTAATCGAATTAAAAAAATATATATATATATCAGGTATGTCAATTAATCTTATTTACAATTATATGAATAGGGTGGACGAATAAGCATGAACATGCAGCTGAAGAATCATGGAACCATAGTTTCTGAAATCGCGCTTATACTTGGAAATGCGAATCTCACTGAAGAGCATCTAAAAACGTGTTTATACATCAATGATATTGGAAATAACGATTTCAACAACATTTTTGCCCCAATATTTCAAAATTAGGGACAACAATATGAGAAATCAAATAAAACAACTTAGTTTAGTATTTAATAACATTTTTGTCAATTCGACCTGAGAAATAATTTTAATTAAAAATTAAAATTGTTATATTTTCAATAAATATTATATTTAATAATTAAAAATATAAATATGTGCATAAATACATTAAATATGAATTAATAATTGTTTAAGGCCTATATTAGTAAATTTTCTTAAACCTTGAAATAAGATTATTGTGTCAAATATTATTTATCCATTTTAATATGAAATTGAAACCTACAAATCAAAACAAAATAAATTGACTAAGAAAAAGACTAATAAATTAATTGATTAATATGTAATAATGAATTTTTTTAAAATTGAATGAATTATAAATATAAAATACTTTTGCCACATAAAATATGTTAAAATATACATAAGAGAAATTATAAAATAAAATTATTTATTACAAAATTAATAATTGAATATAGTTCATACTAAGATAAAATACATTTAGAATGAATATTTTATTTATCTTAAATTAAGTCAAACAAAAATTACCTAAAGAAAGATAAATAAATAATATTATATAGTTAAATAAAACATAAAGTAATAAATATGAATTACACATTTTATAACAATCGCACATATTTTAAATACCTGAATAATTAGAAATTAATTATACTAAAAATTTTTAAGTTTCATGACACATAAGATTCTTTTATAAAAAAAACCAAATAGAAAAATTACACGTGTACTCAAATTTCTCATTGAATGACACATATGTTAAATTAACATGGAGTTGACACATCATGAAAAAAAACTCCCTATTATTATATAGAGGGATTAGTTAGGAATTTGAAATTTTTTTTGGGAAAATTTCAACCAGATACAAGATTCAAAACATAATATCAACCAGATACAATGTGCAAAAATGGGTTTGCACTGTAGTACAAACTTTGTACTACAGTTGTACTACAGTGCAAATCCATTTTTGCACATTGTACCTGGTTGATATAAAATACTGCACTTTGTACCTGGTTGAAATTCCCCCAAAAATTTTCTATCGAGACCTAAAAAATAGAAAATTATCCATTGAGACCTGAAAGATTAAAAAAATACTCCATCAAATCCATCAAAAGCTGTGTTCATTTGGTTTTGACATGTTGTACGGAAAGGTAAATTAAGTCTATTTATGAATAACATAATTTATTATGAGTAAAATATAATGATAACTTGAGTAATTAAGTGATTGTTGGACGATGAAGATAAAAATTGTGTTCATAAACGTACTTAATTTACCTTTCCGTACAACATGTCAAAATGAAATGAACACAGTTTTGGTGGACGGATGGAGTACTAATTTAGTATGTACAAATTTAAAGATCATGTTTGATTTTTTTTTTTTTTTTTTAAATATATTTAATCATGTCATTATTTTATCATTCAACCTTCATCCAAAATCCACTTTGTTTCATAAAATACCAATTAACAATTCTCACATTAAACTCCGTGCAAACAGTAAATGTTGAACCAAATTTGGAACGGAAGGAGTGCAAGATCTTCAATTAACAAAAGATAGTTAACATAAAAAAATTGTCCTATAACTAAAAGGCCGTGTCTAATTTTGATCATGTATGTTTTTACTTTTCAATTTTGGTATTTTTAGTGTCAATTTTGGTCCTTTTGGACTAAACATAAAGAATCTAAAAACATAATGGACTAAAATTTTGGTCCTGTATGTTTTACCCTTTCAATTAAGGTCTTTTTTTTTCGTGTTCAATTTTAGTTATATGTGTTTTTCTTTTTCCAATTTTAGTTTAAAAAGACTACAATTGATACCAAAAGTACTAAAATTGAAAAATTAAACATGACGTAAATTACAGGACGATCCTTAATATTAACTCAAAACGATGATATATACTCCCTTCTTTACTTTTTAAAATAATGGTATGATCATGTACCTAATTTGCAATGTAAATGACATTTACATTTTACAATGTCAATTAATTATGTTTCTTTCTAATTTACCCTTAGAGTCTTTAGAATATTTTAAATAGGGAGTGTAATAGCTTTCAAAAAAACTTTCCAATCTATAATTGATTGACTATAATTAATTCTTGCCTTGATTAAATTTGTGATTATTATTTTAAAAGACACATAAATTACAGAAAAAAAAAAAAAAAAAAGATGGCTTTGGTAGTCACGGATAGAAATTGAAAGTATTATGTTGCTGCTATGTATTATTGAGGAGTGGATTTCATATGCATCCAGGGTGCACCGCAGCATTCATATTGAATTTTAGAATCATGCAATTTGTTAATCTGAAAGATGCAACTTATTTATACTTGAACCATACAACTACTTTTTCCATATTAATAGTTGCAAGGTTCAGGGTAAACAAGTTGCATCTTTCAGTATAACAAGTTGCATAATTCTAAAATACACTACAAGTGCATAGTACACCAGAATACATACAAGAATTAACCATTATTGAGATATTTACCTATTAAACACATATATATAGACAAAAACTTATATGAGAAGACTTTATACATGAGACGGACTACATTCTAGAAAAAATCACACCCACCCCTCCCAAAGTGTTAAAGCGTTAGTGCCCAAATTATACCCCGTCTCACTGTGAGTCCGTCTCATGCAAGTGTGTCTCATATATATATTTTTTTTTTAACAAACCATGTACAACTATGGAGCAAGAAAATAGCTGTTTTTGCTCCAGGTTCAATACGTTGTGCACCTGAAATTCTGAAGAGATTTCCCAGCAATGGATCTCCTTGCAATACTTCCATAAACAACATGGTGCAGCTGTATAGCAATATGTTGAAGCCACTTGTAGAAAGCTTCAACACCAATCTTCCAAATAGAAACTGGAGATGCCTCACTAGTAGGTAAATCGATTTTATTTTTGGATCATGTTAATTCCTTTTATACCCTTATTTAATATTGATGATTAATTTGAACAATTATTAAATAAGGGTATTTTAGACAAAGCATACACATCTTAAAAAGAAAAAATATTATTTGAGAAAACAGAAAAATGAATAATGGACTATCTTTTTGAGACGGAGTAACTTAGCAAAAATTGTATTTTAAGGCCAAAAATTTTGCGGGCTTGTGAATGTAAGAATATGTTTTAAAATATGTAAATGTAGGACAATCAAGTCAGAATAAGTCCAAATCGGGCTTAAATGCCACGTGATCAGTTGCAATTGAGAAATCATACTATTTATTTTGTTATTTCAGGAATTACAAATACGAATAGAGCATGCTGTATATCGACATCAAACTTAACAGGACTATGTGATGCTGGTTTATTACCATACTCCAACAGACAAGATCATGCATTTTGGGATGAATATCATTTTACACAACATGCAAGTTACTTAATGGCCCTAAGATCATACAATTCATTACAACCTTCTGATGCTTATCCTTATGATATTTCTCATCTTGTTCGACAAATTTAATATGCCGAAGGAATTGAAGAGCAAGATTGAAATAAGAGTACTAATAGAACAACAATTACTAGAACATTTGTCATGTAATTGTTTTATTTATATACGAATTAGATTGAATATTTCCGGGAATAATGTTTTTTAAGGGCAGTAACTTAGGGGTTTGTGTTTTAAGAACAATAATTTTAGAGTGGGTTACTAATAGGTGCCATTCTAAGAAGTTTATTACAAATAGATGCAAGATTTTTGAAACATTACTAATAGGTTCAAAAGGGTAGATGAATTCTCTTTAATGCCCTTAATGAGGGCCTTCTACTTCCCACAAAAAAGCTGCTACCTGTGCCAGTCTGTCACATCTCATTCCCACCTACCAACTATACCTTTTTTCCTCCTTTTTCTTCCGGATGCCTCCTAAATAGGCTGTTTCCAATTTTTCAAAAATTAGTGAGAGGAAAGTGGGTAGTGAAGAAAAGGGAGAAAACTGTTTCGAATTTTTTAAAAATTAGAGAGAGAAGAGTGGGTAGTGAAGAAAGGGTATATTTTTTCCGGTGATTTCGAGTTTTTCTGGTGATATCGAGTTTCGACATGCACATATACACGAACAGATGCACATATGCACGAATACATGCACATATGCATAAAATGTCATGAACTTATGCATTGAATTTAAAAAAAACTCAAAGATCCATCTGATAATAATAAAAAAAAAATGCAATAAAAAACTAATACATGCACTCAAAGAATGCAGATTCAGAATACATCACAAAAACGAAAAAAAAAAAAAAGAAAAAAGAAGAGGAAACCAGAACGAGATAACCCCCAATGATTTTTTGATGGGCGATTTCCGATAAATCTAGAACATGATTATCAAATTTCCAAAACAGAGCAGTAGCACTATCAAATCCTTTTCCCCTACAAAATCTTAGAAATCAAAATGCGAAATCCAATTACAAAATTCAAAATTTCCCCAAAAAGTTCCGAATCTGAACCTTAGTTGAAGCAGTTCGAATCTGTCGCCATTCAGGCGTCCACAACAGTGAGCGGCATATTCAGTGACCCCGTCGGAATCTCCCTCATGGCGGCAAAGAACGCGGGACCCACGGCGGAGATTACCAGCTCGTAGTCATCGACTTCTGCGCTGGACATCTAGGGTTTTCGACCCAAAGCTTTTGCCGCTGCTTGCATGGCAGACGGTGGCAGCGGCCGCGACGTGCAGGTGGTGGTGGTGCTTTGGGAGATGAAGGGAGGGGAAGAAGGTGGGAGGCCGGTTTAATTGAAGAAGGGTAATTTGGGTTTTTGGATCTCATTTTGCACCTAATAGTAATGTCAAAAAATTCTTGTACCTATTGGTAAGAGTGCTTGTATTCTTGCACCTACTTGCAATTAACTCATAATTTTTATGGGCTTGGAAATGTAGGTTAATATATTTTAAAACTTGTAAATATAGGACAATATATTTAAAAATTTATAAATATAGGACAATATGTTTTTTAAAATATGTAAATGTAGGACAATCAAGCTCAATTGTCCAACATTTATAGATTTTAAAAACATTTTATCATATATTTAAATATTTTTAAAACATAATGTCCTACATTTCCAAGTCCATAGAATTATTGTCCTTAAAACACAATCCCCAAAAATTATTGTCATAGAAAAATATTTTTCCCAATATTTCCTAAAATGAAATAAAGTAACCCCATCATTTAAAACTACCTCTTCAAACATTTAAAAGGGAGACTGAAAATCGTCACACCTAATATATTTGTATGTGATAATACACAACATTGTTGTTATATATCTTTCCAATGTTTTAATAATTTAAGTAATATTGTTCCTAATGTATTTATCATTCTATTGTGAGTTTTGACATTTATAAAAAGGGAAATTGTGATTGATTTACAAGCATTGAAATTAACAAGGTCTGAATTTCTATTTGGTACCATATAAATATTTTTCTTTTTTTTGTAATAACATTGTGTAAATAAAATATGATAAATAATACGTATGAGAACATCCTATGCTAGGAAAACGGGTCCAAATATAGGGGTGCAAGATATCACGGTTGAAATAGAAATAATCGATCGAACCTAATCGAAATTCATAATTCGTTGGGTTATTTGATTTATGATTAGATTGCGGTTCTTAATTTCACGTAAATTAACTTTTCGTTCGACTCAATTATTTTTCGGACAAAATCGAAAAATAACCGAACACCGAATACAATATATTTAATATATAATTATATAAATAATTACTATTAATTATATAAAATAATAATATATTATTATGCTAATTTTTCAGGCCCAATACGACTTTCAAAAAACCCAAAAATGAAAAAAAAATATAAAATTTCAATTATTAGGTTAATAATCAGAATCGAATCAAAATTTCGATTCGATTACATAACGATTCTTATATTATTTATGTCGGTTCGATTATTAATTATAAAATTTTAATTGATTAGGTTATCACTATTCACCGAACGGCCAATGCTCACCCCACCCTATCGAGACAAACGTTGGATAAGTTGCCTATATATTTGGCCAACATAGCTACTTGCGCGCGTAATGGGCCAGCCCATATATTAGACAGCAATTTTGAACAAATTGGGCTTTTGACAATCTCCCCGCTAAAAAAAATATAAAATGGAGAAGTAAATTGCAAAAAAAAAAATAAAAATCGAGGCTAATAACACACAAATTTTTACTTTATACTGTCCTTTACAAAATAATATAAGAATCGTGAAGGAACATCTATGTGCTAAATATTGTGATATACTAGTATATTAACTCATAACATCCGATACAATTTAGAGTATTTGGCCTCAACTTACTTTCTAATATTGTTTACTTGAATCCTAAACAATAACAACTATACCAACTTATTTAATTCGCGTACATTTTTAAGCTCAATTTTCTTATTTTGCCTTAATCCTTTTTTTTCCCTTTCAATTCAACTTTTTATAATCCTTACTTAATTTATCATGAAACTTACTGATATGCAGGGCGGAGCCAGGATCACTAATCCGGGGGGGGGTGGCAACATTTATGCGTTAAATAATAAAATTTAGATATTTTATATTTACACTAATATTCATTAATACATTTTAGTAAAATAAAAAAAAAAATATAAGTATGCTCTTAACAAGCGGATTTTCGGTGAAAATTGTACTCATAATATGAAATGTATAATATTATATTTATAAATTAATACTATAACACTTATTAATTAATATCGCTACATTTATAATTTGAGTGTGTAACATTAAATGATATAGTGAAACTTTGGTAAATGAATCAACCACTCCATCCAACTTATCTAGGATTGGGCTAACTTTTAAATAATTCAGTTACTTTTCAAGCGCAATTAAAATCTGCGATTACTATACATTGTATAACATGTATAGACTCTCCCTTGTGTATCAAAGATAAAAGAATGAACACATATATAATATGGGGGTGTGTGTGTGTGTGTTGGGGGTGGGGCATGGCCTCCCCAAATATAACAGGCTCCGCCCTATTGATATGTACATTTTAAAATTGCAATTTTTTTTTTTTTTTTTTTGATCAGCAAGCAAACATATATATAAATGATTTGAAGTACAAGGGGTACTTCAACCCATATACAATGACAATGATAAGAATCCAAATTGAACTAATTGAACAATGACTCCGGCGGCTCATCCTAATAACGTGATACATAGTCTTGGATCGGAGAACCACATCAAGATGGGTGGTCAACCGACACCTTCTTTTTTAACTATGATCCATGACCACACTCTAGCTTTAATCTCATTGGTAATCTTCTTCGGATTCGAGCACTCTCATTAAAGATACAATTGTTTTCGCGTACCAAATATTCCATATGACTCGATCAAATTGTAACAACAATCGAGATGTTCTTCCCACCTCCCAAAACATATAAATGTTGCAACATATTAGCATACAAATCAGAATGCATCGCCATAGGTGATTTCAAACCCAATAGTGCACATTATTCCGATTTGAGAGGAGAAAGAACACTTAAAAATAAATGAGAAATGGTTTAAAATCAACCTCCCCACACAAACAGCAGTGTATGTTTCCATTTTGGGGATAATACCTTTTTGTTGTAAGCTCGTTCTTGTCGGTAAACGTTTCTTCAAGACCTTCCACACGATAGACTTGACACTTGTAGGAGCAAGGCCCTTCCATAGCTTTTTGTATGTTGTTCTTAGGTCCCGGTCCGGTTCACGATCCGTCAGCTTATTGTATGCTTCTTTTGTCGAAAATAGCCCACTCCTTGAGAAACTCCATCTCCACGCATCTTCTGAGGATTGATCGATTTTGTACCTGTTTATGATAGAAAGCAATTCATTACACATTGAAATATTTATTTCCCTCAATTCTCTTTTCCATCTAAACCCCCACTTCCATACACCCCCCCTCCCAAGACCCCAATTCACTCACACATGAATTTTGTTGATCACTTATCCTAAAGAGCCTATTGAAAGTATCTTTCAATAGCCCCGTTTCTACCCACCGGTCTAGCCAAAAGGATGTATTTTCCCCATTCCCCACCACTCTCTCACACTCCTCCCTCATCCCAACCCCATTCTCCCCATTCTCCCCAAAATAGATATCACTTATATCACTCCACCATCCTGACACTGCTGTCCTATTTCTCCCATGACTTGACTCTTTTCTCTCAACGAACTCCCCGTACTTAGATTTTATGACCTTAACCCATAGACTCTCCGGTTCACTTAGAAATCTCCACACCCACTTCCTAACTAACACACAATTGAAGGCCCCAATATTTCTAATCCCCAACCCCCCATTTTCTTTGTTTTTGCAAACATCGTCCCAACAAACCCAAGGGATTTTTGATCTCTCCACACCCCCCCAAGGAAATTCCTTTGAATTTGGATAATCTCACTAAGGGTTTTTTTAGGTAAGCAGTAAAAGGATAAACAGTAGATTGACATTGCAGACAAAACAAAATATCTACAAAATGATCTACGTAGATATATTTACATTTTCGCGTGTAATTTTAGTTATATATGCAATCCCCTTTGTACATATTAGTAATTTTCCCAATAATTCAAATGCGTACAACACTATTCATATATAAGAGCTTTTATTTTTTAAGTTTTGGTCCCATCAACCACGCCAACAAATAGCCCCAACATTATCACGTTTGATCCCAAAAAAGATTCTCGCTACACAATCATATCAATCTCAAGTCCATAAGGGTATATTCGTTTCGGGCTTATAGTGGGCGTGAGAAATTTCGGACTTTGAAGTCCTAGAATTTCAAAATCTTGATGAATAGTTAAGTTGTATGTTTGATAACTTGTTAATTTAGACTAAAAACTCATAAAGATTGGAATGCTTTTATCATATATATATTCACCAAAACTTAGCAAATCCTGGAAAAAAAAATCAGCAAAATCAGAAAGTGTATAGGCTAAATCAACAAGTTTTCAGCATATTTTATGCCCATGAGCTCGATTTACAAAAGATTGCTAAAGTGGAGTTTTATTTATCAAAATTCAAAAGTTGAGATCAAATTGCAATTTTCGAAAAGGTAGTGATTTTTTCTACAATTAAACCTTTAAAAAATGCTTAATTTTTAAACGGTGACACTTCATAACACAACAGTGATACTTGAAGAAAAAGAGTTCGCGTGGAAGAACAAAGATACACCAAAGCATATTACAATACATCATATGAGTTAGTATTCATCTGAGACATATCTATTAATGGAATACGATGTCTCACACAAACCATCAAATTAAAATAAAGGTTCTAACAATGTAAAAGTCAAATATTAACAGCATCTTTAATTATATCTAGAGGCATCTCCCTTAGATTTGGGGAACACGGGATTAATTGTCACATGCAAACATTAAATAAAATCAATAAACCCTATGTAAAAAAATCTCTCTCTCTCCCAGTCAGTATATATATATATATATATATATATATATTACGTCATTTCGTGCTTGTGATGTGAACATCAAAATAGTTCTTAAAAATGGCAAGAACTATTACAAAGTTATTTGTTATTCCATTTTTATGTCTTACTTTGCTACTTGCAACATTAATTCATTGCCAACAATTAGTTCCTTGTATGTTCATTTTTGGGGATTCTATGTTTGATAATGGAAATAACAACAATCTTATTACAAGGGCAAAAGCGAATTATTTCCCATATGGAATTGATTTTCCCGGGCGGTATCGCGACAGGCAGATTCAGCAACGGCAAAAAAAATATACCTGATTTTCTCGGTTCTTTTTCTCAAGTTTTAGGATTAATTTTATTTTGTAATATATATAGGAAAATTTGATTTTTTTTTTTTTTTCTATAAATAATTTACACCCATTTTTTTATATTGGTCCTGCTAACTTATGGATTTTGATTTTGGTCCTATAATTTATAAAAGTTGGGACTAAAATGTCGAATTTTTGTAAGTTACATGACCAAAATCAAAATTTATAAGTTAACAGGATCAAAATCAAAATTAGTGTAAATTACAGGACAAAAAACAAATCAATTTTCACATGTATAGGGAAAATTTATATATATATGGAGAGTACTAATTAATTGTTGATCCGTGTAATACCCGTCCATTTTTAATAGGAATAATAAAAGAAATGAGTTTAATAAAATGAATATTTGATTTAAAGATTATTCAATGATTTTAGAGCGTATATGTTTGCAAAGGTTTTTGATTTTTCGAGAAGCGGACAAGCATTTTTGAACAGAACACTCCTAGCAATCAGAATAAAAATACTTAATGAAGGTTTGATTAAAAGATATTTAATATTAATATTTAATTTCATTAATATAAAGAAAGGAAAATTAATATTATCAACGAATTAGGATTTTCGATATAAAAATCGAAAATCTAACGAATAATAAATACGACGAAAGGAAAATCTACTTCGTCTAACTAAATTAAAATTATTGAGAAATTTAAGAAAAATGGATTTTTAATTAAATAATTAAATAAATAATTTTCATCTCAGAATGTGACGATTTAATCACTAAAAGTTCTAAACAATTATTTCTAACGAAGCCGTGAATTTTAATTAGCGAAACCACAAGTTTTTAATACAGATATGAGGTGTAATTAATACTGAGTAGTAATAAACATCGTGCTAATTAAATATCTTTCCTTAATAATTCTTACCCACAAGAAAATACTTGGTTAAAAATTAGCCACCATTAAGCATCCACTTGACTAGTTAATTAAAATAGAATTCCTTTCTTTTCCCTAAATATTCCATCGTCTCCTTCCCCTCCTCTATATATACATACACTCCATCATCAATTCAAGCACTTTCACACCAACAAAAAATCAGTCGAACCTCTGCCAATTTACTTCCCCAAACACCCAACACAAAGATCATCTACACCATACTTCGATTCTTCTCCTTCCATGGAAGCAACTGGGTTTTCTTCACTTCTAGCTACAAGGAGCTTCATCCATCATCCAATAACATCTATCAAGGTAATAAATCCATACAATTCTTATAATCCATGAAAAATTAAGAAACCACTTCACTCTATGAAGCTCACGGTTTCATCCTCTCTTTCTCACTCTTCAATTTTTCTTGAATTCAAGCTTGAAACCATCATCTAACATGTATCAAAAGAGCTCCAAGCTATTAAACACCTGGTTCCTTGAAGATCCTAGTGAAAAACAGGGGAAGGAACGACAAAGGTAACCTCCGAACAAAATTCGAAACCTGTGTTCGTATGATTTTCGGTGAGATTGTTGAGTGCTTAAACGTGTTGGAAATTGTTAGTGTAGAACTCCTACGTGTTGTTTGAAGTACATACTTTATGCTCGTATTTTTGGTTTTAAAAAATTGTACCGTTATGCTGCCGAAATTTACACTCAAATATGTCAAGTTGAAACTTCAAAACTGTTTCCGATTGATTTACGGCTACGCCGTCGAGTACTCTGTTGTACTAGAAATTTGTGTTTAAAAACACCTTTGTGCTCCCTTATATGTGTAATATGTAATCGTAGTCTCAGTACTCAATTTTGGTGTCGTTACGCTGCTCGTTTTTACGATTAAACAGGGTGGCTCGGAAACTGAAATTTCCAGAAAAACTGCTACTCGAAATTCCTAAATAATAACTTTAAAAATCCATATCTCGAGTTCTACAAGTCATTTTGAGATGAAACTAGAGGCAAGTTAAAATTCATCAAGTCTACTGTATTCTTATAAAATCTCGTAATTTTACATCAGGTAGATTCAGAGTTATGATTTCTTTAAAAAGATGCGACGTGCTGAAACGAAAAAACTGGAATTCTGTTTTCAACAAGAAATTGGTCCCAGGTACCTTAATTTCGTGATACTTTTAACCAATTTACGTTCGTGATTTTATAACGAATTTTCTTGCCAGTAAACATCAGACTACAAGTTCCAAAATCCCCAAAGTTTCGTATCAATCGGATAAGCTATTTGACGGGAAACAAATTTTGAAAATAGCAAAAGAAACTGCACCTTTGATCTTTCTGTTTTACCAATACTGTAACAGTTTTTGGTGTACTCTTTCGTGACCATTTTACCCAACTTAGAGACGTTATTTTAATATGATTTTTCTTGCCAAGAAACCTGAGATGACGAAGATTAATAACCCTAAATTTTCGTATTAATTGGATTAACAGTTTGACGGGAAACGGCTCGCAAAAATGGAAGAAAAATCATAACATTTGGGACGCTAACATAACTTTTGAAAAATCATAACTTTCTGGAAAAAAAATGTTAAAACTTAAATCAGGAACTTTTGAAAGACTTAATGGTTGGTACAGTAATTTATATGGATGAATTCCTTTCACAAACCATACGTCTTTTATTTCTCCTTTTATGTCACAAAATTAAAGTCCTTTAGGACCTCTTTTGAGTAATCACATGTTTTTAATTTAGAAAATTATCCAAACACTATACACAATGATAATCTATGTCTTTCCTAAATAAAAACCAAGTAAATGAAATTTCAAATTTGATCAAATCGATTATTTGAGTTTTTACCCGAAAATATATATATGTATATGTGAATAAACTGTCGTACTTTCCTGATAGTTTTAACTATACACATGACCTTTGTAGAAAATCTAAAAAATGTAGTCCTAAACTATAACAAGTCGTAAACATGCTCCTCAAAATTCATAAGATTTGGACTTGCAAATAAAGAGTTGTGAGTTTTTGAAGTTTATATTCTGAATTTGAAGAACAGTCGGATTTCTTGATTTACTGGGACATTTTCCCATATGAAATTGTTTTATAAAAATCATAATCAAATACTACATGCTCTTATCTGCCTTCTTGAATTATTTGATGAATTTTAGTACTATATAAACAATTTTACAAAATTGTTTTCTAAAACTGTGTCAAGCTGAAAAAAAAATGAACCTTAAAGTTTTATTCTTGCAAGTAATAATTTTGGGACATCATTAATAAAATTCAATAGCCGTTTAAAGTAAAAGTTCGATAAAAGCTCACGAGTAAGAAAATCTAAAGAACATAATTTAACGTCCTCGATAAACTTACGAATAATTTTACTTCAATCAAAAAGTAATTAATGACGAGAACATGAAAATATTGTGCTAGGGAAGTCTTTTGCTTTCGAATCAAAGCTCTGGACGATCACCGTCACGCTCAAACTCTCAAACGGTTTCAAAGTTTGTAACTTTTCTTAAAAAGTTAATTAAGGTGGGTGATGCTATTTGTATTGCGTTGTTAATGTTACATGGATTCGTTAGTGTATTCTACGGTTATCGTTATACAAACTTTTATTTAAATTAAAGACCTCCGGGTCTCATGAATACGTGATATTAGTAAGCCGCTATGATACTACGACAACGTGGTCGATATGAATATGATATGGGCATCGAAACTCAAATGCGTACCTAAGGGTATGGGCATTAGAAACTCGTGCGTACCTACGACATAATAGTCGTCATGAATATGTATGTGCATGAACAACCCTTACATACGATATGTATATATATGGTATAATTGATACTAGGATACTTTGCTGATCTGTGTAATAAGCGTATGTGTCATCCATCGAGATTTTTATCTCACACCCCAACAGCTTTTATGTTTTGTGTTATGATCGAGAGGGGCGGAGTCAGAAAGGGGATGACACGGAGTTTTCCCAAATAATGATTTCCAATGAATTTATTATCATATCATAAATAGTTTAATTATTATGCGAGCAACAAACTCTTTTAAAAGATTACTCGATGATTAAAATATATGATACCTTGTAATCCAGATTTTATTATAATGTCATAATCTAGTTTTAATAAACGGGCCACACTTTGCTTTTTTTCATAACTTATATTTGTCATTAATATTTTCACATTTGCAAAAATGTAATACTTATGCTTGTCATTATATTATTAAAAAGAAACTTTTAAGCTCAGATTTTACAATCACTAAGTGGCGACCCGAGTTTAGAGTGTCGAAGGTGCAAGAGCGGCATTTTGGATTCGGGCGTTACAATCCGTGCAGGCAATTCTTGGGCTTCGCTGAATTCATTCCACCATTTGCAACTCGCAAGTGGTGTAGAGATTATTAAAGGTGTAAATTATGCATCAGGAGCATCTGGAATTCTCGATGACTCCGGTAAAGATCAGGTAATGAACTATGGATTAGTGTGTAATGTATGCAGCTGCAAATGGTATGGAAACTTTCAAATGAATTCATATTTTATTTGTGAAATTATTTTTAAAAAAATTGGTGTTAATATCTGTATTTTTTTATAATTTTTTTTAAAATATCAAAGTCTTGTATTCACTACTACACATTTGAGCTTGCACAACAAGACTTGGACAACCCTTTTTTCAAAATGACTCTCCAAGTAACAACTTGAGAGCGATTTTATAAAAAAAAAAAAAAAACAAAACGCGGTTTGAAACCGCTGTCCAAGAATAAACAACAGACAAGCGGTTTCAAACCGCTGTCTGTCTATTTTGCACAAGCGTTACTAACCGCTGTCTAAGAATAACGGACGGCGGGTTAATAACGCTGTCTTTATATATATATATATTATATATATATATATGAACCGAGACCTAGCTCGGACTTTATTTCTTTCTCTCCAATTTCCTCTCCCCAAAAAATCGCCTTAAAAACCGAACACCAAATCACCGCCGATAAATGGGTTTCCTTCAACCAAATGGCCGCATTATTGACTCGCTAGCCCGTCTTCGGCTTCTCCCCTCTCCCAAATCATCGGCGCCCTCCTCCCTCTCCTACGTAAATGCGCTATCGCCCTCCCGCCTCCCCTACCCCCACCGCTGCCATCCTATCCTCCCTGGCCTCGCCTCCAATACACTTAGTTGGTACAATGGATTGTGCAATCTTTAATTTTACTTTTTTTTTTCAAGCTTTAGCTTTATTCATATTGCATATTCCGTATTGAACATTATAAATATGATTATCTGGTTGAATTGAACATTATATGAGTAAGTCAATATAACTTGTGTTAAAAAAATCAAATGAATAGGTCTTCCATGAAATATTTTATATGCAATATCTAATGATTATAAGAAAAGTGGGGCACAAAATAAATATAAATATAAAATGGGCCTCAACTCAAGTCGTATTTCCATTGAATTTTTCAAGCTTTAGCTTTATTCATATTATATATGTTGCTCTTGTTGTTTTTTGAAATCGAACTAATATTGTTGTTTATAACACTTAGTTAATTTTGTTTATATTATATATGTTGCTCTTTTTTTTTATTTGAAATATTATATTTTGCTCCATAACACTTAGTTGCTCTTGTTGTTTATATTCTTTGGTCTACTTCGGAAAACAATGTCATTCAAGCTTTAATACACATGTGTTCATAGTATAAGAGTATGCTATCAACTGAAATTTTAATTTATAAGTAGATGATGCAGATGTAACTTATAAGTAGATGTATCATGTATAACGTGATAGATAGTTCTTATCATGTATGAAACATCCGGGTTGAGTATTGTTTGTTTTTTTGTTTATTAAATGTTGTTTCTTACGCTTTCTGGATCATGTGTCGCTTTGCCATATCCTGGGAGATGATGGAGATTCGATGGAGATCATGGCGCATATGATCATGGTGCATATGATGACTTGAGAGAGTGTGACAACCGATGCTCCCACCACCACTAGCAGCCTCTCGGGGAGAAGCGCACTTAGGGTATAGTTACAATGTCATCTATTAAGAGAGCTCGTAGTAAGGGGAAAACACTTCGGGTAATTTTATTACAATTGAGCAGTTTGAAATCGATAAATATATTGATTGATCGTTGAACCTAATTAAATACTATGTTATTGCGGTTATCGCTCAATGAGTTTGACAGCAATAGGAAAAGAGAGTGAGTCGTTGTCCTTCTAGATTGGCTGGCGTCAGAGCGTGATCCTATCGTCTTTGCCCAACGATCGGGCGAAATTTCAAACCCGACTCTTTTGAAGGAAAGATTATGGGACGAGCTTAAGGTATGTTAATTATATATTTATTGAAAGTTGTAGTATGACCCTTAAATTTACTAAATTGTTATGTTATATCAGATAGATTACCTTGAGGTCTTAACCTCACAAAGAAGAAGCAAATATTGTCGCAAGTGGACTAATGGCCAAGAATTTCCGGACTTGGTTGAGAAGTAACACACGAGATCCAGGAACCGGTCTTTACTCGGCTAGTCCGCCTAAATTACGCCATGTCGAATAACCCTATGGTGGCTCCATCTTTGGGGGAGTTTGTGAAAGAGCTATGGAGGATGATTTCGTGTAAAATTGATCAATGTCATTTCCTCAATTTCTAATGCCCTAAGTTTTTTAGGTGTTTATCATATTTCTATTATCTTTGTAGGATCGAAGCAAAAAAAAATCGCGTTCAAGCCCAAGTCGACAGAGCGATATCGTGGATCCAACAAAGGTTATGCAATTTAATAAGAGAAAATATGGTGAGATCAAAATCCTAACTTTTTTTTTTTTTTTTTATATATTCACTTTTAATATATATCTAATAAAGGGACATGTTCATCACTATTGTAGAAAGAGTAAAAGAAGAAAAATTTGGAGAGAGTGAGCCTATTGTTACCCGTTTTGACTTATTTGGACTACCGTAAAGGGTCGAGGCAGGAATATTCACGATCCCAATGCACAAACATCATCGAAGAAGTGGTAATCTATCCATTAATTTATCTTTCAATAACAAACTATTATTTATAAACAAATAATTAAATAATAATCTTTTGTTTTTGTGATTGGGGAGGCGTCTATCTCAGACCATGACGCTCGACGACATTCGCATGATCGTACGATGATCATTTTGACCGGGATATGGGTCGCCAGAGCATCTTCGCCGCTATTTCGGAGTGTCGGATATGCGTGGATTTTAAGACATCTTTAGCAATGGCACCGGTCTTCAAGCCATGAATATGGTGGGTATACTAATGTAACAGGTTGCCAAGTTGGCTAAAGATGTGGAACGCTTGAGGTCCGAGAAAAGATCGAGCCACGGAATGTCGCCGAAAGTGGAGCAAGTCGTGGAACATAGTGTCGCTTAATGCTATGTTTTCATTAACCCTAGGGGACGACTTTATTGAGGCACTTCAAAACGTCTCACGTGTATCGATATGCATGTCTCACATTTGTTTTAATTAAAGACTAGTGTATTAAAATTTTCTAACTAAATATCTTATTCAACAACCAACGACCTTTTGCTACCAGATCTCCGGAGGATCCGACGGTTGGGCCATGAGCTCGTTAGGGCAAACTCCCATGGATTGATTCATGGTCATCCCATCACTCCCCTGGTTTCGTGAGGGTCACACTCGATGTACCCGAATCGGAGAGGAGGATTGGCCATGCCAAAACCAATCGATGAAACCCGTCCACCGATCGGAATAAATGGTTTCCGCACTTCATCGAATGACCGAGCAACTTGGTCTCTAGCACCATGAGGGTAAAATATTTGTTATTAAAGTTCATTATCTTATTTGTGGTTCTATATAATATTGTAAATTAATTGTAGAATCTGGCCCCACATGAGGCTAAATCGAGGGACTCCAACGCTCTAAGACTTGGTTATCCCATGGTGGAGACTTAGATCCGATGATAATTTCATCCCAAGGGTGCACCGGATGGTATCGTCTAATGCTTTCGATAAATCCACAGTTCATGCTTGCTCACTTTCATCGAGAATACTTTCCAAGAATTAAAATTTGAGGAACATGTGCGTGAAGTCTTGAATGACGAAGTGGTTGAGTGCAACCACCATAGCCCTTTACCTCGGTATGTGTTTACTAATTCTCAATATTCACTTTCTCAGATAGTTTAATTTTCTTTTTAAATATTAATTAGCGTATATATGTTGGTTAAAGATATTTGGGTGAGCTATATCTCTCCGAGAGATAACCGAGCAAGTGGAATGTACTCCTTCGCTCCCCCAAGTGTCTTGCATAATGGGTGATAGGGGTGCAGACCATGGATGGGTTAGATTAATCACATGTCAATCTAAGCGGGAGCGATCATCTCATTTTTTGGCCAACAAATGTGGGGTGAGTGATAAACATTTCGTTAAAATTTCTATTCATGTTTATAATATTTGCACATATATATGCTAAATTTGCGTTAATTTTAATACTCTCAATATAATATAGGAACCATTGGGTGATGGTCGCCATACACATGAATACATTAAGTGTGTATTTTATGGACCCACTTCGTGATGGAGTTTATTCTAATATACGATCTCGCTTTCATATATGGAAGCGTAAGTTCATTTTTAATATTCTATACAATGATTTGTTTTACTTTTAAAATTATGCATATTTAATCTATTTTAATTTTTTAATTATAATAATAATAGTGTGATGACGATGTATCGGAGTCGCCTTTTCAGAGTCAGGCTCAAGATCCGGGTTAAATAAAAGTGAACTGGATTAACATTAAGGTAAATTTAATTTAGTAAATTATCAAACTAATTAATAGAAAAAATCATAATTGTCGTTATTATATTGTTAATCAATGTGTTCCGAGGCAACGAGATAATGACCATTGTGGACATTTTGTTTGTTGCTTTACGTAAGATATAATCCAAGGGGCTTCTATAACTAACATTTCTCCCAATGTAAGTCAATTATTGATTTATTTAAATTATTATTGATTGAATAAAAATTCATACTATATTGAATGATTCGATTTGTTTTGCGGTTTGTCTATGAACGTGAGCTCAAGTCTTACTCTAAGAAAAGATGGAGAAATGGAAAACGATTGGTAATTTTTACAATCGTTTCTTATATTCA
Source organism: Stenogyne calaminthoides (assembly GCA_037126765.1). Lineage (NCBI taxonomy): Eukaryota > Viridiplantae > Streptophyta > Magnoliopsida > Lamiales > Lamiaceae > Stenogyne > Stenogyne calaminthoides. Next base: position 14,947,722 of record JBBCBC010000035.1, read on the forward strand.
TACGATCAATATTGAGAGAATGTTGTTTGAAATATTGGTAGCATGTAATTAAATTATATATTTGTGATGATATATATTTCATGTTTTTGGTGTATTGAGCGTATGTTTATGATTGTATGTTTATATATTTTGATGTTTTGGTATATATATGTGGTTTATGGTTTTATTATAGGATTTTTTGGTTTATGTTATATGGTATTTGACTTATATATAAGTTTTATTATATGGTATTGGACGTATATATAAGTTTTGGTTTATAGTTTTATTATAGATTTTTTAAAATGTAAATTAATAATTAAAAAAAAAGATATTGGATGCGGTTTTTCAACCATTTGTCTATGTAAAATAAAAAGCGAATAAAAAAATATATCACTTTGACAATTGATCAACCATTGTCAATCTAAAAACTTCAAAGCGGTTAAAAAACCATTTGTCCAAGTCTTTTTTCGACATTTTTTTATTTTTTATCATTTATCCTGATGCTTGGAGAGCGGTTATTTTTTATCAAGGTCATTTTTCAAGCTGCCCAAGCCCAAATGTGTATTAATGATTCATCTGCCCTTGCACAACACTGTTGCAAAACCTATGCTACTATTCAGTGAAACCAACTAGTATTGTTTAAAAATTCCACATATTTCTAAATACATTAAAAATTGACGGCCAATGCTGCAACGAAAATAAGCTCAATTCTTTTGGTAGATAAATTTTCTTAGCCCAATTCAACATTTCCTATAGGCCATTTGAGCTGATCGGCCAAACTGAACTCATTTAAGTGTAAATAAGTTGAATGTTTCAAAAAAATTAGTTGCACGTTTTTAAAATAATACATTTGAATTGCATTGTTCGACTGATGTATGCAAGATTTTGTCTCTTATATATTTTATCATTTTTTTAATTATTTGTAGAGTTAGATTTAAGACATTATCATATTTGATTGTTTAATGAATTAAGCTCACATGATATTAACTTTCAGCATTAAATCTTGAATTCAATGTAGTACCTATTTTCAAACTCAATTTCAATAGTGAAAATCACTTATTTTTAAAGTAGGTGAGAGACAATTTTTTTGAAAAATAAGTGATTCTAGGGCTCTACTAGTGTTCTAAAACATAGCCGTAGAGTGTTTTTTGCAATAGTAATGATCCTGTGATATTTTTGTATGAAACTAATTTTAATAATTTCAATTTGTAATACCCTACATGCATTTAATTGTCACACCTGTGTATTTAATTGGAGTATCATTCTATCATCGATAAAACCAATGAAAAATAAAAAAATCTTTAAGGCATATTTGGACCTTGAGTGAGTTGAATGGAGTCGAACACACAAATGTTAAGCTTGTTAGCAATGTTAATGAGCTTTGGAAGTTGTGATTGAATATTATTGAACATTAATCAAGTCGAATTCGAACTAGCTTTAATCAAGTCGAATTCGAACTAGCTTTAATCAAGTCGAGCTCAAGTAGTTATTATTCCTACACTTATTTTATCTTTTATTTTGTGTACTTATCAAGCTCAAGACGAGCTAAAAAGCTTTATGAAATGTATAAAATATATAGATGTTCGGAACTTGTTTGATATCTATGACGAACTGAACTCAAATGATTTTTTATTGAACGGTCTTAAATTGAATTTTGAATAATTTGATTTGATTTTCATACTCGGATGAAATTACCATGTGTATTTCTGATTTCATATACTAAAAATATAATTTATATGAACGGATCCAACCACTATATATAAAGCAGACAAAAACTTATATGAGAAGATGTCATACATGAGACGTGGTATAAACTAGCATAAATCAACATCAATTCCTTCCAAAGTGTTATAGCATCATATCAAATTATGCTCGTCTCACCATGAGACCGTCTCACACAAGTGTGACTCCTACAAGAATATCAATGAAGTCAAATTGCGATGTAACCGAGAAAACACATTAAGTACAAGACAAATCTTGCATGCACCAGGTGCACCGTGCAATTCAAGTGCATTTTTGAAACGTACAACTTATTTTTTTTGAAATATTCAATTTATTTACATTGAAACGTTCAACTTATTACACATTGAACAAGGTGAACATTTTAGTGTAAACAAGTTAAACGTTTTTAAAATGCAATTGAATTGTATGGTGCACCTAGTGCACATGAGACCTACTCTAAGTACAATAGGTGAGACAATACAATTTTTCACATATTGACGTATTAATTATTCATTTTATTGTCGTACATTGTAAAGATATGATATGATCTACACTTATATAAATAGGGTGAAAGAATAAGCATGAACATGCAGCTGGAGAATCATGGAACCATAGTTTCTGAAATCGTGCGTATAATGCTTGGAAATGCGACTCTCGCTGAAGAGCATCTAAAAACGTGTTTATAGATCATTGATATTGGAAATAACGATTACATCAACAACTATTTGATGGCCCAATATTTCCAAACGAGTAGTTTGTACACACCACAACAATATGCAGATCTACTGATCAAACATTACACTCAACAACTTATGGTTAGTATTTAATACTAAGATTTTTGTCAATTCGGGATTTGAGAAATAGTAAATTTATTAATTAGTGGCCGACTTGAAAGATTTTTTCTATCAATTTGAAACCTAGTAAATAGAAAATTACACATCATTTGAGACCTGAATTGATAAACAAATATTAACTTAGGACTTACAATTAATTTTTTTTAAGACCATATACAATATCTTATTGTTATAACTTTATTTATTTATATACATATTCATTTTCTTATTCTTACTTTCTTATTTTATTTTCTATATTGGCGTGAAATTAATCTCTTTTTTTTTTTTAATTGTAAGGTATAAAATGTCGCTAGATAACTAGAAACTATAAGATGTCAAGTATAATCGATCTTAAATTGTTAGTCTTACATTGGTACTTTCTATCTTTTCAGGTCTCGAATTGATAATTTTTATTATTTAAGTCTTTCATGCCCAAATTAATAGAGAAGGAATTTCATACAAAACAACCTAATTAATTAAGTGCAGATAGAGGGATATAACCTAAAATAGTACCATAACTTTTTACCTTTTTCCTAATAGTCCCAGAAAAGTTTGATGTGCGAAATTAGTCTCAATTTTATACGAATTGTACTATTTTCGTCCCAAATTCTTCGGAATTGATGAAACAACGTCATTTTTTGTCATGTGCCTTACATGTGAGCATTCATTTTGGAGATTTCCGACTGAAATGCATGATAAAAAAGGGCATTGTTTCATCAATTATAGCAAATTTGGGACGAAAATGACACAATTCGTTAAAAAATAGAACCAATTTTGTACATTAAACTTTTTTGGGGTTATTTTGATAAATGTGAAAAGTTAAGGGACAATTTTGAATTCTATATGCAATAGATAAATAATAAAAAATTACACAAACACGACATTAATTGCACAGCGTATTGTATATAGTACATTATTACAAATAAACTTAATTAAGCATGTACTCATGTCAACCCTAACTTAGTTCACCGATTAACAATACATACAGACAGTGGTTATGCAGTACAAATCATCAAACAAGAACATACAACATTAACAGACAAAACCAATAAATAAAGTATAACAGTTTAGGATACATTATGAAGCAAGTTATATATATAGATATATACTGCTTCCCGTGATCTTTTCTCATCACTGCAACCATCTCTCTAATCACATCAGCTGTCAAGATAATAATCAAACAAGAGAATTCAGACGACTTTTCGTAAATCTTGATTTTTAATTTTTTTTTTAACTGAAACGTGAATAAAGATATAATTTCATTTCTCATCCTTTAACTTAGGTATATTCCTGAAGAAAATATTATTTCATCAATTTTAGTCCAAATGTTTCCTTTAATCATTTTTTACGAATTTCTTTCATTTATTTTCCTTATATCAGGACTAAAATTTTGTAAAAAATAAAGGATTAAAAAGGGACATAGGTGGACCAAAATTGATAAAGTCTAAAGAAAAATGACTGTAATTGGTCAAAAATGATTAAAATTGAACACATATGGACTAAACTTAGTAAATATTTTTTTTAAAAAAAATAACCTTTAGTTCAGGACGAAAAAATGAAATTAACTCACCTGAATGAAAATAGAGAATTATCTTTCACTAACTGAAGAGGTGGCTGGTCTTGTCTATGGTAATCGTTGTTCAACTGGAGGCCGTTGATTTGAAGATAATCGCGGGCATCAAACGGCTGAGATTGAACGAGCTCATGATACTCGGAACTCCCGGGCATCAAGTTCATGTGCTGTTGTTGCTGCTGGCCTGTCTCAGTTTCAGCAATCTGCATTACATTACACAAATTAGTGCTCATGAGAGAGAGAGGGAAGGGGGGAGAGATTGACCTTTGCTCTAAGGTACTGATTGCTTTGATGTAAGTCGATCTCCTGCTGACAAAATGATTATAACACAAAAAAATACATATATTGAATATTAAAACTTATATAAAATTGTGATTAAATCACAAAGGTGACAAAAGTTATGAACGAAAATAAGGGTTAATTTCATAAATTTTTTTTTCAATTACAATGTATACTTTTAAAACTTGAAATTCAATACACATACATTTTAAAGCTTGTAAGTACATATTATTATTGTTTCAATTTAATCACAACTTTTTACTCCCTCTATCCCATTTTATATGTCGTTTAAAGATGCTTTGCACAAATTAAGAAAGTTATTAAATAACAATAAATATCTGATACTCATAGTATGATTTTTTACCATTTTATTTATATATATTATCATTTAATGCATATATTAAAAAAAATAAGTAGAAGAGCAAAATTAGAATGACGTTTAATTCTCCAAAATTAGTGCCAAATGACTATCACTTTGGGTCAAAAATCTTTTTCTAGAATGACAAATAAATTGGGTGGTCGGAGGGAATAATTCTCTACAATTTTATAAACTGTCATGTCAGCAAAACTTGCCAGAAAATATAAAAATTATTGTAATTGAAAAAAAAAAACATGAGGTGGTGATTTAATTTGTAATTAACCTAGAAATAAAACATTACTTACCCTCTTTTGCATGTACTCAATTTCAGCAAATAGCAGCTCATTCTGTAATATGCATAGAGGGTCATATTTCAATAAGCAAAATCATCAAACTAATTAAATATACAATTTGAAAAAAAAAATTGATTTAATTTGCAAATTAATTATTCACCTTCTTTGATCTGATTTTGGCAAACCCTTTCTCAACCCTGCTCTCCAGATTCCTGAGCTCCCTCAGATTCAGAGCCCCTAAACATTCACCAAGCATGTTCCTATTTCCAAATTAATTCGAATAATTAATTTCATTAAACAATAATTAAAAGCAAGATCATATAGAAAAAAAAAATTGAAAAAAATTACCTGTTATGATTCTGCAAATTACTGATTTATTGCACGAAGTTTTGAAGATTCTTGCTGGTAATACTTCAATAAGAATTGTTGAACAGAGTGAGAATTTTGTTGTTTTTAAGCGTTGATTTAACATTACAGTAACATGCAATAAATGCTGAATTTTAACAAGTACGTACATTGCCTAAAAAGTTTAATACAAGTTATGAAAAGCAAATAAAAACATTACGTGATACAAATATGACATGATAAAAAAATCCTCGAAAAATATGAAGATATTGTTGAAAAAATTACATGAAGTTGAAAAAGTAAAAAAGAAAGAGCATAATGTGTACCAGAGTATTGGCTTCAGAAATAGAGCCATTATTTGAGGAATCTGAGGATGCTTTTTTGTACCTCTCAATAGTTGCTTTAACACTGTATTAACAATCAAAGAAGAAGATGTATTAACCAAGAGTGCAAAAGTCGGAAATCGAGTAGTCGAGCAGTTTGGACCGCCTAGTGCCTAGACCACCTAGGCGGATACTAGTCAGGGACTAGTCAGGTTTTTTTTTTTTTTTCATTTAAATGAGTTTTATTTACTACTTATCGATATTCTTATAACAAAAATACACTTCAAAATTAATTAACAAATTCATTATACAACCACATAAATCAAGATAACAATTGAAACACATTTTCTTATATCCATTATCATTTATAGAGTACAAGAAAATTAATTTAACATAAAAAACTAAACAAATATGTGTTTTGGAATTTTAGTGTAGTGAAACTTATCCATCTTTGTCTTATCATCAATTTATTCTAAGAAAAAGTCTTTTATTATCAAATAATACTTTAGTGTTGGACACTTAGCTTCCCACTTAGCAACTTGGCTCCGACTGCATTGTTTAGGGGGGGGACCGCTTAGTTTAGAAGAAAATGGTCGACGACGACCTTAACCTAAACCGCTTAGGCGGCCTCCTAAATCGACTTTTTGCATCATCGATATTAACTATATAGTATTACTTCTTATACATAAATATTGAAATTTGTTAAAATAAAGAAATTTTATTTTGTCCCAGATCGAATTGTATCAAAAGTGAGAGAACTTTCTTAATCCTATTTAAGAAGTTTCTTAACTGTCTCACATCGAGTTGTGAGAAAATTGATAGGCTTCTTAATGTTATTTAATAGTATATGAGTTTTTGATACAAGTACATCCGTCGATTTTGGTTTTGGGCTTAATAATTTAGGCCCGGGGTTGGTTAGGAATTTTTTACATTTCCATTTAATCAGTATATCGTTGCCGGTTCTTAATAATATATGAGATCCTCTCTTTTGCCCGTGAGATGTAGTTAACAAATTGTTAGTGATCCATGTAAAAATTTTAATGTTGATTTATTTATCGCTTTTTTATATCTTTTTTTTCTTAGATCAATTATAACAATACATTCCTAACTATTATCTTCATACACTGCATATACACACACAAATATATATTAGTGTATTCCTTACAATGTTAGATCTTAAATACAATCTTCATTTGCATGCAAGCTACTACTATATAAAATATTTAATCAGCATACAAGATTTTATATACTAACTATATTGAAAGATATAAACTATTTGCAATAGAAGAATCTGACTTAATTCATTCAACTACTTAACTATTCATTACATTTTTTTTTTCCCTTTTGTGGGTTGTTTTGCTTATCCTATTCATTCTGTTTTGGGTTGTTTGTTTGTTTATTATTCTGTCCAAAAAGTGATTGACAAGTTTATTTAAGTCTGATGTTATCATGTTCACTCAAAGTGTCTATGTGACATTATTCAATGTGAAAAGAAAAAAGGAAATCAAAAAAGTGAATAAATTAACTCTTATTTCTGAGTGTTCTGCAACCTTAATATCGTCGAGCCACTGATTGGCTGCCCCTGCCAAGCTGGCAATATCATTGGCTCATATTTCTATGGAACCAACTTTTTTATAAAAAACCTCCTATTATATTATGGTTAATGCGCCTTCAATTCTATTTTCAATCATACACATAGGTATCCACGACTTAATTAATGTAGGATGAATAAATATTTAGTTTACAAAAACAGTAGGTCTCATATATACATTCATATATACCATTAATTTATAATGTATTTTAAAATTATACAATTTATTATATTAAAATATATAAATTTATTTGCAATCGTGTAATTATTTTTTAGGATTAATAATTGCACAATTCAGTTTAAATGCAGATTGTATATTTCACTATAACATATTGCATGATTCTAAAATCTTGTATGATGATTCAATAGGTCACCCAGATGCATACAAGACTTAGCCTAAATATTTAGTTGATAAAATCAATTAATAATATTAATCAGTTATGGATTCATAATTTTAAATTTAAAAGCACGAAAAATAATTAATAAATTAATAGGCCTACATTTAAAAAAATAAATTGGGATACAAACATTTTTTTTAAAATTATATATTAATGTGAATATTTCAGTTTGGGATACAATGGTACCCTCCAAATGCCCATCTGCATGCGCCAATAATATTAGGGCTCCTTTGCTATTGAAATTGTAATAATAGGTAATACATTAATTATAATGTGATTTTTGGTAAGAAAAATATTGGGCAAAAAATCAATAGTTTGTTAACCTAATATTAAAATACACGTAATACTTGGCTCATGGTATAATTAAGAACCCACATTCTACCCGATAAATAAGTAGAATTTTAGGAATGATACATTTTTTTTTTTATCTAATGTATATTCATTATATTGTACTTGTGGTGATACTTAACTCTTCATTTAATGATTTCTACTATACTTTTATTTTTTGTTTTCTGAAATTTGTACTTTTCAATTTTGAAATCTTTAATTTACATTTTTCATATCATTTTCACCTAATATCTGTTTTTTTTTTCTTTCAAAAATGTAAATGAAAAGTTAAAAAGGAGGCTAATAACACATATTTTTGCTTTAGACGTCCGAAATAATTTTATATATTTAAATGCCATAAATGTAAATAGACTAAGGTAACCCCTTAATGTATATTTATCATATTAAAATTTTAAAATATTTTTTTACTCAATACACCCAAAATCTAAATCCATGTACATCATCTTCCCCCAACTCATTTACACCATTTTGACATTTGAAAAAAAAACATAAATCCTAAACAAAAAAATTCTCACATTTTGAAGACTCATATTAAATAATAGATAAATAGAGTTTTTAAAGTTTTTATGCATTTATTAAGTTTTATAAAGTTTTTTAAGTGTTTAGTGTTAAAAATCGCTAATCGAAAATCGCAAAATAGCGAAATGATTATGTGGTTAATATTTTCCAAAATCGGTAAGAGTGATTGACATTTTAAAAATTAGCAAGATTGGTCCATCTTCCTAAAATTTGGCAAAGTGTTATCGATATTTTATAAGAGAGGTAAAATAGACCATTCACAATGTGTGAATTGAGTAAAATATAAAAATTAAGATGAGTGTTTAGAGCAAAAAATCGAGAATGTTTGAAATAATATGCGTAAAAATAAACAAAATAAACGTACACAAAGGTTAAAAACTTTAAAATGTGTTATTAATGTGTGTACCTAGAAAAAATTACTCCATCAACCCACAAACATACACGTACAGTGTGTGTGACAAAAGTAAAAACAGATGGTGAAAAGTGAAAACTATTTAAAATTCTGATTTCTGAGTACGCTTCAGAACCGTCATCTTACGCATGGAACAACCAAAAGAGTTCAGAATTTCAGAACTCTCCCATTGGTGTGCAGTGCCCGTACATATGCCTCACCTACATATACATACACATATGTATGTATAGACGTCGAATATTTTAAAAAATGAAGTTTCCCAAAATGGAAACTCGTGAGATGATAAGTCATTAAAGAGGGCATAATGAGGGAACCAAAACAGGAAAATGAAGAAAAGGAGGATTTTCATTGGTTCGCCACTCCCTTTTCTCTTCTGTTACTTTCCTCTTTTTGGTTTTAATAATTTAAATGCTTTTGGAAAGCCGAAAACTGATTTTGACACACAAAAATAGGTTTTTATTTATCACTACGTCCACAAAATTTTAATGTTTAAAAAAAAAAAAAAAAAAAAGAGATGTGTTTAATTTTAGTAAAGTAAATAATTGAAAATAAAAGTTTAATTAAAAAAAAAGTTAGAGTGGATCTCGGTGTACACTCAAAGTGAATTTTAGAATCGCAACTTGTTACTTTGAAAAGTGCAACTTGTTTTACCTTTCTAATCGTCAACTATTTTTTTTTCATATTAATAGTTACGCGATTCAATATAAGTAAGTTACATTTTTTTTTTAAAATAACAAATTACATGATTTTAAAATGACTATGAGTGACAAGCTATAATTGAATATATACAAGACTTGGCCAAAAAATTAATGACGTGCTAAAAGATATAAATTAAAGTGTAAGGACATTTTAATTTTATTCTTTTAATAAAATGAGAGAACAAATACGTGTTTTACAACAAAAAATAATTAATATATGTAACTTTACCTAGTAAATTTTTTTATAAATACCTTAGAATAAAAATCTTAATAGAAATTTGATGAGTTTCGCCTGTTTCTTCTTTCATTTTAAATAATCTATTATCGTATTTTCTCTTTATAAATTTTACATAGAAAATGTTGAAACTCCATTTTAATGTATATGCAACTGAAATCTTAAAAAATTAAATAACAAACTCTCCAAAAAATTTATAATCATATTATATCTTCAAGACTGCATAATAATTAATATCTTTCATCAATTATATCTTTCATAATAATTAATAACTTCATATTCATGAAATCATCAAAAGACTCAAAAAAAAAAAAAAAAATGAAGCAACAAATTGTGTATGATGTGACCAAATATTCTCTTAATTGAGCCTAATCTATAAGGTTAGGTCTTGTATCGCCTCAGTGCACTGTGACACTCATAATACATTTTAAAAGCATGCAACTTGAAGTTATGTTTTAAAAAATACAACTTATTTACATGAGAAAAGTGCAACTTTTAATATGAGAACATAGTTGCATGCTTCATTTAGAATAGTTGTAATTTTACATTTTTGTATAGTTGCATCTTTAAAAAATACACTATGAGTGCACGCGCACACACACAGAGTGTACATGAGACCCATTCAATCTCTAAACCTGCTGAATTCCAATTGAAGAGAAGTTGAATAAATAAAGAGAAATTGATAAAAAAAAAAAAAAAAAATCCCAATTCTTTACCAAGAAAATTAAATAATAAATAAACAGGTTACAGAAAAAAATAATTACTAGGTTTGAATTTGCTAAATAAGAGAAACACCCATCATATTTTGAGTAACATGTTCAGATCTACGTTTTATTTTTTGGGTTTTTGTTTGGGGAAAAAAAATCTTAGTTCTTTTCAACATTTGAGAAAGATAAACAAACATAGTACAAGATCCCTAATTAGGGTTTACCACCATAAATTGAAAAAATTAACCTAATTTAGTTAATCCCATCATGATTTTAAACAAAATAAAACCCTAATTAAATTTTAGGGTAGTGTCAAAAGGATGGATGAAGAACAACAAATCAGATATTGACAGGTTGTGTCCCACAGTAGACAGAGAAAGAAGAGAGAGAAAAGAACAGCAAAATTCAACAAGATATGAGCTGATTGTTGTAAAACTTTCTCCAAAATTAACCTCCATTTTGCTTCTGTTTTATGTATTCAACAAGAAATCTCTCTGCATTTACAAAATCCTTGAGAGAGAGAGAGAGGGAGGAGGAGAGAGAGAGGAAGGAGGTTTCAAAGATTGTGAAATTGAGCTTCACAAAAAGAAACCCTAATTTGTTGCTATAACAAACACTATACTGGTGCAGTTTTTGGTATCCACAATAGATCTTCCCATTTACCAAAACAATGGACTGAATAGGGATTATAAAGAAACCCCATAAAGCACAGTGAATGATAAATCAAAATTAGAAACAACAATAAATCTATGTCAAGCAAAAAATCCCACACCGTAAAAAGCCCTAAGAAATATTTCCCAATATTCCAACACATCCTCTGAATCAGACAACAATCTCGCAAAATCATACTTTCCCTTTTATACGCCCCTAAAAACAACTTCAAAACACAAAAACCCCAACAAATTCAAATCAAAATTAACCATAAATGCAATTTTCGCCCAAAAAATTTCCAGATCTGCAAAAAAAATCTAACCGCGAATCACAAAGTACCTGTTGTTGCGTACTCATCAGAGACGGCCGCGCGTGGAGAACACGATCAACGCCACCTCAGCGTCGCAAAGCACCGATAATTCGTACGCTTTTTTCAGCAATCCATTCCGGCGTTTGCAGAAAGTGACTTGACGATTCGTGGTGTTTTCGATCCGTTTGATCTCGATCTTTTACCCTGCCGATTTTCCTCTCGGATGAAATTTCCCTCGATTGATCGATTTGTAGAGACATTTTTTTCCAGCTGAAGAAAGATTAATGAAATTAGGGCTTTTGAAATTCGGGAGAAAATGCAGAAAATGAAAGGGATTCTGTTCTACTTACAGTTGATGTGTATTTAAAGACAATGACTTGACTTATATGGTATTTATATATGCGTACAAAATCAAATTTATTTTGTTGGCATCATAGTGTATTATACTTGATAATAATGCTGGAAATAATATAATGATTATTATTTTATTAGGGCTAATTGAGAGGAACTTCTCCTGGGTTTAGTTTGAAATTGTTGCGTGAAATTCTTTCCAAATTTGAAAAATTGCACGAAACTTTCTATTGGTTTATTAAATCAAATAAATTCTCCATTTTTGTAAGAGTTGAGTTAATAATTTTATGTATTATCTCTATTCTCATATTTTGTTTTTCTAAATATTAAAATTTTGGAATTATATTTGTTGCAAGTCGTTTTTTAATGAGAATACTATGTGGCTAATTTTAAAACAACTCACAAAAACAAAATAAGTATGTGTACAATACAAAGAAATAAATAACAAATTGTGTGGCCAGTTCATCCAATAAATCGAGCAAAAAACATCGATTCCAACAATACCCCAGCGGATCACTTTGTATTCATCATGGGGGCCCGATCGTTGGTTTATCTAATGGGTATTAGTAAGTGTTTTCATCTTCTGTGTTAGGTGTCGAGGGACTAGGCAGTCAATCGTAAACCTCTTTTTTAATTTTTCAAAACCTAACCTAAATAAAAACCAATTTGCCGCCTCGGCCCTTTTTCTTTCTCTTCATTCTCTTTCTTTCTTTCTTCAAATTCCGTCGCCTAAAATTCTCGCAAGAGGAGGCTTATTTCGACGAAAAGATTTCTTCCGGTACTACTTCTTACCCTCCTTAATTCCAATTATGACATCTCTCGTTGGAGTTCTATCGCTTCAATAGGTCAAAACATCATAGTTCCTCTTCCTCATCTACCGTCCGATCACCGTAGAGGTGCTAATGCACCGAGATGAATGCCACCGGTTCAAGATCATTACCGAAAATTCACAACCATTTGCCATTCGACGATGCCCCCAACAGAATGCCAGGATCGAGATTTAGCCGGTTAATCGATACCCTTTTTGAAATTTAGCCGCACGATTTTTCGACGAAGATTTCTTTATCCAACCCCAAATAGGATCTAGGGTTGTAGGTAATCGTGATGTAAATAGAAATTTGACGATCATATGGGGAGGAAATCCCAAGAATGTTGAAAATCTTAATGGTAGCAATGTAGGAATTGATTGTAATAAAATACGGTTTTCGATATCCCCGTCATGGCCTTCCCTATAGTCCAACATATCCCCAGTATAGTGCTCGCTATGATTTTGAATGGCGTAACAACCTCATGGACAAGGGCGGAAGAAAAATGAATATCCAATGACAAAATTGCAAGTGTGATCAAGTAGAGCATCTTTCTACCAATCAGATTGAATTAGGACTTCAAAGGGATGTGTTTTGCTCGGCGCTTTGGTCCCGGCGAGTGACGAACCGGCCTCCTCAAGGTTGTGTTCAGAATTTAGATACAATGGAGCGGGTCTTTGATTCTACTTTATCCGGTTATTACTAATTGCTTGTAGAATGGAATATCACCATTATACGCCTCTTGCCGAATGAGTGGTATATGATTATAGTTTCCCTAATTCTTGCAAAAAACGAAACACCGCGGTGCTATCCAACGGCGGAAGAACTTGCCTCGATTAGTTCATTTGTTCAAACCCAAAAGCGAACACGATGATTTATTTGTTCGAATGCAAAATGTAAGGTCATCAAGGATGTGCCTAATAAGATCACAGATTGAAAGAGAAATTTTTTTGGTTACGTTGGGGGTGATTGGAAAATCCTGGCTTGGGATGTGAACCAAATGCCCGCTAGACATCCCCAATCGATTTTGGAATCGTCAAGCAAGTATTTTTGTTGTTTTTACTCTACCCTAAATTGAACTGATTTAATTTATTTCCTCAAATCTAGAATTCCAAGAACTATGTACAAAGAGACAAAAGATGGTTATTTCGGTAGTATACGGCAAATCGACCTTGAGCTATATTGAACGCTCGGTGAAAACGTTGAACACCGGCCACCAAAGGAAGAAAGGAGGACTCAGACGTGCCCCCTCTCACCATATTTAGTTGCCTCAATCAGCTAGGCGATTATGCTTTTATATTTGCGATTGTGTTGTGCCTTTTTGTACCCGCTTTTTTTCTTTTTTAATAAATTCTTCTCATTTCTGACTTTCCCATGTCAGAACTATTCTTGTAAAGCACAACCAAACATACCAAATGGCTCAAGACAAGAGACCCCAAAAACTAACTCTGGATCCGGTAGAAGAGCTTCTAACGCAGAAACCGGCGAGGCGAGCAGCGAGAAAACAACCGACACGTCGGCGCTTGGGCCAAGCCAGTCAAATCGGTTTCCAAAAAGGACTATCATCCCTGTCGGCGTGGATCGACAACTAGGCTCCCTCACCAAAAAAAGCATCCAGCGCTACCTCGACGATCAAAATCGATTGCTCCATCGAAACGATGTTAATAAGCGACCCTACTCTTTACTAGCGAGAATAAATACCTCTCGTGGTCGGTCCCATCACAATATTTGTCAAAATGGATACGGTACATCTACTCCACCTCGCCATGGGACCCTAACCTCGACTCCCTTTAAGTTCCTACTCGCTTCTCCCGAGGACAAGCCGTTCACGGGATGGGACCACCTTTCAGGTGAATGACACGTTTGCTCACCGTTGGGCCTGCTGCTCCATCTAATTTGGTCGATAATCCCATATCTATTTGTTTTTATAACACGCAGTTGAACAGATTGTTGCTCACGCCAGAGTTGAAAAACTATTATTGCTCCCCATCGCATCGCAACATTCCGGCGCCTTCCCGGCATGTCAGAAGCTGCGCGAGACTCTCGTTCGAGCATGGACTTCATCAGAGCTCGAAATAGGCCACAAGGGTCCAACGACTTTGGAAACCATGCGCTTTGGCCTAGCGCACCATGGCCAATCTTTGGTTCTTGAAAAAGCCTTACACCGAGTCGCCCCAACTTCAAACCCAGCATGCGTGACTCCCATCACGAGTTTCCAAGAGAAGGTGAACGAGCTGACCAGAGCCCAAGATGAACTGAAGTTGGTTCAAATAAGTATCCTCAGCAGCAGAGGCTCGTAGAAGCTCAGAAGATGCTCGCCTAGCTAGGGAAGATGCTCGCCAGGCCAGAAGAGCTACACCTTGCTCGGGAGAGCTGCACTGAAATAAAGAAGAGGAGTGCTGACATTAGGAAAGTTCCAGGACAGACTGAACGTTGAGCTCCAAAAACTTAAAGCAGGTATCGAGGCCATAGAGTGCGAGAAAACTCTGCTCGCCCAACAACTCACCGCTGAAGAGGATCAACACTGTCTGCAGGTCTTGAAAATTCAAATCAAAGACACTAAAGAGTATGTTCTATTCCATGTCCAATTTCTCCTATATGTGCACCTTTGCAACGCCATCGATTTTACTGAAAAAACACTTTGACGGCCGAATTTCGGTGACATTCCCGCCTATAGCCCATCTCGAGAAGTACCTTTCAACCCCGGTCGCAACCTTCGAATATCTCGATTTGAGTGATCATGCGATTTCTCAATCTTCACGATGGGATGAAATTGATGACCCAATCTTGGATGAAGAAGATGGTCGGGATGATGATGTTGAAGGATCCCTCTCAACCTCGTCTGTAGAGAGCATGGAGTTGATCGGTGCGGGGCAAGGCAAGATGGTCCGTCGATCACCGAACTCGCGTGCACACAATAGAGACCTCTTTGTTCAAAAATGATACCGAGGAGATGCTCTTGAAG